>JAKZAP010000021.1:8288211-8794787 GCA_023053575.1 Branchinecta lynchi | reverse complement strand
TGTTCTTTATTTATAATTTGTAAGAAACTGAATTTAGTTATGCTACGATAGTTTCTGAATATACCTATCTCTCTCTCTCTCTCTGTTATTGAAAAGCACTTATAATGGTTATACCAGGTATATTCTCATAACATTTAACACGTATGCGCTTTACAGTCCGCAACTACTGGCAGAGTTGCTTTAAGATTTGCAACCGCTTATTCTCTGTCGGCTGTGGTCCTGCTGCATGAATCGACGAATGGAAGAGGGTGGAAAAAGGAGGAGAGCGGGAGAAATGATATTCGAAACAGTAATGGAAACATGAATCTCATATTATAAGTTTCGTAATATAGGCACTTCTAGGTCTCTCGTCACTTCCATTATCCTCCAGCGAAATTAATCCCGTAGCTAATTAATCCATTGAAAAGGAGGAAAATAAATAGCCTTTGCCGGAAGCAGAATCTTCAGGCAAAATGAAACGGAATTCTTCGCGGACACGGAATCCTTTCTAGCTTGAACATACTAGAAAGAACTATCTTTTTCCATCATCGTCCTCTTCAGTCGGTTAGGTGAAAAGAGGAATTACAAGACCACGACTACCTCATTAGCTTTTAAAAAAATATTTAGTTCGCCCCTTAATTTGAAACCCCTCCCCTAAATATGCAGCTATGGGGCCCATCTACGAACTCGACCTATCCCTTGACTCGATGAGTTCTCACACCCAAGTTTTTTCAAAATATCTCATTCCCTTCGAGAGTTAACGTGCTGACAGACGGACAACTTTTGCGATGTCATATGTATCCCTCCACTTACGTTTTGGGATCCCAAAAACTGTTCCGGCTTCAACCAAGTTCTATTGACACAGCACTTAAAAAGTTTATAAAATGTATTGTCTCATAACGTTTAACACACTGATGCGCTACAAAACTTCTGGAAGTGTTGCTTTAACATTACCATTTGCGATTTATGCTAGTTCAAAGGTTTGCAATCGCTCGTTCCTTTTCCCGGATGTCGTCCTGCTTGCAGAAATCGATGAATGACGCTACTCGAGATCATAGGAAGAAGAATCACTGGAAAAGAAATAGTGAACGTTAAGGGGATACCAAAGCCGCAATCCATTTACCATTGTCTCGGCCCTGTCAGCGAAATCCCGTTTTAGTTAACTGCTTAATGTCGTTTTATTTGTCCTGTCCGCTGACAATTGTCAATGCCCTGTCACAGGACGCCGTGAATGATGACATGATATGGGAGCAAGTTTCGTTTCTGCTCTCGACTGCGTTTTATTTTTTATGCTTGTCCTTTGTATTCAGCTGACAAGGCTAATAAAAAGGCTTTAAACTGTAACAAGGCAGTAATACGAAGACAAGACCGAGACAAGAAACACTCACATCGAACGCAGCTTCAAACGAAGAAAGGTATGGTAATTTGAATCTGTTAGCTGCGTTTCCCTCTCTAAAATTATGTCCTCTGGAATCACACTAAAATCCCCTAAAAATTTTAAATTCCCGATTTCACTCGTTTTAGTATTATCCGTGACAAGTTACTAATACCAGGAAAGAAATGGTGAATTTGAAATATCTTAGTTGCCGACCCCTCGCTGGACTCGATCTTAGTTGTCTACCGACAGGGTGCTAAAAGGAGGAAAAGGTGAACTTTTACAAATGTAAGTTGCCGATCCTTCACGAGGAACGAAACGGAGGAAAAGAACGGCAGAGCGTGCCAGTTTTTTCGAATACTAAAACGAGGAAAAGGTGAACTTTTACAAATGTAAGTTTCCGACCCCGCACGGGTACTCTAAAGTACAATCCGTGAATAGTCACTGAAACCAGGAAAGAAACGGTGGACTTTAAATATCTTGGTTGCCGACCCCTCACTGGACTCATGATCTGAGTCGCCTATCGACAGAATGCTAAAAGAAGGAAAAGGTGAACTTTTACAAACGTAAGTTGCCGATCCCTCACGAGAAACTAAACAGAGGAAAAGCACGGTACAGCGCGCCAGTTTTTTTTTCGAATACTAAAGGGAGGAAAAGGTGAACTTTTACAAACGTAGGTTGCCGACCCCCCGCGAGAAACGAAACAGAGGAAAAGCACGGTACAGCGCGCCAGTTTTTTTTTTCGAATACTAAAAGGAGGAAAAGGTGAACTTTTACAAATGTAAGTTGCCGGCCCATCACGGGATACTGAACAGAGGAAAGGCTTGCCAGTTTTTTCGAATTCCTCGTTTTGGTACTCTAAGGTACAACCCGTGAATAGTTACTGAAACCAGGAAAGAAACGGTGGACTTGAAATATCTTGGTTGCCGACCCCTCACTGGACTCATGATCTGAGTCGCCTATCAAAAGAGTGCTAAAAGGTGAACTTTTACAAACGTAAGTTGCCGACCCCTCACGAGAAACTAAACAGAGGAAAAGCACGGCACAGCGTGCCAATTTTTTTTTTCGAATACTAAAAGGAGGAAAAGGTGAACTTTTACAAATGTAAGTTGCCGACCCCTCACGAGAAACTAAACAGAGGAAAAGCACCGCACAGCATTCCATTTTTTTTCGAATACTAAAAGGAGGAAAAGGTGAACTTTAACAAATGTAAGTTGCCGGCCCCTCACGGGATGCTAAACAGAGGAAAGGTTTGCCAGTTTTTCGAATACTAAAAGGAGGAAAAGGTGAACTTTAACAAAGGAAGCTGGAGACCCCTCACGGGATACTAAACAGAGGAAAGGCTTGCCAGTTTTTCAAATCCTCGATTCCTGGTATTTCTTTCCTCGTTTTAGTTTGCCTTTCCTGGTTTTAGTATTCTTTCCTGCTTTTCTCTTGCCTTTCCTTTCCTGCTTTTAGTCGATCCCATGATCATGGACTTCTGGATTGATTGCGGCTAGATCTGCACTCCTTGTCCTATTGCTCGTTTGCGTTTCGGACATCTCCTGACTAATCTGGGACTAGTGAATGAATGAACGGTGTTGTTTACCGAGTTTAAACACAGAAGTTTGAACAAAAGAGCTTAAAGAAAAGAACAAGAAAATAGGAACCACACTAGCCTATCAACCAAAGACAAATAGCCTACTTCAGAAATGTGCGACTGCAGAAACTTTTCCCTGCGGATGTTAAATAACTTCAAAGGATCGAGAACACCATATTTAAAGCCCACTTCTTACTAGAAATGATATTTTCACAATGGAATGGCTCAGAAATATCGTTTGTTGTAAATGTCATTACTTTCCATGTGAATAAAGCAATTTTCTTGTTGGCGCTTGTCGACTATGAGCGTGTTCCACCCTTCTACAAATAGTAACTATTAGGAAAAAATAGTAACTATTAGTTACTATTTCCATTCCAACCTCACCAAAAGTTACTACGCTGACCGTTCCAACCTTCTCGAAATAGTAACTAATAGTAACTATTTGCTTACCATGCTCGGGAGCGTAAAGCGTAGTAACGACGGATCTCTGTAACATGATTGGTCGGATTTGCCCGTGGCAAGACCTAAGGCTTCGATGGGATCCCAAAAATGTAATATTTATTGGACTTCTGGGTCCAGACAATTGGGTCTTGTAGATTTCCTGCCTTCGCCAGATCCCGGAAACATGTTGTTTTTCCTTAGTTAAGATTATCCAGACTGGGGTCAGATTACGACCGGAGTAGCAATGCTATTCGAAAATCGTAAGCTATCCCGATCCAACATGTTTTTATGGCATTTGCAGCCTCTGGCTCAAGTGCTACATACCGATCACAATTCCGTCTGTCGGTCGGTCCGAGTTTTTTGTCACACTTTTTCGAGTTAGGGTACTTCTAGATGTGCTAGGAGAATGAAACTTGGCAGGCATATCAGAGACCCGACCAAACTAACCTGGAAATAATCAGTTTCCCGGTCCGACCATATGCGGGGGAGTGGAGGGCGCTGGAAACTTGAAAATTGAGGGCATTTTGTCATCCTTTTTCGAGTTAGGGTACTTCCAGATGTGCTAGGACCATGAAACAAGGCAGGCATATCCGAGACCCGACCAAACAAACTTGAAATAATCAGTTTTCCGATCCGATTATTTATTTTTTTTTTTTGGGGGGGGGGGCAGGGGAATCCAGGAAATTGATTAGTCTGTAACTTTCGAACGGGTGAGCGGATTGTAATGAAACTAAATCACCGAATAGATTATATATCTGGGATGTCCCGTTTAAAGTTTTGACCGAATTTGGTAGCCAGGGGAGAGTTGAGGGGTGGGAGACCGGAAATTTCAAGAAACAGTTAGAATGGAGGGATCGGAGTGACTTGCTGGGAAGAACAAGCATCTGCTTTAGATAAATCGTTTAGACAATTGTACTGCATCCGGACACTTAGGGGGGGGGGGAGAGGGGGTTTACTGGAATTCCGGTGATGGCGTTTTGGGGGTTTTCACGATGAAACTCGGCAGGCATATCAGGGATCCGATCAAAACTTCAAAATAACAAATTTGTCGATCTGATAATGGTGGGGGGAGTAGAGGGAGGGGAATCCGGAATATTCAGTCAGGCGTAACTTTGGGACGGGTGATCGGATTCGAGTGAAATTTAAGAATTGAACGGAGGACATTTCTCTGGTGGTCTTTTTCATATCCGGGCCGGATCCGACAACTATTGGGGGGGGGGGAGAAATACGTGATCCGCTTAGAATGGAGAGATCGGGATGGAACTTTGTGGGAAGAACAAACAGATGCTCTAGGTAAATCATTTACTGAATCGGATTGGCTACGGGCACCGTGGGGGAGTTGGGGGGGGGGGCCGTAAATCTCGAGAAACGGTTAGAATGGAGGAATCGGAGTGAAACTTGCTGGGAAGAACAAACATCTGCTCCATGTAATTCTTTTACACAATTTTACTGGATCCGGACACTTGAGGAGGGGGAGGGAGGGGTTCTCCCTGAATTCCGGTTTTGGGGATTTTCACGACGAAACTTGGCAGGCATATCAGGGACCCGGTCAAACTGACTTGGGATAAAAAAAAAATCCTCGATGTGATAATCTTGAGGGGGAGTTGAGGGAAGGGAATCCGGAATATTGAGTTATGCGTAACTTTGGAACGGGTGATCGGTTTCAAGTGAAATTTAATAATTGAACAGAGAATATTTCTCTCTGGTGTCCTTTTTCATTTCCGGAACGAATCCGAATCAATTATTGGGGGGGGGGGAATACTTGATCCTTTCCCCTTGGAAATACTTGGGGGGGATCTGGGATTCCGGTGATCGCGAGTTGAGGTACTTCCAGGTGTGTTAGGACGATGAAACATCGCTGGAATATTAGAGATTCAACGACATTTGCTTAGAAATTGCCACTTCCCAAATCCGATTACTCCTTAAAGTACCAATTTTGACCGCAAAGGAAAAAAATACTTTTAAGCAATACGTGCATGTTCATGATGCCCATCAGCTCATTATCATTTTTGCGTTAAGGGTTTTGCTTACAAATGAAGTTCTAGCTCCCTTAGAGTGTGCATCTCAACCGCAAAGTCAAAACTTACTTTTGATCAATCAAAACATCTTAACCAATCCAAGTGCCATATGAGCTTACATCTCGTGTTTCTGGTCGTCTCATTTATCCGGTAGAAAGACGAAGCAAGTAGATAAGGATTCATCATCTTTACTCCTAACTCGAGTCTCTGATCGACACTTTTATTTAAGTAACTTTTACTTACGAAAATTCCGGCTTTGGCCGGATTCCGGATGAAAACTGCCTATTCCTCAAGGAAATGAAGATAACAAATGTACTGATCATGCTTTCTTACCCCCACGTTGAATCTTTAATCGAGTTCACAAATTAACTTTTAATTCTACCAAATTTCGTTTTGGCTGGATTCCGGATGAACTGCTAACTGCTACGGCAAGAAAATAATGTTCAAAAATGGACTCAGCATGTTTCCTTATCAGATAGCATACCTAATATCCAATAGACACCAGAAACAATTTTTAACTTTATAATTTCCGGTTTTGTCGGATTCCGGGTGAACTATTTGCACGGCAAGAAAAATGTTCAGATATGGATTCAGCATGTCATCTTATCCCATAAAAGACTACTCGTTAGCTTCAAAACATATTTTATTTCATCCCTTAATGTGACCTCCCCATATATCCCTCTCCCTTCGAAAGTTATCGCGCTGAAAGACGGACAGCTTTTACGAAGTCATAGGTATCCCGTCACTTACCTTTTAGGATCCCAAAAAGTGGGAGAACTAAGCAAAACCAAAATGGAAAATAGACACAATGGCTTACTATATTTTCCAAAGTGAATAAGACCAAAGGATCCCAAAAACCTAATGTTTATTGGACTTCTTGATCCAGGCAATCGGGTCTTGAAAATTTCTGGTGTTCGCCAGATCGGTAAACATGTTGTTTTTCCTCAGTTCTGATTACCCAGACTTGGGCCAGATTATGATCGGAATACCAATGCTGTTCGAAAATCATAATTATTCCGATATATATACACCACTTCGAACATTTTATCGGACGAGTTTGTTAACTCTGACGATTTGATTATGATCGTCCCATTTACCTGGTAGTAAGGCAAAGCAAGTAGATACGATTCATCATTTATCTTGACTCCTAAGTCGAATCTCTAATCGACTTCAGAAAAAAACTTTCACTTAAGCAAATTCTTTAACCGGATTCCGTGCAACTGCGGTTTTCACCGGATTCCGGACGAACTGCTTATTCGTCAAGAAAATAAAGATAAAAAATGGACTAAGCATGTTTCCTTACCTCTATATGGAATCTTCAGTCGAGTTCAGAAAACAACTTTTAATTCTACAGAATGTCTGTTTTGGGCCGGATTCTGTCTGAACTGTTTGTACCGCAAGAAAATAATGTTCAAACCTGGATTCTGAATGTCTCCTTACCCCAATACTGAATCTCCAATCGACTTCAGAAACAACTCTTAACTTCTTAAAAATTTCCGTTTTTAGTCGGATTTCGGGTGAACTACTTGTCTGGCAGGAGAAATAGTTCAGATATGACCTCAGTATGTCACCATACCCCGAAAACGATTACCTCAGCAGCTTCAAAATCTATTTATTTCATCCCTAAATATAGGACTGCAGGGCTCATCTACAAACTTGACCTGTACTTTGACACAACGGATCCTTATGCCAAGTTTGAACAAAATTTCTCTGCCCCTTTGAGAGTTATCATGCTGACAGACGGACAACTTTTACGAAATCATAGGTATCCTGTCACTCACATTTTGGGATACCAAAATCAAAACTTTGAAGCTTCTCGTGTCCATATGTGTAAAAGAGTGTCGGCGGACCTTGAAGCTTTCTGCGAAGGTTGCGCCATGAGAATGACCAAACTCGGCTCGGCCGAAAAACTCCTTAACACTCGGAGTTGCAAAACGAAGCAATGGCGAAGTGCGGTGATTTCTGAAGCTTATAATTCCATAGCCTACGGAAGCTAAGGGTTAGAGAAGAGACTAATAGATGGGTCTTTTAACATAAATGGAAGCAGTTTTAAATGTTTTATTTGTATTGAAATAAGAGTAAATAAGTATTAAGATACTTCAAAAATAATATGAATTGTTGAAATGGCAAATAGGGTTAAATTGTTTAAGGTTGAAAGTTTTCTTTGTTTATTTGGAAAGAGTAGGTGACGTTAAAGATTGAAAGGAAAAATCGAAAGTCTACGCGGGTTTAAAGGACACCTGAAGAATGAAACTATACTTGAACACACCATGGAGAATACATTTACAGACATGGCCACGGAGAGCATTCTTCTCCTGAGCGTAACGTTTTCAAAATAGGGATGCTCGTTTACGGAGGTTTGCAGCCGGATCGTATTGGAATTTCTTCTAGATATACGTTTGGGCTTAACTGGTTAAAAAATATTCCAGACGAAGGGTTGATTGGAGACATTTGTTCATTTCTAAAATTGTTCGGTACTGAAATAATGACAGATGCAAAATGAAGCAAAAATCATAGCTTGGAAACACTATTTCGTATTTGGATTGGGTTCTCTGCAGGCAATGTTAACGGAATTCATACAGATAGGGATGATACTTAGTACTCTTCATTCAGGTGTCCTTTAACAAAAAAAAATAAAAAAAAATACTCCAAGCAGGAGATTCGCAAACGTGAAATATACAACTCTTACGGCTTTCTGTTCCTTCAACGTAAAAAATACCCAAACTGAGACATTGCGAGAGCAGGCGAAATAACTAGAGCGGTATAAAGCGGTATCGAATCAAACGGGTAAAGTCAGCCTTCATCCTACATATTGCCAGGAACTCAATGATTTAAGGTTGGAGCAGCTCCAGAGACAGACAGGCGATGAGGAGTGGCTAAATGGTCTGATGGGGGGTCGATCATTTACTACTATTAAAAACCTGGCAGTGTTTGTTCAGGTGGGGCTGAGACACAGGTCTTTGTTCTTTTAAAGTGTTTAACTGTGTAGTTAGTTTTCTTTGTTTTGTATTCAGAAAGTGTGTTGAATCTGTAGTTAGTATTTGATTTGCTTAATATTTTTGTACCATGGCCCGTTGGGCTTTCCATGTACAATACATACATACATACATACATACCATATGCTTTTCGAATTGTTCGAGATATATCTGATATAAACCGTTGAGCGTAGACCTTAGATCTTAAAGCACAACTCTTACTAGAAATGATCTTTTCCCTACGAAACAGACCAGAAAAAAAGATTTTCGACAACACCATTACTTTCCACCTGAAATTAGCGATTTTCTTGTTAGAGCCTGTCGACTCTATCCAGCCTTCCTGCTCTCCGATGCGGCGGCTGAGCGCAAAACGTTTGAAAACTGAACGCGCCGTGGTTAAAAAGTTGTAAAAGTAAGCAAATAAAAGAAGTCAAGAAGAGAAGATTACCATATCCTTATATGCGAAAGAGTTGTTAGCGGAACATGTAATATTCCGGCAAACTTTGCGTTGTCTGACGGAAAAAACCGGCACAGCCAAACAAGCGCTAAAAATTCGTAGGCGCAAAACGAAACAATGGAGAAAGGTGAGAATTTTAGAAGATTATACTTCCACAAGGGAGCTAGGTATATTATAAAAGGCAGAATAAGCAAGAGTGGTCCTTTAAGCAATCGGCAAACCTAGATATACAATCAATTAATCAATCAGGTTTATTATCCAAACAGCTTAAAGCTAGAAGAGGAATAACCTATTTACGATTTCATTCATTCATTCATTTATTTATTTATTTCCCTCAAAGAATATATAATGAGGAGTACTAAAATAAATTTAAAAAACACTGATACAAATAACTTTCATAACAATAAATAACAATTGACGTACATTAAACAAAGCACTGTACCTGTTCCTTGACACGAAACAAATTCACGAATACACTTACAAGAAATGACCGGACATAAATGATGAGATGAAACTACGTAGGCTAACAATTGGGCAGAAGAATTAGCAGAGTACCGGTTTATGCAGAAAACTGATTGCCAGTATTCCTCTATTGAGATGTTATTCATTTTTAATGTTATTTATGACTGTTGAAGTACGCTTACATATTAACTGACTATACCAAACAAATTTGGCGTTAGCCACGATAAGTTTTTGGCGAATAAAAAGATTTATCTATCTATCTATCTATCTATCTCGGACCGACGCACGGAAGACGGGAGGGTAGGGAGGAATAGATAGGACATCTGTGGACAACAAATTATCTTTGCTCCAAATTTTTTTGAAAACTAGACACTCAGAAGGGTATATTTCTTGGTTATCAAATCTAGCCTACCGTGATGACGATCTGACCTTTACGACTGAATCTCGGACTATTGGGACACATTGTTTAAATATATCTTCCACCCACACCCCCACGAACACTAACTTTCGCATGTTAGGCGGCAGCACCCCTCTTCACTACCACTATTTAACGATTGTGAGCTCTGCCGTAAGATTCGTGGAAATCAACGTTTTGCACTTCAGCAAGTATCAACTTCCAGAATTTACGGAGTCATCCAGGGTCTGATTATTAGTCGAAATCAAGGTCTCCTCGAATCAGTATCTACTTAAAAGTGTTCCGCTTGAAGACATTTTCACGAATCCCAACAAAGGAAACTCGAAGCAATTTTTCTTGTACAAAAATTGCTCCACTTGGTCTTTTCAGTTCGTCAAAACTCAAAGGAGTTATTTACTTTCCAACAGTCACGAACTCTTGAGTTCTTGAAAGGACGCTGTGCCTTATCATCAACGACCACTTTATCGATTTGCCTGTGTTGTTGCCAGAGCAAATTAACACTGGGGAGTAGCGCCAAGACTTCAAAAAAGTGGTTGAATATCAGCGACACTAGCAGAACCAGTGATAGATAAAGTCCCTACTGAAATCCAATCAGTCGTCTAGCAGCGCAGACTCCGATAAATCCATATTCCGAACATAAAATAAGATAATGATAAAACTCAACCCCTGTTTCCTTGATGTGTGCATACCGCATCTCAGCTGTACTAGAATTTTCTAAACCCGCAAGGTTGTCTCACTTTGAATGTCCCATGCAGTGGGAATGTCCCATGCACTTGGCGCTAATAGCAGCGACACTAGCACAACCAGTGATAGATAAAGTCCCTACTGAAACTCAATCAGTCGTCTACCAGCGCAGACTCCGATAAATCCATATTCCGAACATAAAATAAGATAATGATAAAACTCAACCCCTGTTTCCTCGATGTGTGCATACCGCATCTTAGCTGCACTACAATTTTCTAAACCCGCAAGGTTGTCTCACTTTGAATGTCCCATGCAGTGGGCGGCGCTAGGAGTAAGAGCCGTTCTCGGGGCAGGGAAACTTGGTGCTACTCCCTAGTGACCAGTGTTATTTTCCTCTGTTTGTAGATAACCTCACCGAAGTTGGTAGTTTCTGTAGTTAATCGTAGTTTTAATGTAGCTTAAATTGGACAAGATCTTGAACTCGTCTCTGCTGTAGATATGATGGAAAATGGAGATAATCTTACCAGTAAATAGAAGGGGTTATTATCGGGAAAGCAACTGTAGGCCTACCTTACACCTGTACAAGCTAACATTATTCAGTAATCTGGGGAGGTGTATACCCCTGTAATCATTCAGTGAGTTTGAATTCATTTATTGAAAAGATTTTGGAATTTTGTACAGCACCTTCTGCGCTCCTTCTTTCTCCTTGTATTTTCAAAATATGTATACCGAATATTTTGTCAAAAATCCACTCAACCATCCACTCATTCTGACGTTTCTTATCTTGCTTATGCAGACGACTTGCTTCTGATTAGCAATAGTCGCACAAGCCTTTCTTCAATGGTTTCAAAAGTTTCTAGTCTCTTCTCAGATGTTGGACTGTCTCTCAATGTGGAAAAATGTGAATTCTTGGTTTTTAACGATCGTTCTTCTTCTCAGTCGTCCCTTGTATGTAAACATTTTACTATCCCCCTTGCTACTTCCTTCAGGTGGCTGGGCATCACTGTTACTAACTCTCTACCGTCTCTGCGACAACAAACTGTCCTTGATGTAAAGAAAAAAATACAATTTGGTTACTTGAAAATTGTCGCTAACCGTGGGCGGTATAATAGACGAGCTCTTGGTCGGCTGTATTCAACTTTTTGCGACCATTTATTATTCTACGTTTCTGGACTTTATCCTCTTCTTAAATAGAAAAACCTTCTTTCTCTCCGAAAAAGTTATTTCCGCTACTGTAAATTCCTTCTTTACCTCCCCCCATGGCATCGGAATCGAGTAATTATTCGTAAGTACGGTGTTCCAGATATTTCGGAGAAATTACTAATGCTACACAGGAAGCTGTCGGGTTCAGCATACTCTCGGTTTTCACCACTCCACCCCCTCACCCCCCTGTTTATGTGCTAGTGTTTTTGTATGTATAGTTATTTTAGTATTTTCTTCCTCTCTTTTTCTTTATTGTACTCCACTTGTTTTTCCTCTGGAATTTGTGGGTAAGAAATACATTATTATTATTATATTATTCCGTTCTGGTGGCACTCATGCTCTGCGAAAGAAGGAGATCAAAAAGATGCCAACCGACGTACGACATTATCCACTGCTTCCTGACCAATGATTGAAAATTCAGTGTCTTTTTGTATGTCTTTTATTTATTTTCTTTCATTTACTCCGCTTTTTGTGGCACTTGGGGCGCATACGCATACGCACTCAAGGGCCATAGACCGATCACCTTTAGGCCGGTCTCTCGGTCTACTGTTCTCAAGTTACGGTTCTTCCAGAAGCGCTAGGGCGATGAAACTTGAAACTTGGCAGGCGTATCAGGGACCCGGCCAAACTAACTAGGAAATACTCACTCGATCCGACCACCGTGAGGGCTCCCCACGGTAATAATTAATAGTGTCATCTATGGTATTTTAATCCTGAAAAGTTACGCATAGCTTTATAATACCAACTAGATTATATAAGATATTGTTCCAAGTTTTCATCCGTCGCAATGTCTACGATTGAAAAGGAGAAAGTTCAACTGACTGCAAAGTCAATTTATTCCCTTCTTCCGACATCTTCTTCTGATAGCTGGAGGGATAATCCCGGGGTTTTGTGAAATTTTCCTTCCAGAAATTTTGTGGCATGCCTAGTGATCAAACGAGTGAAGTTGGGATGAAATTTAGAAAGCTGCAAAGGTCATATGCTCAGGATGACCCATTTAGGGGTACCAGATGGATTTGACCTCACTGGGAGGGGGGGGGGGGGGGAGGGTTCAGCAAATTCCCCGGAAATGCTCAGGTGATCGATTATAAATGTATGGGTGGTATAAGATCAGACGCTCCTGATAACGTATTTATGTACTCGAACTGGATTCTGCACTGCATTCGAGTTGAGGGAGTTTTATTACTTAGTCCTCCAAGGTATTAGTTGATTTAATCCTGCTGGAAAAGGTGGGACATAACCATCCATTGGCTAATCTCTTTAGTGGTCGCTGGAGAATTCGTTTTATTTTAAATTACGTGCCGAGAAGTTCACTTGGACTCATGACTCGGCCGGATTTCCAGACCAGACAAGTCGGAGTCCTTGAAAAAAGCGTCTCGAGACGAGTCTAGAGTCCGAGTCTACCAGCTCTTAGGCAAGTTCGCAGTCAAAGTAGGATACTCCATACTACCATACTACATACTACTTTTGTACTCGGTTCTTTTCCTTTTTCAAATGACGGGTAGTAAAAAAAAAAAAACTAAAAAAAAACCACCAATAGTCTACATGCAGCTTTTTCGTACAACTACACAATCTAAATTTTTCTCATTTGGCTTGCAAGTGCTATATGAGCTTCTAGCTCTTGTTAAAAGTGGTGGGTTACAAATAAAGTACTTACTTACTTAGTGGACTACCATCTGAAATATGGCGGATTTTCTAGCAAAAACGATATTAAAATCTCAAAACATGTTTCTGAAAGAAACATGGAGACTTCGTTTTATTTTAAATTACGTGCCGAGAAGTTCACTTGGACTCATGACTCGGCCGGATTTCCAGACCAGACAAGTCGTAGTCCTTGAAAAAAGCGTCTCGAGACGAGTCTAGAGTCCGAGTCTACCAGCTCTTAGGCAAGTTCGCAGTCAAAGTAGGATACTCCATACTACCATACTACATACTACTTTTGTACTCGGTTCTTTTCCTTTTTCAAATGACGGGTAGTAAAAAAAAAAAAACTAAAAAAAAACCACCAATAGTCTACATGCAGCTTTTTCGTACAACTACACAATCTAAATTTTTCTCATTTGGCTTGCAAGTGCTATATGAGCTTCTAGCTCTTGTTAAAAGTGGTGGGTTACAAATAAAGTACTTACTTACTTAGTGGACTACCATCTGAAATATGGCGGATTTTCTCGCAAAAACGATATTAAAATCTCAAAACATGTTTCTGAAAGAAATTGACACTGCCAAATATTTTGCTATTTTTCTTGCTTTTTGTTAATCCACCAGCTAAATATTTTTCTTTATCAGTGGATTTTTGTGCCTCCTTCGGCTTAAGTACGACAGACCGATCGCTTTTTCATCGGTCGGTAAGCCCTGCGATCGCCAACTAGGGTACTTTTAGATGGCCTAGGATGATGAAACTTGTCGAGCATATTAGGGGCCTGACCAGATTGACTTGGAAATTGACATTTCCCAGATTCGACCATTTCGAGGGGAGTGGAGGGAGGGGGAGCTCGGAACGATTAGGCATACGTAACTTTCGAACGAGTGATTAATCTGAATGAAATTTGATCATTGGCAAGAGTACATGTGTCAGATGTTCCGTTTCAAGTCCGATCAGGATCCGACGACTGTGGGGGGAGTTGCAGAGGGGATCCCGAAAATCTGTCATAGGCATAACTCGAACAAGTGATTCGATTAGTATGGTAAACTGTGATCAGATATGAACTATAGTTGCTAGCTAGCAAGATGTCGAGATCGGGTAGACAAGTCCTTGTCTTTTTTTGCGGTTTGTTTTCAAAGCCTGCGGTCCCTTGTAAATGTGTGTTGTCAACTCGAATATTGAGTGTTCATATTACTGTAAATAAATGGAATGTTTTTGTAAACTTTCTGCTAAACTAAGTCTAACAAAGAGGATTGCCAGAAAAAATTAACGAAGAAACCAACGAAAACTAGACCTACGTTGCCTGGGCAACGTGAAGTGTTGCGAGGGCACAATCGTAGTCACATGACCAAAGGTTATTCGTCACCTTTGTAAAAACAACAACAAAAGAATATCGGAAGAAGGGACTAAATTGACTTTGGAGTCACTGGAATTTCATCCTCTTCAATCGTAGACGTCGGGACGGATGAAAACTTGGAACAATATCTCATATAATCTAGTTGGTATTTTAAAGCTATGCGTAACTTTTCAGGATTAAAATACCATAGATGACACTATTAATTATTAAGAAACTACCTCATTGTTTTACATTATAGTTTGTACCCGTTGCGTAAACAGTTAAACCGAGGTTACAGCGATGGACCATCGATACAAACTTTCTTACCTTTCTTAACTGAATACAATTTGCACCAATTTGCACATATTTCTAGCCCCTCGCGAACCGATTCTTATTTACACGTCCCTCTCCCGCGACAGACATCAAGTTCACCGGAAACAAATAATGGATACACCAACAAGCACAAGTTGCAAACCCCTCGTCGCTGAAAATGATAGTAGCATAAAAGCCGATTATTGCTCATGCACTTGTCCCTTGCATGTCTTACAATTGGGAACCAATTGTTCTTACCATCGAATACACCGGAAACAAATAACAGGTACACCAACTAGCAAAAGCTGCAAACCCCTCACCGCCGAAGATGATTATGAGCTAACAATACGACTGTTGCTTACAAGTCCCCTACATGTCTCATAACTGGCATCCCCTATTGTTGGTTTCAGTGTGTACTTTACTACTGAAGCTGTCAACCCCTGGAAACTTTCAAACTGGTGTATCTCATGGAGGAATTTTTTTACCAAAAAATGGATGACATATGCTTTGACTAGCTCATGACCACCATCGATTGCCGTCTAACAAAAATTAACAAAAATTGACCTTTTTTGCCGTGGGCCAACTTTCTAAGCTTAGAAAGGAGCAACGGATAAGCTCTAATTTCTTTAGCAATGAGAGAATTTTTAAAGTTTAAGAGGCACATCTGAGTGCAAAAAAACGAATGATAAACTGAGATGATATCGCGAACAGAAATGGGTAGAAACAATAGATGGCAGCATTTTCGAACCCGTGGGAAAAGCCACTTTTTTGTTTCTGTAAATGTTTCTAATTGTCACTCGAAGAAGATATGTTGGCTGTGGGGCGGGTAACTGCCGCATGTATTTAACTCTTATAGATTTGAGTCCATCTTCAATTTTAAACTGGTGCCTGTTGCTTGCAAGCTAGAACGGAGCTTTCCACTCGAAAGCAGAAAATAAGGTTTCATGAAACGAAAGGTTGGCTGCGCAATTTCAGATAGCCCTCTCTGACATGGGCTAGATAACTCCACTTCGCTTCGCACACCGTAGGCCTCTGGCTCGAGGACAAGCAAACACCATACTTTTCGGCCCCAGGCATGAGTTCTACTGAGTTTTCCAAAATGTAATGTCATATTCATCAATCCGGCCTAAGGTCCACACTTTCCATAAAACTGCACACTTACCAGTTACCAGGCATAAAATGAAATTGGCGGCAGTAAAAAAAAAAAAAAAAAAGGACGAAACCAAAGTGTTTGCTCTCGCAACAGAATGAGTCACTTGCTAATACCGAGCGAGAACAGTCCTAACTGGTATTCGCAGGTATTGGTGAGTGGCTCGCTGTCTTTATTTTAGGCTTTCAATTCTTCCATTTTTGGTTTTAATTTTCGGTTTCTTGTTTGTTTTCTGCTTTGTTTCGTTTTCTTGGTTGTTGATCTTCATCCTCGTTTTGGCATTTTTCCTCGAAATGTTCTGTCTGTCCTCCCGAAATATTCGCCTTTTCAGTATATTCGTGGCCTTTACAAACCTCATTTTCGTTAGTTTATTCGTTGATTTTTTATGGCACTTGCCCTTCGGCCAAGTGCCATATAGCGATCGCAATTTCTGTCCGTCCGTCGGTCGGTCCAGGTTTTGCTAGTTGGGGCACTTCCACATAAGCTAGGACGATGAAACTTGGCAGGCGTATCAGGGACCCGACCAGATTAACTTATAAATAATCACTTCCCCGATCCGACTTTCCCCGGATCCGGGAGTCCGGAAACTAGGGACAGTGGTTTCAAAAGGGGAGCAAAAGGGAAAATGTCCATATGTGGTATCGAACCGATGTTCTCTCTCATGGAAGCCCGAGACGCTAGGTATTAGTACAGCTCAAGGATTTTGGTCAAAACAGAGGCTAAACTAAGCTTTTATCTGATTGTGTTCTGCTTTTCCCAAGAAAGTAAGCTACTTCTGCCATAATTATATTTTGATACTGTTCCAGATTCAAAACAAAAATAACTTGGAAATAATCACTTCCCACATCCGGCCATAGTGGGGGGAGTGGAGGGATGGGACATCCGGAAGTGTTTCGAATATTCAGTCTCAAATCCGGACCAGATTCGATACCTCGGGGTTGGGGGGGGGGGGGGGGGAGGGGGGCACCGGAAATCTGCTGACACACTTCCACTGAAGCTAGGACAATACAACTTGGAAGGCATATGAGGGAACCGACCAGATTAACTTCAAAATAATCACTTTTCGATACCGGAAATCTGCTGACACACTTCCACTGAAGCTAGGACAATACAACTTGGAAGGCATATGAGGGAACCGACCAGATTAACTTCAAAATAATCACTTTTCGATCCCGCCATCGGGAGGGATGGGGAATCACGAAACTAGAAATATGCATAACTTTGGAAAGTGTAATCGGACATGCATGAAACTTGACAAGTGTGAAGAACGAGTGTCTCAGATTTTAAATTTCAAATCTGGCCCGAATCCGAAAACTGGGAGTGGGGGGTAGAGGGGGGGGGGGGGCAGAAATCTTGTGAAACGCTTAGTGTTGAGGGATCGGGATGGAACTTGAAGGGAAGAACGAGCATTAACCCTAGATACTTTATTGACTAAACAGGACAGGATCATGTCGCAGTGGAAGGGTGATCACGAGTTAGGGTACTTCCAGATATACCAGGACCATGAAACTTGGCAAACATATTACGTACTCTCACAGGTCGACTTGAAAGTAGTTCTTTCCCCGATACGGTGATCTTGGGGGAGTGGACGGATGGGGAATCCAGGATCTAGGGACATGCATAACTTTAGAACGGGTGATCGGACATGAATGACACTTGACAAGTGCCAAGAAGAAGTGTCCCAGATGATCAATTTCAAGTCTGGAATGAATCCGATAACTTGAGGGAGGAGCTGGAGGGGGTGTCGGAAATCTCGTGAAACACTTAGAGTCGAGAGATCGGGATGGTATTTGGAAGGAAAGAACACGCGTGAGCCGTAGAGAAAATATTGGCAAAACAGGACTGGATCATGTCACAGTTGGGAGAGTTGGAGAGCGTTTTCCACAATTCCAGTGATAACGAGTTGTGTGTAGCCTACTTCCGAATGTGCTATGACCATGAAACTTGGCAGGCATGTCAGGGACTGTATCAGATTTGGTTAAAAATAGTCCCTCACCCGATCCGATCATCGTTGTGGGAGGTTGTCAGTGAGTGGAATAACCATTTCAGATTCACTAGATCAAGCCCATTTCCTGTTGAAATGACTATCGGGAAAGAGATTTAGCCTTGACAACTGCAAACCGTATCTGACAAACATCCTAGCTGTTCTTAAAAGTGCCATATGAGCTTTCAGCTCTTGTTGTTACATGTCAAGCCAATGTGGTTTACGAAATTATCTAGGGAGGATTGCCTATTACTGAACCTTCGACACTGATTGACCTTATTAGCGAGTTCTCTAAAATTCGTGTGCGGATGTTTTAGGATTTGGGGGCTTGGATCTTTTTTAAAGAGGGATTAACTCCCATTGTGGGCAAAAACTGTTCGAAATAAGTTTTCTTCTTACGCCTCCGATTCCTTGGAAAGGATTATTGATTACCGTGGGCTTGCCATCATTCTTCTTTCCAGTAAAATTTTAAATTCATGAAAAAACTGTGATGGATTAGGTTTCTAGAAGATGGGAAACCCCGTACTAAATCAATGAGCGGAAGTCCGTTAGGTCTGCAAGTATCAAAATGCGAAGGATTTGGAACAGAAGTGGCTGCCAGTTCCAACCTGAGAGTCTGTTTTATTTTATATGTGTGTGGATTTGAATGGAATGAGAGTTCAAAGATTTGGGGAGCGATTTTCTGTGGAGAAATGGTTGGTTGAATAGCCTACACTGTAGACAAAACAAGAGCTACGAGCTCATATGGCATTTGCTATGACTAGGCGGTAGAAGAAAGTAGATGATAACGTCACAAAATACACCCGCCATCCAAAAAAGAGGTTCGGACCTAGAAGTAGGATGTGTAGTTTCACTCAAGTCTGAGCATTTTCGGTATCGCCTCGGATCATCTGGGGAAAATGACTGTCATAACTTCCAAGTTTCCGTCCGACAAATCCACTCGTTTAATCCCTAGACGCGCCGCACGATTTTGTGGACCTCCCTCCAACTCCGCCTAGGCACCTATCAAGTTTCACTCAAATCTGAGCATTTTTTGGAAATTACTGCTCTCTTTTGACCCCTATGCGAGCCACAGCATTTCAGGGACTCCCCCTCCAACTCCCCCAGCTGTGGCCGAATACTACTTGAAAACATAAAAGTCGCATCTCTGACATCTCCTCTTCCCGTAGATCAAGTACTACTGGAATCGGAGCATAGCCTAAGCCTATGTACAGATTTTCGGCTCCCGCCCCACCCCTGTCAGGACACCAAATAACAGATCTAGGCCGCATGAACTCAGTACTGTTCAACTTGCATCCTATTCGGTCCATCCGTTTGGTTTTTGTGCATGTCAAAAGTTTCCGGACCCCCCCCCCCTCCCAACTTCACGAACAGTGGCCGCATGTGGTTCGAACGAATGTTTTGCATGTCTGCTTCATCAATTCTTATCAGCCATTAAGTTTCACTAGAATCGGGCCACCCTTTCGCAACTTACGGAAGTCAGTTTCTGTATTCCCCTTCCCTCACTCCCCCAAAACTGGTCGGATCCAGGAACGGAAGTTTTCCTAGAGCATTGTGCCGGGTCAATTTAGTCGCGTCACAAACGTGCCAGCGAAGTTTCATCGTCCTTAGCACATGTGAAACTATTTTAACTCGCGATAACTCGAATTCCGAGAAACCCCCTCCAACTCTCTCCACAGAACCCCGACACGATCTGGCTCCGTCAGTTACGTATCTAGGTGTAATGCTTGTTCTTTGCACCAAGTTCCCCCAAAATCCCCCCCCACACAAGTACTGGATCCCATCCAGACTTGACTTGGAACATCTGAGACGTTAGCTCTTTCCACTTGCCAAATATCATTCAAATCCAATCACCTGTTCAAAAGTTATGCATGCCACTGGGTTCCAGATTCCCCATCCCTCCACTCCCCCACAGTGGTCAAATCGGATAAAATATTTTTGTGGTTCGTCAACTTCGGCGTTACCGCCGAAGTTGACCTTTTTGTCATACAAAATGAAGAATGCATAACGCTTTGTAACGAATGATAAAACAAAAACACTAAAAGGGACTAACTTATCGGTTGTTGTACAACTCACGTAGAAGCGTCATTTGGCGGATTAAGAAAGGATATCAAGAAATGTCGTTTTTACTGTAAACAGAATCTACTAGCTGTTTTGTGAAATCTGGAATTTTTCCCGGCTAAACTATCATAAATAGCGACACTATTGACGACATGCATCCATTTCCTTCTTGCTTCTAACTGCAGTGTTTCGACAAAACTTGTCCCGAAACTTTGCCCTGCGTGATTTATCTGCGATATGATACAATGTTATAAAGCATTTATGTTTTATGGTGAAAAAAAGTTAGAGGACCCGTCGTAGGCCTACCTATGATGCCAACGTAACCAAATTCCGCAGTCGCTCCATCTAACCGAGAGACCCGAATTTCAGGGTGGTTCCCAAAATCACCACGATCTTGCCCACTCTCACAGTGCCCATGCTCTGAATGCTGACGATCAAAATGCTGACTATTCAGAATGACGACGATCAAAAGGTTGCGTTCCCAAACTTAACGATCGTTAACAAATTGTTAACAGTTGTTAACTTTTTGCGTTCCACGTTTCTGATTTCGAAATTTAAGCTCCGCCCACCTACAATTTCTGTTCCAGAGCTTATCGATTGTTAACTACTTTGTAACGATGGTCGATGAGCATCGTTACAAAATAGTCAACAACTGTAGAACTGGGAAAAGTTAACGATTGTTAACAATTGTTAAGTTGGGGGAACGCAACCAAAATACCCACGATTCAAACTGCCCACAGTGGGGTCGAAGATCCCGATATCGAAAATCCCAAATGTCGACTGCTCAACAGTATGATGATAATGAGCTTGACACTGACGGACCCTGGACTACTAACCACGTTGAGACCTGCCACCGAACGCTGAACACACGAATGACAGCCTGGCCACGTTTGTTTCGACCATTCATAAAAAATTCATCCCATTCGAGACGAGACGGAATTCGCCTTATTCCAGTTCAGCGCTCCAAGCGGATAGTTTCTGTCAGTCCCCCAATCGTCTCGTAATCAACATTTGTGTAGACATAGTAAAAGTCCGATCGTTAAGGTAGTGGCTAACTTTCACTTTCTACCAAGGCATATGCAAAACTTCTATTACCTTGGAAGAAGATAGCAGATTTTCTACTCATCAATCTGTTGATCTATTTTACTATGTCTGTCAATAAGCGCTGATGGTGAGGCATGGGGGGATTAACAGAAACTAGTCCGCTTGGAAGCGCTGATCAGGAATATGGCCAATTGGACCTGCGCCAGATCGCTACTGGAGCCGCTTTCAGACGCACAGGCCGAAGAATGATCTGAGAAGGTCTGAGGGGTTCCTTGTCCGTCAGAGGTTCCCTCCAGTAAGCACAGTGCTTTTGCATCAGCCACGAGGCCATACACCTGTGTTTGTTTTTGTAAATAGTTTGTCCAGTATTATCACTGAGATTATTCCAGATCAACATACGATAATCACCTTTCTGATACTGGGTCTACTCCTTCTATTGCTCACTCAACCCTAATTTAAGATTATCACTGGCTGAACACCTCAAATAATTCAATCGTTGGCGTTCTGAACCGTGGGCCATTTGAGCAGTGGGCATTAAAATGTTAGCCGAACTTCATACAGTCCATTCTATCCCCCCTCACTGATTTTCACGCTCGGATTGTTCGCTATTTTCGATACGTATCATGCTCCCGATAATTGTTAGCGAGAAGTTCTGTCGTCAGCAAACCGGTTATGTGAATTGTTTCTAAATTTGGCAAGAAATAAACGAGCCTTGACACAAGCTTAAAACAGCCAAAGCTGTTGGTTATGTGTCAAAAGCATGGCCTACACTGTAAAAAGTTTCTCCTAGAAAGTTAACTGCAGTATTTGATACTGGAATTAATCTTATCTCTACTGAGGTAAGATTAATCTGAATTAGAGATAAGATTATCTTTTAGAGACAAGATTAATCCCAGTACCAAATACTGCGAGATTTTTGTTTACAGTGTACTTTCAAGGTATTCAACTATTTTAAAATATTGGACTGTAAACAGTAAACAGTGCGAGCTGTGAATCGTTTCATTGAAGCATTGCTTTGAGTTGGGAACAAATCCTGTCACTTTGAAAACATGGTTCCAGCTCCGTTCACATAGCATGCTAATCCTGAGAAAGAAGAAACTTTTCAATAGGAAGGAAGGCAGTATGAGAGAGACCTACCTTTAGAGTCTTTGCAAGATTATGTCCCACTTCCTGTAGAGTCATAAATTTGGGATCGACAAAAAAGAGACACGGCATGGCGCAGGCGCAGGAGGAACGAGTAACAGTAGAGGTTAGCAAGTAGTAGAAGTAGACAAGTAAGTGAGAGCTCGAGCTCGTAACTCCAGAGCGTAAAAGAAGGCACGTTCGAACGTTGTTCATGCCCTCACTCTGAAGCCTGAAATGTCCCTTCTAGTTTTCGTGCCTCTTTTTAGTACTCGTGCCTCCTAAGCTATGTCGTGCGGTCGTGCCGTGCCGTGCCTCTTTTTGGTCGATCCCCATAAATGTACCTACTCGTGCATTGTCACACTTTCGGGGATCCAGACGGTCGACTCCACTTGGACACCGTTCAGCATTTGGTACTGGAGTATCACTGGTTTTCTGGCTTTTCTCAAAATTCTCACTATTGGTGTTGCTGAACTATCATCACCGGTACTAGCTGGGTTTTGTGGGACGATGTCCTCCTTTTTGTTTGCTTCCTTCTTTCTCTCCTTTCTTTTATACTTCATTCTTTTCTACGGGAAAAAGGATAATAAATACATTACTTACTTACTTACCTCCTCGAGGGGCAGGACCTTTCGCATTTGAGGGTTGGATATTTTCTTATGGGTGCTTTGGTTTTGCTTCCCAGTAGCCTGAACCCCAATATGCCAGCAACATCGGCTGGCGAAGCACTAGGCTAAATTTACTTCAAACGGGGAAAATGAATTCCCCGTCTCATGCCCATTCATCGGAACGATTCCTCAATTCTTCTTGCCATATTTTACCGAACATTTCAACGCTCTTTGGTTGTCGTCTATTTCTTTTCAGCCCTTTTCTTTTTTTTTTGTTGTGACACAAATAGTTTTACCACTGCATCTTTTATCTCAATCATTTCTTGTTTAAATACTAGAATAGTAGTGACAATTATGACGAATTATTTTTGTACTTGTTATTTTAATTCGCGTTCGTATTCTGATGAATTGTATTTTAAACCTTAAATTGTATAATAGTAGTGACACTTGTGACGATTTTTTTATACTTGTCATTTTAATTCGCGTTCTTATTTTGATGAATTGTATTTTAATCCGTGAATTGTGTAGATAAATCGTAGGTTACCATTGTAAATATATCCCTTGGTTGATCTTTTTATTTGCAATGACATGTCCAGCACTATTTTTTCTTTGTAAAAGATATTCATGGATAAATAAACCGAATTGTAAATTGTAAACCTTGTCATGGAGTTACAAAATGTGTAAAAAAAAAAAATTCACCAGACAAGAAATTCCCTGATTTCCCGACCGAGCTTTTGTTGGTACCCAGGAACATAAGATTAGTATAGATATTATATTAGTATAGAAAGATTAGTACTTATTGTGTATGGTGCAAACAGTTTATGTTCTTTTGTTCTTGTGCGTAAGGCGTCATTTCCTGTCCATTGCCTTCCGGGTCAATATAAATATTGTTAATATACATAAATGCTTTTCTTTTTCAGAGGGATTCGAGTGCAAAATTCTGGACAGTCGTATTTTTGAGTCAGTCTACATCCCCTACATTTTCATGGAATGGGGGCTGATGTTTCGGGGGAGACATTTGTCAGTGAACCCGTGTAGACACAAAGACCTGGAAAAACTTGTGACGTACTTCAGTGCTAAGTACACTCCCTATGTGAGTAGAAACTGTAGGCTTTTGGGGCCTGATTGGACGGAGTGGCGTGTTGACGACATTGTTTGGGTCCACGGAGATGCGCCGATGTTGGGTTGTGAAGCCAGTGCGGTGGACGAGGAGGAGGGTGGATCTTAGCAAAGACAGTATGAGTTGGAAGTACATTGGTCTACCTATAAGTGGCATCTGCGGCTTGTAATTGTCCCGCCCACCAAGTTTCGTCCTCCACCCGTTCGGCACTTAGGCCTGCCACAAGACTTTTTGGTTTGCAGGTAAGTAGTGTGGGCGAGGTGGCAGAGGGAAGGTGGTGAGAAGGGCTGAGTGAATGCTAGAGTACATTGGACCACCAGGAAGATTTATAAATGGCCAGTCTCGGGATTGTGATGGTCCTGTCCACCGAGTTTCTTCCTTATCCTGCCACTCGCTCGGCACTTAGGCCTGCCACAAGACTTTTTGGTTTGCAGGTAAGCAGTGTGTGGGAGGTTGCAGAGGGAAGGTGGTAAGAAGGGCTGAGTGAATGCTAGAGTGCATTGAACCACCAGGAAGATTTATAAATGGCAAGTCTAGGGAATGTGACGGTCCTGTCCACCGAGTTTCGTCCTTATCCTGCCACTCGTTCGGCACTTAGGCCTGCCACAAGACTTTGGTTTGCAGGTAAGCAGTGTGTGGGAGGTTGCAGAGGGAAGGTGGTAAGAAGGGCTGAGTGAATGCTAGAGTGCATTGGACCACCAGGAAGATTTATAAATGGCAAGTCTAGGGATTGTGATGGTCCTGTCCACCGAGTTTCGTCCTTATCCTGCCACTCTTTCGGCATTTTGGCCTGCCGGGAGAGTGCCGGGAGTGCGGGGAAGCATTACAGTGGAGGAGGCGACGGGGAAGGGCTGGGTAGCGAAGCTGCTAGCTCCGCGGAAAACACTGTACACTGTACAAAGTTTTTCCGTATAAAGATTAAAGTTAACTGCAGTATTTGCTTCTCAAATTATTCTTATCTCTACGCAGATTAAATTAATACCAAATAGAGATAAGACGAATCCGAGTAGCAAATACTGATGAAATCAGAATACTCATACCCTCAGTTAACTTCAATCTTTATACGGTGAAACTTTTACAGTGTACATCATTGTACTTGGCCCCTTCAAAAGTTTAAGGATCTCAGCACTTTTTGCTGCTCATGTTCCAGTAATTTACGATATTTGAACACTTAAAACACTGCTTTTAAAACATTGCCCACAGCTTTAGCTGTTCTTAAGACTTTTTCCAGGCCCCTGGACTGAGAGTGGAAAAACAGGAACAAATTTATATAACCTTTTCTTCTGATGAATGAACTTCTCGCAAACAGTCTTCGGCAGCATGATTCCGCATCGAACAGACAGTCGGACAAACTGACGATGGCGTTTTTGGACCTTAAAAGGCGCATTGTCCAATGACTCAGATTAACGGTATTTTTCAGAAAAGGTTATAAGTGACATTTGTCTTGAAACTGAGTTATCAGCAATGCCCTAGCTGTCCGCAGCTGTGTCCTGCATGTCTTGTAAAAATTTCAGCCAAATCTGCTACAGCGATAGAGTTTTCTGTCTGGGACTTTTAGCACCTTGCTGGCATAAAGGTGAAAGTTTTTTCGATACACTGTAAAAAGTTTCTCCGAGTAAGGATTAAAGTTAACTGCAGTATTTGCTACTGGGATTAATCTTATCTCTACTGTGATGAGATTAATCCCAATTAGAGATAATCTTATCTCAGAAGAGACAAGATTAATCCCAGTAGCAAATTCTGCAAGATTTTCTTTTTACGGTGTATTCCGCGTAAAATTTGAACGATGTCGCTTATAACCTGGAAAAACGCCGTCGAAATAGATGGACCACCACTTCATTTCCATCACGCCGGATGGGGAGATGTGGACTTCCCGTGTTTAAAGAACGACTATAGTTGCGTTTTTTTGGATGAAGTTTCGGCGTAGTTTCGCTTAAAAGCCGTTTTATTTGTCCATTCCATTTGCTGTAGTTTCGAACTTGAAACTACGGAGCTCAAACTACAAACTACCTCTCCGACGTAGTTTGGTGTAGTTTGACTTTTCGGAAACAAGAACTCAATAAAACGCAAGTAAGACAAAACAAGAGCCAAACTACAAACTTTGACGAAACAAAAGTGAATCCAATAAAACGCAACTTATGAACGGGCAATAATGAATACTGGAAGTCAGTAGCCGACGAAGACAATGAAGTGTGATGGCTTTTATGTTGTCTTAGATTTATCGCGAAACAAAGTACAGTATGACGCCTGAAAGGCTATACATGACTGAGAAGCTTCGAATTGCAGATTCGAAAAGCCAGCAAGAGCCCAGTCTAGTACTAGACATTGTCATTCAGAATTTGGCGCTTACTTAGCTGAAATATCCGTGTCATCCGGAAATCGCGGGAATACAAAAGCAGGATTCAGTCAGTTCGCCATATTCTAGTTCAGCGCAACCAAGCCGACTAGTTTCTGTTATTTCTCCCTTGTCTCATTACCAGCACTTGTCCCTAAAGATCATTTACACGGCGGGTATTTTTCCCAGGAGACGAGAGAGGATATATCTATACTGTCAGAAGTTTCATAAAAGAAAACACAAGGATGTGTGGTTTCAACGACAGTGCGTAGCAGATAACATTTTGGATGTTATATGTTGTGTTTCAAAATGTTATGCATAATAAGTGTTACGATCAGGAAAAGCCGAAAAACTGCCAAAAAGTATCTGCTGAGTTTTCCGACATCATGACTAAAAAGGTCTGCTATACCTCGAACGGTTCGGCACAATTTTGCAGTAACCAGATCTAATTCCTTTAGCAGCGGATTTGACTGCTTCCTCGCAAATCTTTTGCATAGTTTGCGCAATTGTAACCCCAAGCCATCGAATTTTTACCTCGGTTATGAGAACATTGCCTCTAACATTCAAAGAGGGTTTCCGAGGAGTAGCTGGAGCATCGAAACAAACGTGCTGACATTTACTAGCGTTGACTGATAGTCCAATCTCGCCAAGAGATTGGCTCAGGCTAGCAACGTTTGTTTGAAGGCCCTTCCTGGATCGGCTGATAAGGAGGACGTCGTCGGCATAGGCCAGGTAGCTAACATCGATGCCAAGGAAGTTAATAGTCGGCGTAAGCTTTCTTAGCCATTGAGCAGTCACACATTTAAAAATCTGTGGCGATAGGACCCTGCCCTGTGGGTCCCTTTTCACTGTAATAGGGTGGCTCAGCCTGTCTTGCTACTTGACTACCAGCTTGCATTTGGAGTACCAGCCAAACCCGTGGGTTATTTATTGAAAGCACAGCATAGTTGTAAAGTATTCAATATTTTAAAGTACTGTAAGTTGAAGAGTAAATAGTGCGAGGGGGTCCTTTAAGGGTTGCCAACTTTTGCCCTTTTCGAGGCCTGATCAGCTCCAGTTACTATTAGGAAAGCTGATTGGTCGAAGTTTTTGTCATTGAAGCGGAAGGGTCTCGAGATAGGCCAAATGCAGTCGAAGTTAGTTGGGTAGTTAATTGGAACCAAAGGCAAGTATTACTGTAACCAGTTATCCTACACTGTTATTCCATAGTGCGAGGTGTCCGGCAGAAAAGCCGCGTTCACAAGCATGCTTACCCAAGCACACGTGCCTAGGCACGTGCTCAGGCGTGGCCAGGCACCGAGTTCTAGAGCCTGGAACTCCGTGCCTGACCCAAAATCTGTGCCTGGGCATGCTTGTGAACGGGGCTTAACGCAAACCGTTCAGAACGCTGCGTGGTCATAAGGGCGAACTTGAGCGAGCATCCTTTTTTTGACATAAGCGGGATAGATTACTGTTGGTGACAGGAATGTATTAGAATATATTCGGTTTATTTTTCGGTGTTCGAAATCGGTATTCTAGAAAGGTGATAAAGAGTTTATAGGGATTTTGTGATGTTGATATATTTCTAATAAACCAAGAGTTATGGACAAAATAAGACATAAAAGCTACACTTTCCTTTATATTTTTCTTTCCTGGCTGACATCGTTTTCTTTCGCTTGTTTGCTGTTTATTCCAGCTTTTTCGTTTGACTAGGCCCACAATAGTAGCTAACTTTGTAACTCAACTTACCAAATACGCGTTATAGCTAAAACGGTAAGAGAGCGACTGTAGAACCAAGAAAGGCAAGTTTCGATGCTGAACTGACGTCTGCAACGTCCTGGATCTCTACGCAAAGGCCAAAGATCCTTGGGGGGAGGAGACATATTTTAAGGCAGGTCTAACAAAGGAGGAGGTAAATGGGTGATTTCAGTCGGGTCGAGTTTCATCCCCCTTGGAGAACGAGCGGTCAAGCGCTAGAAAATACTGAACATTTTATGAATGATTACGAAGAACTTGGAGATTTAAGGATGGAGGTTTCGAGTGGAGTACAGGGTGAAAAAATGGTTGGTACAGAGATGGGGAGAAAAATTTGTTCTTGGAATTAAACTTTGGAAGGTTTGTCTATATGGGAATGTCGCACAGGGAGCACTTTCTATAGTTTAGTACGGTTTAAGGTTTGGATTGTGTATGTAACATATGTATATATTGTACTATATATTTTTAACATATTCTGTTTTCATGTGATTACCATGGCCGCAAGGCTTTAGCGTAATAAACTACGACTACTATTGCTGATATATGCCAATGCATTTAATGTTATTGACTGGTCTGTTTACTCCGCTTAGTAGCACTTACTTACTTGAGTTTGTGTGCACAAATTAAGTTTCAAATTAAGGGGCAAACAGAATATTTTTAACCAGCTAATGTGATGATCGATTATGAGGTAAGAAGACACGCTGAACACGATGGTGAAAACCATTTTCTTGCCGGATAAGTAGTTCGTCCGGAATCCGGCAAAGTCGGAACGTTGGTTAGAATGAAAAGTTTTATTTGAAGTTGATTAGATGTTCGATTATGAGGTAAGAAGACATGCTGAACACGATGATGAAAACCATTTCCTCGTCGGACAACTAGTCGAGCTCGACCCGGCACCCCTACCCTTCTCTTTCACCCATAAATCCTTCTTTTATTTTTGGCGCCAAAAACTGTCATTTTCAGACGAAGCGGGTTTCATCTCAGAATTACCCGCAAAAGGCAAAAATCCCATTCGCTACTCCACCTCACTCTCATAAAGCTTATCGCAATTAGTATGAAAAAATAACCAAGAGTAAATCACAATAAATTGCTCCCACATGTCGCCTTTTATACAAAGCTTCATTGTGTTATTTAATTCAAGCTCCAACAAATAGCCGTCAGGGTTTGGCAACTCCCCATGCCACCAGCAGCAAAATTGACGGATGTGAATTATTTGGTTAGACAGTGATTTTCGGTTTATTTTTGCTTTTTCTTTTTTGTGTGCATTACATTTTTTGTTCGTTATTTCTAACGCCATAGGCCTTGGGCTTTATTTGGAATAAATAATTTCGTTCATACATCTTGTCCAATTTTCCTTAAAAATAGTGTTTTTGAACTGGATACCATCAGGATCGGTTGCTTCCAAAATTTACTTGAACTGAACGTCTTGTTTCGGGGTCATCAAAAGAGGGCAGACGCCTATATTTTATACCGGCATTTATGACCGGAATCCGGTTGGAAAAAGCTCTTGATTGACCCAGGTAAACGAAGTGTAGTTGTTGTATAACGAATAGTAAAAACAGTCATCAAATGGGGGGGGGGGGGGGCGTACAGGACCAGTGACGTTAAATAAGGAAGAATAGTAAAATGTGACTCGACTTGGTAAAACTCATATTAAGCTCTTTGGTCGACGTTCGCAACGACAATAATATCCTAAACTATTTGTGAATATTATGTTGCTTTTTTCTGATTTTTTATTTATTTATTGTTTTCTTTTAGTTGCGTTTTCTCTTGTTTCGTGTCGTCCTGTGTACCCACAACTTCCCGTCGGTAATCCTAGTATGGATTTTGGAATCTTCACCGCTAGAACGAAGAACCCTGATGAACCTACAAGTTTCATCAGTTTAGTTTCTACCTACTAAACAAGTTTCTACCTACTTTTTCAACAAGCAGAAGGTTTACTATCTTACCACATTTACCTCCAAGGGCTAAACAACCGACACTGAACGAACCGGAATTCGCAAAAGGTAAGCCACCACCTCCCTTCTAAAAAGACTTTCCTGCTGAAATAGTTCCTGTACACTCCTCGCTTTTGTTTATTTTATTTTTCCTCAGTCGCGGTATTTCTTGTCATATCCTTCAAGGGCCCATGATTAAACGAACCGGAAGGCCTCACCTCCGTGGATTACACGATTCTTACACAAGTTTTATCGTACTGAAATGCTCTCTTTACACTCTTTGACTTCATACATTTTGTTTATTTAATGTTTCTTTAATTTCGTTTCGTCTTGTGTCTCGTGCAAGGGTCCATGATTAATCGAACGGAATTTGCAGAAGGTAAGCCAAACCCTGGTGAGTTACGCGCTTCACAAATGTTATTAGACTTCCTTAACACTGAGATACTTCCTGTCCACTCTTCGATTTTATACATTTTCCTTTAGTTTCGTTTCGCAGTTGCTTTTCCCTTAGTTTTGTTTTCCTCATGTGTCTCGCGGTGTTGAGCAAGGGCCCATGATTAAACGAACCGGAATTCGCAAAACTTAAACCCACCCGCCCTCGTGAGTTGCACGATTCTTACTAAAATTTTACAGGACTTCCTTACTAAAATGCTTCCTGTACACTATTTGATTTCATATATTTTGTTTATTTTATTTGTCTCTAGTTGCGTTTTGTAATGTGTTTTATCGTATTGTGCAAGGGCTCATGGTTTTTGTTTTTAATTACTTTCTAAGCTAGGACCTTCCTTTCCCGTATGCTCTAGAAGACCCCCCCCTCCCCCGTTCCTGGTGATACTTCGAGTACTTAGAGTTTACAACTGAGTAGCACATCATGGGCCCTTACCTCCAATCTTTTTAAGAAAGGTTTATGGGTGAGGAATAACAAGATCGGCATAAAGTTCAAATTCAGTAACATAGCTCTAACGTACGACAGAATTCAAGTTGAAAGCCGGTATCTCTGAGATAATCTGCTTGCCATCTGTCTGTCCATTTTTCTTCCTTGCAAGCGTGCAAGGTTGACTAATTTTTGGTTTGTTTATTTTGTTTGTTTAAATTCAAAACACCTTGGTCATGTTTTTTAAATACCCTCCTCCTCCTCTCATTTCCTCCTCCTAACATTTTCAGTTTTGAAAAAACCTTGAACCCTTCACTAGCTTACTTCTGATCTTAAATTAACTTTTTCTTTCAAATTTTCTCCCTCACCTTTTACAATCACTAAAGTTGTTAAAATCCAATACGAATCCGCTATCCCCTCACCACCGTCTTATCCGTTTCTTTCGTTGATTTTGTGTTTATTTCGTTTTCTTTTTTTTTGTGTTTCTTTACTTATTCCTACTCACCATATTTACTTCATGTATTGTTTACAGATTTCTTCGAGGTGATTTGATTGAAACTTTTAAAATTTGCCATAGTTATTATGATAACATTAGGCCTGATGATGTCTTCACCTTCAATCACAACGGTCCCAGAGGACACAACTTGAAACTGAGTGGTAAGAAATTCCGAAAATACATCGGAAAATAGAGCTTTAGAAACCGAATTGTAGAATGTTGGAATAATCTCCCAGAAAGTGTTGTAAATGCCGAAATATCAACCAATTCAAAGCAGGTGTCGACTACCACCTGGCTGAAATTTAATTTAGTGTGTAAAGTGTCCCGATAAATTTATAGAGGCGAAAGCCTTATTATTGCAATTATATTATTATTATTATTATTGTGCGGGTGATAATTAAATTAAATTAAATTAAATGAAAAGTATTGAAAACATTATTGTAAAATGAATAACGAGTAAACACGCGAAATAAAACAAATGAGCACAACCAGGGGTGTCACGACTAGGGGGAGGGGGGGGGGGCCGCCCCCCCCCCCCCAATGCTGTCTACCAGTCGGTAAAAAAAAAACGAGTTTGATTTTTGTTCATGAAAACAGTCGTTTTTACTGAAAATTGGTTGATTTTTTGTCAAAATAGTCGGTTTTTCGGAAAATCAGTGGATTTTTTTTCAAAATATCATTTTTGTTGTTGAAAAAAGTCGTTTTTTCTGCAAAAAAAAAGTCGGTAAAAATTACCAGCCAGTCGGTAAATGCCTCTTCCAACATTCCCCAAACATTTTAGCTAGTAACACCTCTGAGCACAACCCTCATCGAGAGGTGCCCTTCCATCCATAGGGTACCCCTTCTGTGGTGGCAAGAACAACTACAGTAGAGGTATGCTTATGTGAACGTTTGTTGACAGTGGACTTTGCCATTTTCGTGCACTTGCTGTGTCTATAGCCAAGTTTCAGTTAGCCAAAGTAGGTAATTAAGGGCATTTGAAAACACCTGCGTAGGTATTTTGGATCTTCATTTTACCTTTAAGCCCAAAACTGCACTGTTCACATTAAAGTAACTGTTCACATAAGCATACCTCTATTGTACACCAAAGAACAGGGCTGGAATTCCATTACAATTCAAACATTGGTTTTGAACCTAAACTACTCGTCAAATTTCACTCGCTACAAATACTACTGCTTGAGTCCCTGAAACACGCTTGTGGTGTACTGAGGGAGCAGTGGAGTTTCCTTCCCTTCTCGAGTGTGAATTAAGTTGTTACGTCTTGGTTGCATCAGGTACGGACTTTGAGCTGCAGTGACAACTAGATAGTGTGTGAAGATTTTGATGAGTTGTTTAGGGTAAAGACTTGGGTGCTCCAGAGATGTTGGACCATTTCCGTATCAGACCATGCTGACAAGTGAAAAACGTAGGATGTTTGCTATCGTTCAGGTAAAATAGTTTTGTCAGTCTTTTTCCCATATTGTTGATATTTTTCGTTAAAGTATATTTCTTGTCAATGGGGGGGGGGGACGAGTTTTCGTTCAGTAGGGATTGCAGCGCTAAAGACGCAAAGCCTGTGGCACTGTGGGCCGGATCAAAACAGGACCTCGGATCGAACCCGACGTTTTAGATTCAAAATACTTTTCGGTCTTTAGCCGCGAATAAAGATTAAAATTCGTAGGAAGATCTTCAGGTTTTCCAGAAGCAAAAAATGATATGACACTGCCGACAAAGGAGATTTTGAGTATTGCAGATGTGTCGCATTTACATAAAATGCTGGATTGTCACTGTGAAATAGACTTGGGTGATCTGCTGTGTGTTATAATAAACATTTTACAACATTCGATTGTCGGGGATCAAGAAGTCAAATATTTATTCAAACAATGTTTACAACGGATACGTTAGCTACAATTCTTCGTCAGCGATATTTCGGCCCTTCTTGGCGAGGGTCCTCGTCAGGCTGTCAATCCACGCTGTCAATCCTGGATTGACAGCCTGACGAGGACCCTTGCCAAGAAGGGCCGATATCGCTGACGAAAAATCGTAGCTGACGTATCCGTTGTAAATATTGTTTGAATAAATGGTCCAAGGTCAGCTTGGGCTCAAAGAATATTTAAGTCAAATATATATTGAGTTTTCGGGATCCCATCGAAACCTTTGGTCTTGTTTTTGACAGACAGATCTGTGATTTCACAGTTAGCCTTACTTTGATTTGGGATCGCAAAAAGGCGCTCTGTTCATCAGCATTTCCACAAAATATCGCCGGCGGCGCATTTCGTAACAATCACTGTTTGGAAGAACGGTATTCATTTAGTTTTCATTTTTTCGTTGAAATGCTTGGAGATTTGAAATACATTATAAGTTAGAGCTTGTATGGTAGGTATACACTAATTTTTTTCGGAAAAAAGCAGATTAAAAAAAATTAGCCGGTGACGCTTAGTTTAACACGGGTACAGTCATTGGAAGCTTCGTTTTTTTTTATCGAAAGCTGAAATGAAAAGCCACAAGTTGTGAATTTAAATATACGAATTTACATTAAAGGAATAATCTCTGCTGATTCATTACAGTTAATTTCACACAAAATTTCGCCTGTGAAGCATTTCGTAATGTTTTCTGTCTTGAAGAAGTGTGTTTCATTTAGTGTGCATTCCACGATTAATGCTCTTGGGAGTCTTGAAACACATTAAAAAGTAAGACTTGCGTGGTACATATAGCTGAATTTTGTTAGGAAAAAAGGCAAATTTAAAAATTTAGGGCACGAATCTTAGTGTAACCCGTTCTGGGTACAGTCGTACCAAAAACCAAAGGTTTTGTTGGGATCCCAAAAATGTAATGTTTACTGGACTTCTTGATCCAGACAGTCGAATCTTGTAGATTTCCGAGTCTTTGCCAGACCTCTTTAACATTTTGCTATTTATCTATAACCCATTGCACCGCTTGAAAATGTACACACAAATAATGTCACGGTTTTGAAGTTTTTGGCAACTTCCCCAATTAACTAACAAGTGCGCAAGCGCTCAGACTTGGGGTGTAAAAGTAAAATGGTTATCACATTTTATATACAGACAGCTTTAGAACCAAGATATTTCTCGTCCCAAGTATATCTCATAACAAGTACTGAAACAACCTAATTTGTAATCATCCCACTTTAAAAGCTTTAAATGTAAACAAACCGCCAGTATAAATCCAAAGAAATGTTGAAGGTCTTGGACGAATAGCATTAGTTTGTACACTGAATGGTCTTCCAGCCAGTCCCACCCTTTAAACCTCTTTTCCATTAGCAAGGTAATAACAAGTGCAATAAACGAAATCGTAGCAGCCTAATGTCCCCTTTGTCACAATTCATTAAGAACGGCATATCATCGATTATATGACAGGAGAGTCAAGTTTCCAACTGTTCATTAAAGATTGAAGTACGTCGCGTCGTCTTATTTGTTGCTGTTACACCAAATCCTCATCCATAGATATATCTCCCAAAATACACAAGAGTTGGACTTGAGACCTGTCATAGACGAACTTGACTCATGGTAAATCTGGGCCCAGCTGCCCATGGGGTCCATGGGTCCGGACTCTTCAAAATACGTATTTACAGCTTTTTTCCCTCAAGTATACCAGCTTAGAGTTTGATTCCAGTCACGGGTCAAAAACTTTTGGTTGGGGGGTGGTTCAACTCTACCCAACCCCTATGATCCAAAAGCACAAAGGAATTTCATCGCCTTATCTCCAGTTAATGTCAAGTTAAAAACATTAAAAAATGAGTAATCTGGGCCCAATTACCCCTGAGCCAAGTGGGGTTTGGGACCCGCAAAAAGTAAAAAGAGACCCTAATGCTCGCAATCCTACCAAGTTTCAACTTGATACCTGTTGATTCCTGTCACGGATAACGAACTTTACTCCTGGGCAATCGGGCCCAGTTGCCCATGAACGGGGTGGATCGGGCCCAGTTGCCCATGAACGGGGTGGGTGGGGGAGGTGCAACTTTAAAAGCATTTCCCAGTCCTAGGATCTACACGTGCAAGAAGTTTCATGGGACCGTCAAAAGGCACAACTAGACCCCAAAACCCACAAGAGTACGAAGTTTGAATTTGATACTTGCACTGATTCACGAGCTCCACAAAATACGGTGAAAACCGGAAACCGAAAGCTGCTACAGCGCTCGCAACAGTGGATTGTTCCAAGGACACTCCACTAATCAGATGAGAAAACCAAGTTCAGATATGGATCCAGCAACGATGTTTACTCCGATAATATCTCATCCTAATCGACTTTAGAAATGTCCTTTACTTTGACAAAATTCTTGGTATTTACTCCAATAATATCTCATCCTAATGGTATTTTAGCAGCATTCCCGGCGAACTGCATGCAGAGCAGAAGAGTTAGTGACATTCAGATTAGAACCTTTCAATCCAAATTTCCGGGTTTTGGCAAATTTTCCCAGCGGAAGCAAGTAAATAAAGTTCAGAACTCAGTTCAGTATGTCTCCTCACCCCGATACCGAATCTCTAATCGACTTCAGAAACAACTTCGAACTTCAACCAAATATCTAGTTTTGGCCAAAATCCGGGTGAATCATTTGTCCGGCAAGAAGACCAAGTTCAGATATGGATTCAGCTGGCCTGCTTACCCCTTACACGACTATCGCATTAGCTTATAAAACATACCTTTTGTTTAACCTTAATCCGAAGCCCCCTCCTGTACTGTCACTGCAGTGAATCCTCATACGAAGTTTGAAAAACATATCTGTACACCTTCGACCCAGGGGCCAGTCGGTCCAAAAAATAGCCGGGTCGGCGCGAAGCGCCGCGAATTTTGGGATCCCAAAACGTAAGTGGAGGGATACCTATGACATCGCAAAAGTTGTTCGTCCGTCCGTCGGTCTGTAAGCACGATGACTCTCGAAGGGAATGAGATATTTTGATGAAACTTGGTGTGAGGATTGTTTGGGTCGAGGGTAAGGTCGAGTTCGTAGATGGGCTCTGTAGCCGTATATTTGGGGGTGCGGAAGGGGGTTCAAATTAACGGACAAAAAATATATTTTTAAACAGCTAATGTGATGGTCGATTATGGGGTAAGAAGACATCTGAGCACGATTGTCAAAGTCATTTTCTCGCCGGACAAGTAGTTCATCCGGAATCCGGCAAAAACCGGAAAGTTTGTTAAAAGTAAAAGTTTCATTTGAAGTTGATTAAATGTTTGATTTAGGGGTAAAAAGACATGCTGAACACGATGGGGAAACCATTTTCTTGCTGGACAAGTAGTTAGTCCGGAATCCGGCAAAAACCGGAAAGTTGGTTAGAAGTAAAAGTTTCATTTGAAGTTGATTAAATGTTTGATAGAGCGAGACAAAAAAATTTAATATATAATGAAATTTTACAAAAGAAAATTTTAATATTAATAATTTATCACTTAGCCGAACTATAAATGGAACAAAAAAGAAAAGGGAATGCAATACTATACATAAACAACTATATAAATATATAAAAAAAAATTAATATTATATATAAACAGAAGACAATTAACCTCGTGGCAATCCAAAACCGATTCATACCCAAGGTAACCCTCTCTCCTCACCCATCTTTACTCATCAAAAAACTTTTCATCTTATTTTTAAATGAATATACACTCTCGGCCATCCTAGTGCTTTCCGGCAGATTATTCCGTACTAAAACACCCACATTTCTAAACACAAAACTAGACCGTGAAGTATGTCGTCTCTCCTGTACGAGGTCCTCTGAATTCCTTGTTTCATATGAATGGTACGCAGAATTCGTTGACAGTATATTACAAAAAAACACTGATAAACGAATACACCAATCTGATAATCTCTCATCTGCCCAACATTTAAAGTATTACAATGGCTTCCGATATAGAGGTAAGAAGACATGCTGACAACCATTTTCTCGCCGGACAACCAGTTAGCCTGGAATCCGGCCAAAACCGGAAAATATGCCAAAAGCAAAGCTTTTATCGGAAGTTGATTAGATGTTAGATTTAGGGGTAAGAAGAGACGCTGAGTCTGTATATGACAGTCATTATTGACCGGGACATATAACTAGTCCGAAATCCGGTTGTACCCGCATTTTTTTTTTAAGTCAAAGCTTTATTTAATGTTGATTAGATGTTGTTTATAGGGAAAATGAGATACGCTGGATTCGTTTCTGAATTTTCTTTTTTTGATGGACTAGTAGTTCGCTCGGAATTCGGGCGAAACCGCAAATTTTGCAGAAGTAAAGCAGGAAGTTTCGGTCAGTATCGTCAAAATAGATATGGTCTATAGAGGTATAGATTGATAGATATATGGAATGTCTGAACTCGGTTTTCTTTGATTATTAGCCTGGCAAAGACAAGACCCAACTGTCTGGATCAAATCTTACATTTTTGGGATCCCATCGACACCTTTGGTCTTGTTTGTAAAAGAAGTCGATTTTTCTTGGAAACAATGGATTTAAAAAAAAAAAAACAGTCGGTTTCTCGTAATCAGTAATTTTAACAGTAGTTTTCCTTAAAATCAGCCGAGTTTTCGTCAACGCAGTCGTTTTTCCTCAATACTAGTCGTTTTTGGGATCCCAAAACGTAAGTGGAGGGATACCTATGACATCGCAAAAGTCCGTCTGTAAGCGAAGAAAAAGAGGTGTAAATACGCATTTGATGAGTACCCCCCCCCCCCCCTCCCGTTCATGGGCAACGGGGCCCAGATTTCCCAAAAGTTTTGTTCGTCCATGACAAGTCTCAAGTTCAACTCTTTTATATTTCAGGAGATATATCTATGGATCAGGATTTTGGTTAGCAACAACAAATAAGACGATGCCACGTACTTTAATCTTTAATGAACAGTAGGAAACTGGACCTCTTTGTAATATGATAGATGATATTATATGATGATAGATGATTCTTAATGAATTGTGACAAAGGGCGTGTTAGGCTGCTACGATTTGCTTTATTGCACTTGTTAATACCTTGTAATGGAAAAGAGGTTTATAGGGTAGGACTGGCTGGCAGACGATTGTTGGAACTCAAGCTGTTCGTGCAAGATCTACAACATTTCTTTGGATTTGTAATTAGGGTTTGTCTACATTTAAAGCGTTTAAAGGGGGGTGATTACAAATTAGGTTATTTCAAAACTTGTTTGCATATTGGGGCTGTGGAATGTCTTGGTTCTAAAGCTGTTTGTGTATAAAAAGTGATAAATATTTTATTTTTACACTCCACGTCTGAGCGCTTGCGCACTTGTTATATGTTCGGACTGGTATAGCCACCAGGTTTTCTCGAAAATTGGATCTTTGAGCCCGAGCTCACTTTGAAACATTTATTCAAACAATGTTTTCAACGGATACGTCAGCTACGATTCTTCATCAGCGATATTTCGGCCCTTCTTGGCAAGGGTCCTCGTCAGGCTCGTCAGGCCTTGCCAAGAAGGGCCGAAATATCGCTGATGAAGAATCGTAGCTGATGTATCCGTTGAAAACACTGTTTGAATAAATGTTCACCAGATAGTTGTCGAGTGCATTCCTATCTGCCTTTTTGACCTAGCGGCTATACCAGTCCGTACGTATAACAAGAGCTACGAGCTCATATGGCATTTGTTACGAGTACGTGGTACAAGAAAGTAGATAAGAATGTCACAAAATCCCCCCTTCAACCCCCCTAGGATTGGACCTAGAAATAAGGTATCTAATTTCACGCGAGCCTGAGCATTTCCGGCATCGCCTCGGATAATCTAGGGCAAATGTTACACCATACTAGTTTGATTCCTAGGAGTGCCGTACTATTGCCGGCAGCCTACGCCTCGCCCCCAAACTTCCGTACCAGGGCCAAACCTGGTTCAGCCACAGATTATCTAAGGCATCTTCTCGTACCGACTGTCAAGTTTCACTCAGGTCGAAGCTTTTACGAGAAAATCCCCCCCCCCCCCCTTACCGTTTTCAGATCCGGCAAGGACCCTAAAACATGTCATTTAGGACAATGGTCTATCTTTCCAAGTTTGATCCAAATCACTCCATCCGTTTCAGAAATCAGCCCCCCCCCCAACTCCCCCCCATAGTGCTCGAATCCGACCCGGTTATGTCAATGATGTATCTAGGACTTGTGCTTGCTCTTCCCACCAAGTTTCATCCTGATCCCTCCACTCTAAGCGTTTCCCAAGATTTCCGGTTACCCTCTCCGACTCCCCCCGAAGTTACCGGATCCGGTACGGATTTTATGTGGATCGCCTGAGACACGAGGTCTTTCCAAATACTAAGTTTCATTAAGATCAGGTCACCCGTTCAAGAGTTATAAATACTTCAAGATTTCGAATTCCCCTCCCTCCACTCCCCCCACGATGATCGGATCATGCAAACGACTATTGTCAAGTCATTTTGTTCAAGTCCCTGATATGCCAGCCCAGTTGCATCGTTTTAGTACATCGTGAAGTACCGAACTCACGGATAATCAAAAATCCGCCCCCCTCCAACTCCCCCCATAGTGCCCGAATCCAGTCCGGTTATGTCAATGATGTGTCCAGGACTTTTGCTTGCTCTTCCCACCAAGTTTCATCCTAATCCCTCCGCTCTAAGCGTTTCCCGAGATTTCCGGTTCCCCTCTCCAGCTCCCCCCGAAGTCACCGGATGTGGATCGTCTGAGAAACCATGTCTTTCCAAGTACAAAGTTTCATTAAGATCCGATCACCCATTCAAGAGTTATAAATACCTCAAGATTCCGGATTCCCCTTCCATCCACTCCTCCCACGATGCTCTGATCGGGGAAGTGACTATTTCCAACTTAATCATTTGGGGTCCCTGATATGCCTGCCATGTTTCATCGTCCTAGCTTAAGTGGAAGTGCCCGAACTAGCAAAACCCGGACCGACCGACAGACCGACGAGAGGACAGAAATTGCCATCGCTATATGGCACTTTTCCGAAGGGAAAGTGCCATAAAAACGACTATTCTTGAGAAAAAACGGCAGTAATGCCTGTTAGGACTTTGGAGATAACTTAACTGATCGCGTTTATCTTTAGTCTGTTAGAAATTAGATTAGATTAGATTAGATTATTTTATTGCTAAATTACATAATAACCCATCATGATAGGTAACCGCCCATGAGAAGACATAAATGCACTGGCACTGGGGGGCTACCACAAACTACTTTAACCTAACTACTTAAACAATAAATTAATTTCATTTAAACACAAATTAATCATTTTTTCAATATACCACACAAAAGAAAAAAGAAGAAGAAAAAAGAGAAGAAAAGGGAAAATAAAAAAAAGAAATGATAACTTATACCTTCATTCTCTGAATCGTGACTGCTCACCCCTCCAACAAAAACTTTTTACTCTTTTTTTAAACAATTGTTGGTGTTCATCCGCCTTAACACTACCTGGGAGTGAATTCCATACCGCCTGGCCCAAATGTTTAATTAAGTTGCAACAACATCTCCTCACCTTATATCGACTATATCATTGGGTTTTAAAATTTCGAATCGAAAAGTAATTCTCACATTCCGATTAAGCGTGTCCTCTTACCCCAGAATCGAACATCTAATCGACGTTAGGTTCAACTTTTACATTTTACAAATTTTCCGTTTTTTGCCGGATTCCTGATGAAGTACTTGTCCTGCGAGAAAATAATTTTCATACTCCGATTCAGCGTGTCTCCTTAGCCCTAAATCGACTTTTTCATTAGCTTTTAAAAAATATTTTATTTTCGCCCCTTAATTTCCTCCACTTACGTTTTGGGATCCCAAAAAGCCAAATATGTGCATTTAAATCTAATAATTTATATTAAACGAATAATCTCACCTTATGCATTACAGTTAGTTTTACACCGGCTCGATTCTGTGCCAGCGGGAAATGTATTTCAAATTTCTTAGTCCGTCTGCACAAACTGAACCCCCCCCCCCCCCCCCCCCCCCCTCCAAGGTAAAAGACTATAACTTTCTCTGTGAATATAGTGTGCTAGGACGATATGCATGATTAGTGGTTAATTTTTAATGTTTCTCTTCAAAAATTTATATCAGCTAACATGCCACTATCTCGGTTTATATCGGAATAGCAGGCTCGATGGCCATTAAAAAGATCAACCTCGGAAAGTTAACCTTTAATACATACATCCAATCTGCGTCAGAAGCAAAAATTTAGACCTTCAGAAATTAATCGCTGAGTTGTCGCTAAGCGATTAAATTCTTTCGCGTCAGTCCCTTCCTAAGGTGGCAACAAATTCTATAGCGTTTATTTATTTGTCAATGTTAGTAGGCACCCGAGCGGAAACGGAATGACTAAGCAGGAACGACTACTTCTCCCTGACCAGACGTACGACATCGATTCCGATCAATCATCAGGCTTTGGAAGCTCTGTCAGTACTGATCCAGCGATTGATGAATATTTGAAAAGGTAAGGATAGAGGTGTATTTGTGGAAAAACAGAAACAGTGCCAGATCACCAAATAGGCAGAGTAGGCAATCGACTATTGAGCCCCACTACTTTTGCGGCGATCGCAACAACGGATAAGAATATTACTGTCAAGAGAGAAGAAGAGAGAATTTCATTTAGTTTAGTTCTACTATTTCGTTCAAGTGTTCTCTTTTTTTTTTTTTTTACCATTTTTGCCATGGCCTCAGGCTTTTTGTGCAATAAATTCTATTCTATTCTTAACCGTCGTAGCAAAATTAATAATAGTTGTTGGGATTCTGCCGTGTTATGGCGTTCCTAAACCTTGTCTATAGTTGAATTAAACAAATAACTATATTCTGACTGAAATACTTTTGATCGGTCAAATAAGATGAAGATATAAAACAAAGATACAAGATAGTTGAACTCACTCTCCGCTCAATAGCTTTCCTCAAAGTCAAAGGTAATATTCGGTACGGCACAGGTAAGGTTTAGTTGTGTTCTCCCTTCTCTCCGAGTTCGCTCTGACGCTAAGGTCACCCGACCTCGCGTCCTTAACTAATTCCTTCAACAATCGGCTATAGCATTGTCCTAATAGGTCTAATAAGGTGTATTACCGCGTATAAGACTTATTACAGATTCCTCTTTTCCTCGGAGCGCGCTGTAATAAGGTGAATAAGGAGAATAGACTAGCGTTCTATTCAGGCTTATGCAGGGCCAATCAGATCGCTTGGTTGGTTCCGCCAGCGGGCCGAGGAGAGACGCAGCGTCGTCAGGGTTGCCAAAGAATGCACAACAGTTCTACTTTGTTGGAAGCTAAAGAAACAACTTTTCTTAATAAAAACACGTTTTTGTTCTATTACGATGGCTTTTCGTCAGTTCGAGGATCAATGCTGTCCATCCGTTATTTTAAAAGCTTTTTTACAGTATAGTTTGCGTTAAATTGTACTCGTGTACTTCAAGTAGTACTAAGAACCTTTTTGGATATTTTTAGAGCTCGAAAAATTGTATTACCTTGGCAACACCGAAAACCGCATTGATAAGAACCTCTTGGGTTGTATTTGAACAGGCGTGTGTATTAAGACGTAAACATCGCGTATAGCGCTATTCACCATATTACACCTATTAGGACAATGCTTATTGTTATGATGGTTGACTTTGGGGAATAAACTGCTGAGCGGAGAGCTAATTGCTAGGGATAGTGTAGCACAAGAGAAAGGGCTGTGTGAGAACGCATCCCACAACGATAGTAATATACCAACTAGACAAACGAGGAAGACAATTGCAATCAAGCTTTCTTGAAGACGGTCTTGAAACTTCTGACAACGTGAAATTGTTATTTTGTATTCCAAAAACGTTAGTGACGGGATAAATGTGACTTCGTAAAGTTTTTCCGCCCGTCCGTCTGTCTGTGTGTCCGTCTCTCTGTTAGCACGATAAATCTCGAAGTGGTTGAAAGTTTTTTTTTTCAAATTTGCTATGAGGATTCTTTGGGTCAAAGTACAGGTCAAGTTCGTAACTGGGCTCTGTGCCTCTGTATTAAAGGGGGGAGGGGGTTTGGAATTAAGGGGCGAAAAAAGATTTTTAAAACTTTAATGTGAAAGTCGATTTGGTAAAGAGACATACTGATTCCGAATATGAACTTATTCTATCGCCGGACAAGTTGTTCGACCGGAATCTGTCCAAAACCAGAAATTTTGTTGATTGACATCTGAAGTTGACTAGAGGTTCGATGTAAGGGTAATGTAAAACGCTCAGTTTGTTTTTGAACTTTATTTTCTTGGTGGACAAGTAGTCCGCCGGCAATCCGGCCCAAACCGGAAATTTAGCATGAAGTTTTAAGACCCATTGAGATAGTCGAAATAGGATAGGACATATGTTGAATCCAGATGTGAAACTAATTTTCTCGCCGGACAAAAATTTTACCCGGAATCCGGCCCTATCGGAAATTCGGTAAAAGCAAAAATTAAGTTTTAAGACCCAATGAGATAGTCACAATAGGAGAGGACATATCTTGAACCTAGATGTGAAACTAATTTTCTCACCGGACAAAAAGTTTACCTGGAATCCGGCCCAACAGGAAATTCAGTAATAACAGAAAAGAAGTTTTAAGACCCAATGAGATAGTCACAATAGGAGAGGATATATCTTTAATCCAGATGTGAAACTAATTTTCTCACCGGACAAAAAGTTTACCCGGAATCCGGCCCAACCGGAAATTCGGTAAAAGCAAGAAAAGTTCATTATCGATTCGATTAGAGACTATTTTTTGTCAGACAAGTAATTCTGCCGAAATTTGCCAAAAGCCGGAAATTTGGATTGAAAAGGTTCTTGGTTCGCATCTCAAGTTATTTTGCTATTTACCTCGGAACTGAGGAGTACAAAAGACACCAGCTCTTAGCTCTGCACGCAGTTAGCCTGGAATACAACTAAAACGAGGAAATTGGTAGAATTGAATGACTTTTCTAAAGTTGATATGAGATAGGGTAAACATGCATGCTGAACCGTATCTGATATTAGTTTTCTCATGTGATTAATTGTTTGTTCGCAATTTGTCAAACAGTTCTAAAATGGTATCATGCTTGTACATTTTCAAGCGGTTGAGTATTGATTAATAGTAACTTGTCATAGGTGTCTAGCGAAGACCGGAAATCTATAAGACCCTGTTGTCTTTAGGATTATGATTTATTTATAACTTGTGAGTTGATGTTCTTATAGTTTGTAGTAGAAGAAAATGTCCGCCATTTGGCCTCGAGCCTTCTCTCTGCCAAATTAGCTCTTTATGTTGAATTTAATTTGAAAAAAAACAGAACTTTAACTTGAACATGTCTGGACCAAGAAGTCTAGTAAATAATCAGTTTTCGGGATCCCATCGAAACCTTTGGTCTTGTTAGAACGTTGGTTGTCAAATAGGCAAAGTAGGCACTCACCTATGAGCTCCACTACTTTTACGGGCGCTCCAGTAACAGATACAAATATTATTGTTAGTCTCGTCCGTTATAGCAAGATTAGTAATTTTTGTAAGAGTGGGGTGAAAGACAAAAATGCTCCTCAGCCGGGACTTGAACCCAGGACCCTCTGCTTACAAAGCAGGTGTTCTAACAATTCGAGCTACCGAGGGGCTTGTCAACAGAGTTGTGTGTCCTGGTATGTCTACGTGGCTCCGACAGTGAGTCCTAGACTTATAAATTAAATTCGAAGAAAAACTGTTTCTGGTTTATTGGTCAGGGTACAAGTCCCTTGTGTAAAGTGCCATCTATGTATTCTGTTAGTAATTTTATAAATGTTTATAATGTGCTGAAGCAAAACTGCAATCCAGCTTTCTTAAAGGACACGTCGTACTTTACGATAGTAATTCATTATACTACAGTAGTATTTCCATCCATTCTCGTTCCCGAGATTCTCATATCATGAGTGTATCCTGTTTCGTCGATTAGCACACTGGTTATCACGCTAGCCGTGTTTGCGCCTGAACATTGTGTCCGAGGACCTTATTTTCTCGGAAACTAGTTGTGCATTGTTGCCAAGATTGTCATGAAAGGCAAAGGAATTGGAAAGAGAGTAAAAACAGTCTAATCAGGTAAAAATCATTACCAAATGATTTCAGTAAATTCTCTCACAATTCGTGATAACTACCGAATATTGGCAATTATACCGAATCCCGGCCATTATACCGAAGAGATATACCGAAGAGATTTGTACATATAGCTTATTTAGGATTCTGTATAACTACCGAATCCCCGTAAATATATCGAACAGTTCTGCTATCGGAAAAATAACGAAAAATTTTAGTAAAGTAGTTTTTCGTAGTTAGTAGTTTTTCTAATCAGTGTGTAATTTTCCGTAATTTTGCTTAGTTGTAAAGTGGTCAACTATTTTGCACGTCTGAGCAGAAACATTGAGTGTGTTCCATCCTACTTACCGTAGTTACTACGCATGACGTCACGACTTCCGGCTTTTTGCCGTCAGGGGAACAATTTTTCTATTTTCCAGCAGGATATCATGCCACAGGCTAATCCGACCAATCAGGTTACAGAGATCCGTAGTTACTACGCTCCCTAGCGTGGTAAGCAAATAGTTACTATTAGCTACTATTTCGAGAAGGTTGGAACGGTCAGCGTAGTAACTTTTAGTGAGGTTGGACGGAAATAGTAACTAGTTGCGCTTTTGTTCGGCTTTTGCCTTTCTCTTTTCAATTTTGGCTTTTTATCGTTTTCAGGCCTTCTTTAACATTCTCGCGTTTTCGCAAGTTGCCGTTACGACTAAGGACTTTTTTCGGATGAAAATGCTATTTTGACAAATGCCATCTTATTTATATTTTAATTGCACTTCAAATTTTTCATCTTTAAAATCCGAGACAGTCTCGAAATACTAATTTTCACTTTGAACCAAATTTCTCTTTTAAAAGAAGAGCGTAACTTGGTCACCTACCAAGTTTGCCTTTTTGCAAAAAGCCGAGGGAAAAGGCGAAAGTCGGCGTTTGCCTTTTTGACAAAAACGGGAAACTGTCAAACAGTGCTTAGGACCATGATACGAAAACGCAAAAAAAGTAAAAAGCCGCCTTAAAGGCGAGTGAACCGTCGAACAAAAACGCAACTACTAATAGTTACTATTTGTAGAAGGGTGGAACACGCTCACTACGCGGTGCGAGGTGTCCTACTGTCTCGAAATGTGATCTTTCTGCTAGAAAACAACATTAATCTCTATTCTGACACCTGTATACACTGTTAAAAATTTCTGCGAATAAGGATGCAATATTTTCTACTGGGATTAATCTTACCTCTATTGGGATAATATTAATCCGAATTAGGGGTAATCTTATCTCAATAAAGATAAGATTAATTCCAGTAGCAAATACTGCAAAAATTGTGTTTACAGTGTAGGGCGATTCTGGCGGTCTGAAAAACACACATCACAAACCGAGAGTGCATTTGCTTCCGTCAGTTGTTAACGTTGCAGGGTCTCTAAACCCCTTCTCTTGCTCATTATGCCTATTTTATCTGGTTTTGAAGATACTGAACCTGGGGGATGTGAATACTCAGTCCAGGATCCTTCCTTGGACTGAAATCACTTTTCTCGGTTCTTGTTATCTTTTAGTTTTATTTTTTTATTGTTTGTTTCGCTGGACGTGTCAACGGGTGGTGTTGGGGGACCGGGTGCTGACGGGGGAATACGCATATTTTCATTTGTATGAATGGCATGTAGTGAAGTATAAATATTGTAGTCATTTAAAGAAGTCTTTCCATCCGGTGCATTACGAATTTGTCTTATAATAATAATAATATATTGCTAAAAATCAGGCCACAAAGCCTCTACAAGCCTTCTCAGCCGGGCCCTGGACATTTTGTTACTTAGTTTGTTATTAACCTGAACCTGAATCTTCATTTAGAATGATTAAGCGATGTGGGTTTACTAAATTCCAACCATGACCACTAAAAATCATCTGTGAATAGTTAGCAATGGCATATCGGTGATTCTAGAAATTTGGAGGTCTTCTTTCTTGTATGTTGATCTTCGTCCAAATTGGGTTTCTGATGAGGGCAGGAATGTTTGATACCTGAAAACTTGTCTCGCCCTTATGGTGAAAAAAAAAAAAAAAAAAAAAAATCAAAAGCGAAGTCCATGTCTGACTTTGAATGTGTATAGGTGAAAACTACCTACATGCAACGAACTGGCGTCATTACAGTCCAGCGCTCCAAGTGGACCAGGTTTCTGTTAGTCCCCCATTGCCTCAGAACCAACACCTGTGTAGACATGGTAAAAAGTCGGGTCCATAGGGTAGTGGGTCACTTTAACTTCTGCTGCTAAGATATATGGAAAACCTCCCTTACGTGGGACACAGATGACAGGTTTTTCACTCACTAACCTGTGTGGATCTATTTTTACAATGGCTGATCCAAGTGGTGACTGTGAGGCATAGGGGGATTAACAGAAACTAGTCCGCTTGAAAGCGTTGAACGGAATATGGCCGATTGTAGTCATGGTTAGTATGGTTGGCCATCTATCCGCCAACTTAAATAGTTTAAACTTTAGTGTTACCCCACTAGAGAAATTTTTACCGCCTAGAGGCCCCACAGATTTCCATATAGTGAACGTGTCCGAAAGCTTTTTAGTGCTGTAAATGCTGCATATTCATTTAATTTTGTCCGAAAGCTGTTACCTTTATTTCTTCTCTGACACTTCTAGAATACCGAAATTTAAGTTGGGAAGAACAAGAAGAAAAAAATAATTAGCCATATAAAGGACGACTCAGACTTCGTAAAGTTTTTCGCAAAGGATGCTCCGTAAAGTTTGTCGCTGCTCAGACGGGAATACGACCTAGATAACATTACGAAAATCTTATGTGGCAATTTGTTCTAGAAAGAAAAAGATTCTAGGAAGATACTAGAAGAATCGCCGTGCTCCCCAGTTTCTTCTTGAAAAATCAGCATAAATTTAGCATCTTTGCTAAATTTGTCGATGAATTTGATGCTGAAATAATCCTGCACTAACTGGGCGAAAATTTAAGTCCGAAAGCAAAATGCTGCGTAAAATCCTGAATTAGAGCTTTCGGACACGTTCAGTAAGTTATAATCCAAACGGAAAGACTACAAACCCCATATATCTCCGAAGAGTTGCGTATTTCCCGTCCGTCCGTCGCCACCAAGAATAGACAGTCGTAGGGCTTCGGGCCAGGATTGCCACATGTCGAACGATAGTGTGAAATCACTCTATTTCGGAAAATGTCCGGATGTGTCATTTTCCAGCAGTGATTCGGACCAAAAGTGACTATTTCACGTTTTTTTATGGAAATAAAACTAAGATGTGTCACTTTTGCAGCATTGATTCAGGCGAAATGTCGCCATTTCACATTTTGTCATGACAATACAATTTCACTCCGAATTCACTCTCCTTTTTTGACGAAAATCACTCTCAACTCTTCAAGCCCGGTTAAACACTTCGTTTGCATAGATTGCCCGGGTGCATAACTAATAAAAGAAATCGTTGACATCCTTGTACCTTCAATTATTTATTAGGTTTTGAAAAGAGTGAATTAAATGATAATAAAAATGAATGAGGGTGTCACGTATTTTGATTTCTTTTCAAGGAATTGTGATTTTTTTTTTTATTATTATGAGGTTTGAGATTTGTGCTGGAGCAGTCAGTAACTGAATGCGAAGATGGAATCTATTGGGAAGTTCATTGAACCATAACAGAGTTCGGACACTATCCTTCGAGCAATTTGCCTTCCATCAAACTAACTACATGTATTTTCCCTCATCACAAGCTGATTGCGAATAATGTATATTTTCGCTAAACTGATTACTCCGGGAGGAATTAGTTGCTCTCGTTATATCCCGAAGAGGCTGTAAAAGTTTCTTCAAACTTATGTAGTTTGCGTCAAATTCGGAGTGGGTCTTTTAGTACTATTAGGGGTTGGTTAGGGAGTTTCAGAGTAAAGGCGTAATTTTTTTTTAGGCTAATGAAACAATTGATTCAAGGCAAGGAGACAGACTAAATCCAAATCTGAACTTTTTTTTCTTTAACGCCGGACTAGTGATGCGGTCGGAATCCGGAAAAAGACGATATGTTGGTGTATTAAAATCTTTGTCTCAAGTCGGTTAGAGTATCAAAGTAGAGGTGGGAAAACAGGAGGGATTGGTATCTTCCAGGGCCATATCCAGGGGGGTCATCGGCAAGGGTCCTCGTCAGGCTATCAATCCTCTGGTTCAACTTACAGGTTTGTTTCCTTCCCCGAAGTTGAACCAGAGGATTGACAGCCTGACGAGGAACCTTGCCAAGAAGGGCCGAAATATCGCTGATGAAGAATCATAGCTGACGTATCCGTTGTAACCATTGTTTGAATAAATGTTTCAAGGTCAGCTTGGGCTCAAAGAATATTCATTTTTTAAAGGCTTTTCACTATGATCTATTTTTTTTTGTCCGACCCCTGGGACCCCTCCCGAATGGCCCCCCCCCCCCCCGAAATGGATTTCCTTGCCAAGAGGGGCCGAAATATCGCTGATGTAGAATCATAGCTGACGTATCCGTTGCAAACATTGTTTGAATAAATGTTTCAAAGTCAGCTTGGGCTCAAAGAATATTAATTTTTTAAAGGCTTTTCTCTATGATCTATGTTTTTTTTGTCCGACCCCTGGGACCCCTCCCGAATGGCACCCCCCCCCCCCGGTATCTTCTCTCTGCTTTCCTGGCACACTGTTTTTCGGTTGGAATCCGGAAGAAAAAATCTTTAGAGCTCATGATTTTCTAATTAAAGTTGCTGAGATTGTCGATAAGACAAGCTGAGATTTTGAAGCGATATATAACGCTTGTGTTTCTTTCTTGATAGACACTTGGATGGAACGCGGCGGAAGCTGGAAATTCGGCAGGCTTCGCCAAAAGTCATTATCGAATGTTTAGTGTTTCAGTTTTGAAGTATACCCAAACCCACAACCAGGGGTGTCGCAAGTGAGTTTTCCTTGGGGGGGGGGGGGAACCGAAAATGTTACGGAATCTTTCAAAAAAATTACCGAGTCCTAGAAACTGATAACGCGAGCTTTAAATTATTTTCAATTGTTGAACAAAAAGGATCACGTACATAGAGTAACAATTGTTACTCTTTGTAGGTAATCCGTTCTGTTCAGTAATTTAAAACAAGCACTAAAGGGCAGCATGAAAAATGATTAGCCAGTTACTAGGTGTCTTTTTAGTGAAGCCCAATTGAACAATATATCACCGGGCACGATTGCAATAGCAGCTTCTGTTTATTATACCCAAGACAAAATTAAATCGTGTGCCGCAGGCGAAAATTTTCTAAATTCCATTTGTTTTTTTCTTTCTCATACAAATTCTATCATTTACCGAGGATAACCAAGTTCATAAGAATATCGAGAAACCAGATGGAGCGACGGGCAGGGTTGCCACGGGTAACACGAAAGTACTACTTTTAACACTTTTTTGTTTTATAGAAAATGTAACACTAATAGAGCACTTTCTAGAACTGACATTTTTGTTTCTCAAAAGAACACTTTGTTCGTTTTTATTCCTTTTCCCTATGGCTGCACAAAATTAATTTGAGGAACATTGCTCTCCATGCTATCTCGAGCTTACACTGAATGAGTGCATCAAATTGTTGTAATGCAACTGTTTTTATTGAAGTAGCACAAATTCCAAGAAAACAACACGTTTTCCTATCTGTTGTAGCACGAAAAATGTCACCAGTGTGGTAACCCTGGCGACGGGCCCTGCAGTAGCAGCTACTGTAAGCTTTTCAAATACTACCCAAGATGAGATTTTTTAGGTTCACGTTTCCTGCCAAATTTACTATTTTCATGCAGATTCTAGCCTTTAATGTTTCTCATATCCCAATCCTAAAACTGGCTTGAAATGCCAGTTAAATGACGCGCCCGAACACAAAATAGAGAATAATACGAAAAGCGCCGCAGGCGGAATTTTTGTAACATTTATGATCAGAGCATCTTTTTGGGATCCAAAGTAAAAGTAAGGAATATCGTTGAAATCATGGATCAGTCCTTTGTCTGCCTCTAGTTCTTCACCGGACCGGTTCGAGTTTCTATTTTCGTGGTAACTATACTGAATCCCGGAAATTATACCGAATAAATGATCGAATCCCAGTTATTATACCGAATAAGGTTAGACCGATAGCCTATTCGGGATTCTGTACAACTACTGAAACCCGGTTGTTTTACAGAATAGTTTTGGTATCGAAAAGCTACTGAATAATATTCGTATCCGGTGTAATTTCGTCAAATCTGGAACTGAAGTCGGAATTCCTTGTAACTACCGAATCCCAATCATGATACCGAATCATTTTGGACTGATAGCCCATTCGGGATTGTGTGTAACTACCGATTCTCCATAAATATACCGAATAATTCTGGCATCGAAAAATTACCAAATATTTTCAGTAAGTTCGCTCACCGTGATAACTACCGAATAAATTCAAACAATGTTTACAACTGATACGTCAGCTACGATTCTTCATCAGCGATATTTCGGCCGTTCTTGGCAAGGGCCTTCGTCAGGCTGTCAATCTTCTGGAGATGCGCGAACTTCTACATCTCTAGAGATGCGCGAACTTTGAAAAAGTGACACACAGTCAAATTGCAGCAAGACTAGCTCCACTAGCGGATACGAACATCCCTACCGAAACTCAACCAATCATAGAGCATAATTATTTTGCTCTGACCAATCGTTAACGAGCGCTGGCTAGAATTTCTACGTCCGCCACTGCAAGCACGAGCAGGGCGGCGCTGCGACGGAGGCCCATTTTTGATACATGGGAAGGATAGGTCTTTGCGTTACCCTCTAGAGTTATTTTGCTCTGAAGGAAACAAACCTGTAATAAATAACTGAACCTTCAACCGACTATAAATGTCTTATTAGGGTAAATTACTTTCAAATACCACTGTAAGGAAAAAACTAGTCCTGGGATTTAATTTTTGACAAGGCCGCTGTTTTTGCTGCACGATTGGGCGATGACAAGAAAGGTTTTGTTCTGTATTTTGATCAACTTATGTTTTATTAATAAGGGACAGAAAATTTAAATATTATTTCATTAATAACCTCGTTTGACGTTTCCATTATAGAGTACTCGCCTGCAACTATTACTTTTAATAATCACTGCAGGGAAAAACTATTGCTGAGATTTAATTTTTGACACGGCTGCTGTTTTTGCTGCACGATAGGGGCGACGACAGGCAACGTTTTTTTCTGCATTTTGATCGACTTCGGTTTTGTTGTTAATAAGGGACTGAGGCTTAAATTTTCTTCCCTTAATAACCCCGTTCCACGTTTCCGGTAGGGAGTACTCGCCTGTATCTCGGTTAATGCCTGCTCAGTTTTTCTTTATCTCAACGGCTTCTCGAATAGTTTGATGGAGTCCGGTGCACGTTGCAAGAATTTGGGCTTTTTCAAAATATACTGAATGGAATGGTTTTTTGAAAATATGTTCTGCAAGTGCAGATTTGATAGTATAGTTATGACGGTGTCCGTTGGAGAGGGCGTGGTTAGTTTTTTGAGGCTCAATCTGATCTTTGTCAATTGATTGCCAGTTAAAACAAGACCAAAGCTTTCGATGGGATCCCAAAAGTTCGAATTTGATCCAGACAATTAGGTCTTTTCTTCGCCAGATCCAGTCTTCGCCAGACTCCTTGAACACTTTTACTATTATAATTTAGAAACAGATTAAGGCCAAATAGCTAATCATATGAAATACCAAGTTCATATATGGATTCAGCATGTGCGTTTACCCCTTTAAGTCATATCTATTTTGACGAGGCAGATCGAAACTTCCTGCCTTACTTCTGCCAATTTTCCGGTTTCGGCGGAATTCCGGAACTACTTGTCCGGCGAAACCATAAGCTCAAAAACAAATTCAGCATGTCTCCTTACCCCCACATCCAACCTCTAATCAACTTCAGATTAAACTTTTAATCTTAACAAATTTTCCGGTTTCAGCAGGATTCCGAGCGATCTATACGTCCGGTGAGAAAATGATTGTCATAGGCGAATTCAGCATGTCAACTCGCCCATATATCGAACATCTTATAGAAATTTAAATAAAACTTTTACTTTAAACAAATTCCTCGGTTTTGGCCGGATTCCGGCCGAACTAATTGTCCGTCGAGAAAATATTTTTCATATTCTGTCTCAGAGCGTTTCTTTGCTCCTAAATCGAACCTCCAATCAACTTCATATTAAACTTTTACTTTTCACAAATTTTCCGGTTTTCGCCAGATTCCAGGTGAACTATTTGTCCGGCGAGACAAAAAATTTCTTATTCGGATTCAGCATGTCTCCTTACCCCTAATTCAACAATCTCATTAGCTTTTGAAAAATATTTTTTGTTCCCCTTAATTTCAAACCCCTCCCCCACCCCTAAATATAGAGCTAAATAGCCCATTTTTGAACTTGACCTGAACCTTGGCCTAAAGAGTCCTCGCGCCAAGTTTGATCAAAATATCTCAACCCCTTCGAGAGTTATCGTGCTAACAGATGGACGGACGGACAACTTTTGCGATGTCATAGGTATCCCTCCACTTACGTTTTGGGATCCCAAAAACAAACAAAACAAAAACAAACGACGTATTGCAATAATCAGGCCCGTCATTACAGCGTCGCCCTGGAGGAAAATACTTGTCATCAAATTCTGTTCTGTTGAGAAACTAACCTGATTTTGACGTGAACTATGGGAGATATTGGTACATCACAGATCATGTTAACACTGTAAATCTGGCAAGCTAGAAACACGTGACTGAGAATCCAATTCCTGAAGTTTCAAACGCTCGAAAACCCATAACGATCTAGGTCCAAGCTTATTTATTTGGTTGGTCGCTCTGCGAGCGCCCAGATTAGCATTTTCCTTACTTCGAGGGGGGGGGTACACCCCCCCACCATAGCTACGCCCCTGGGGGGGGGGTAGACCAGCCACCTACCCTCTCCCTTAGTTACGCCCCAAGATATGGGATGTGACCTGCTTAGACCAATTTGCCTTTAGGTTGGATCCCTGTTCTTTTGGTTGGCTTCCATCTGACTATTTTAATGGTTTAAGAACTATGTTCAAAAGCCCTTATGTAGTCAGTGGTAGAGCACTCGCCTAGAAAGCGGTGGGTCCTGCGTTCAAATCCCGACTAAGAAGTATTTTTTGTCTTTCAGTTGACTATTATACTTATAAAAGAGAGGTTTTAGTTTAGAATTGTTGATTTTTTATGTTTAAAAGTCTAATGCTTTTTTTCGTTTTTTTTGCACTCCTTCCTTCTTCTTTGTTGAAATGACGGGTGATAAATAAAAGAATAAAATTTGATTTTTTTTTGTTTTTCTTACAGAATTGAGGCCCTTTTTCTCGAGAACCGATTGTCCAAGGACTTTTTCTGCACGTACAGACGAAGGAAAACGAACACTCCTTATAAGACGAACTCGGCATCACCCAATCAGGGGAAAGTTGCCAAACCAGGGAAAAAAACGCAGGAATGGTTTGAAGAAGGCTTAGAAGATACCTCCTGCGAATGGCCAATATTTGTTATAACAGGACTGGGTGAGTGAACTTTCTTTTAAAGCGGATCTGGATGCATAACGACCAGTGCTCATTTCTCAATGGTCTAACTGCTCCGGAACCGGTTACTAGCAGAAGTAGCAGATTGAGGTCGAGTCCAAATGTTTAAGCGTGGTATAGTCGACAACCCATTTTACTCAGTAGCTTTTACAGTGTGAAAATTTGTTGTCCGTCTGTTTCGGTTTGCATACTATATTTAATCTGTTTGTATTTGTGTACTGATGGCGACTAGCTAAAAGCTCAATGCCAAATGTGATAATAAAAAATAATAATAATCTATTGGAAAAAAACAAATCTGGCCATACATCAGACACCTTTGATGCCAACAAAATTGAAACTGCAAAACAAAACAATTAAAGCTATTTCCTTCTCTTAAAGGACCTATCTTACCTATAATACTAATGCAACCTACTTCCATAATAACTCAGTATATTTCTAAGCCCGGAGACCCCAATTCCGTATGTTACATTCTAACCCCTCTAACAAAACCACGCTGATTTTCTCACATGCCGTGTTTTGCTACCTTCGATGTATATCATGCTGTCGACGGTTTTCCGTCAGAAAAACCGGTTATGTAAGTTGTTTCCCCGTATTCGCTCGATACAACTCAACGGGTCTCGGAAAAGCCTTAAAACATCGAAAACCGTGGGTTATTTGTTGAAAGCACAGCATAGTTTTAAAGTATTCAAATATTTTAAAATACTGTAAGTTGAAGAGTAAATAGTGCGAGAGGTCCTTTAATAGAGTTTTACTTTGATATTCTGTCATTCACGATTTTTACAGAAGGCAAAACCACTTCCTCGATGAAATTCGTATTGCGCGGTCTAGCTATGACCTTGGTCTCGTCTGGGCGCCGTCCAGATTCTCAACGCCAGTAGAAGAGAATATGTTGAAAAATAAAATCTCTCAACGTAATTGGAATTATCGGTGCATCCTAATACAGATTCAAAAATGAGCTGGCTTTTCCGTTAAACTTGAAAGGAGTTGGATCTGAAAAGGTTTTTACCTACCTCACGTCTCAAGACTTGTCCGGAATGAATATCCTGTGCCTCTTATAGATATGTCAGCCGTGTATTTTAGCTGTGTCCGTTGGAAGAAAATAAAAGGGTTGTCGCCGTTTTTCGGGTTGCTAAGTTTCCGATTTAAGGCAGTCAGTTTTCGATATGGCTTGGTCAGGCCTTCAGTTAACCTTTAAGAATATTTGCTTCTGGGGTTTTAGCTGTGTCCGTTTGAAGGAAATAAAAGGGTTTTCACCGTTTTTTCTGGTTGCTAAGTTTCTGATTTAAAACGAGGCAGGAGAAAGAAATGCAAAAGATCGTAAGAAATGCCACTGCAAAAAAGGGATTCCCTATGACGGAAGGGCATCCTTTGACGCAGGGAGTGCGAAGTGGTTGAACAATTTTGTGTTGTTTTTGTCTCCAGGTCAAAACCCCCTTTTTGGTTTGGTTGCAAAAAAATAAAGAAGGATAGTATTTTTAAGTTTAAAAAAAACAAAAAAAAAAACGAGGCAGTCAGTTTTCGATATGGCTTGTTCAGGCCTTCAGTTTACCTTTAAGAATCTTAGCTTCTGGGTTCGGGTGTTCCGCGTAGCTCTTCCTGATTGGTCAAGACAGTTGTTCCGTGTTCTTCTCAATAGACTATATGTCAGTTGTCCGTTTCAGCTATGTTCGTAGGAAGGAAATAAAGGGGTTTTCCCACTTCTCAGGTTTCTAAGTTTGGTAATCAAACAGATTGTTATGGTTTACTTGTTTGTATTGGGTGTATCTTAGAATTTCCGATTTAAAACGAGGCAGTCATTGGCTTATTGTTCAGGCCTTCAGTTGACCTTTAAGGATCTTTGCTTCTGGGTTAAGGTGATCCGCATAGCTCCTCATGCTTGGTCAAGACGGACGTTCCGTGTTCTTCTCAATAGATTCTATGTTTCGGGTTGCTACTTGTTTGTATTGGGTGTATGAGAGAGTTTTCGATTTAAAACGAGGCAGTCAGTTTTCGATGTGGCTTGTTTAGGCCTTCAGTTGACCTTTAAGGATCTTTGCTTCTTGGTTCAGGGTGATCCGCATAGGTCTTCATGCTTGGCCCAGGCCGTTGTTCCATGTTCTTCTAAATAGACTATATGTCAGCTGTCTGTTTCAGCTGTGTTCGTAGGAAAGAAATTAAAGGGGTTTCCCCGTTCTGGAAAGGATCAGCTTGATGCTCTTTCATAGAGGGGGATAAATGGACTGGCGGCGAAATCAGTCGTTATAAACAAACAGTTCAACAAACTATTGTTTGTTTTCTGCTTAGCTTCCTGATACCCTGGAAAGCCTGAAGCGCAAACTTGCCTCAGAGACACACCGTACAATTTTTTTGACCAAGTTTAAACTTATGTTTCTGTTGTTGCCATCTAGTTATCTTTATTTTCTTTTTTTTTATCAATCCCTCTTAATGTATAGTTTTGTACCGGGATGGGTAATAAATCGGTAATAATATAAAAATACACGTGACTTGATTCGCAATGACACGAATCAAAATTGGTTTGCCACGGTACTCTTGTGCGTGGGCAAGTTTCCACCGAAATTGAAAGCGTCTAATTTCGGTGACAATCTGTCATTTCCCGTCGTCACACCAAAATAAGGACAAATCGTTTTTCGGTCATTGCTACACTGTCAGCAGTTTCATAACAGATAACACGAGGATGCGCGGTTTCGACAGATAAGGCGTAACATATAACACTTTGGATGTTATCTGTTGTGTTTCAAAATGTTATGCGTAATAAGCGTTACCATCAGGAAGAACCAGAAAACCGCCAAAAAGTATCTGCTGAATTTTCCGACATCATGACGATAAGGAATAAAGTAAATAGATGTTTTTTTTTTGCTCTTCCTAACAAAGCTTGTTATGCATAACATTTCATACATAACGTTTTCAAACACAACAGATAACATCTAAAGTGTTATCTGTTACGCATTATCTGTTGAAACCGCGCATTCTCGTGTTATCTGTTATGAAACTTTTGACAGTGTACCCGTAAAAATCATCCGACATAACTTGCCTTTAATTTAAAGGAGTCATATCGGCTGTTTGTGGCTGTTTGCAGAGGTAACACATTATGATGTTCTGCATAGCTCCTCCTCCGATCGTTTGCATCGGTTAGGGTATCAGAATATGGTAGCGTTCCAGCGACTTATTATTAGTTACGATCGTTACTATTCTTGTTATTATTGCCGTTCCAGAGCCCGCCGTAGTAAGTAAATTGGCTCCTCCCACTTATTATTTTCGTTCCACGACTGTTACGATCGTTATAATTTATAAATATTCTTTGAGCCCAAGCTGACTTTGAAACATTACTTCAATTTAAAGAGAATAATAACTTTGGAAGTTATAGGTGCGGAATCCGCTCTTTTGAAGACTAAAGAAAGAATTAAATTTTGACTTACTGAAACAAGAAGGGCCGAAATATCGCTGATGAAAAATCATAGCTGACGTATCCGTTGTAAACATTGTTTGAATAAACGTTATAATTTACTTATGATGGTCGCGAGCATCATAAGTGATAATAACTATCGGTTCTGCAGGAGTGATGACGTATAATCGCTTTGTTAGTATTTTCGTTCCAGAGAGCGTGAAAACTACTAAATACGGCGCTCGCCCCTCCTCTTATCACCGTAACTTGTAATAACTAACGCTACCTAGATCTCTGCGATGCCAGTTGTACAGTCGACAGCCCAAGCTAGGACTCGGTAATACTGTGTGACGTGGCTATCTAGTAACGTGGCTCGGAAGTACCCTCCTGAGTAAGCCAAAATATATCTTAGCAAGAAATTCAGACATAAATAACATAACCATCGCGTTGCTAATCTTTTTACTTGTTCGCTGAAGACGTCCGTGTGATTTTAAATTTGCCGGGCCGAGACCAGACTCGGCCGGATTTCGAGACGAGCTGAGAGGTTCCGCTTCATCAGCGACGAGATCCACCATCTGCTCTTGTCTGACGTTCAGAGTATCTGCGGCATATGCAGTCCCCATGGTGTAAATTCTACTATGACGTGGGAAGTTTAATCTCAACATAAACGCGGATTTCAGTGGGCAGTGATGAGATTGGTGAAGATTGCTTAGTGCCTGAAAAAAAAATTCATAACTCTTTCTGGTAAGGAATATAACAGAAATACAAAACGCGTAGAGGAACCACAAATAACACTTTCTACCAAATAGAAAGTCGATTATTCGTGAATAGCTCAGCAACGAAGTAACGCGTTTTCATCGGGATCAAGTCTCTTTAAGTGGATAAGTGGTGGGTAACTAGATTGTCTTATATCAGCCTTCAGTTAAACTTTAAATGGAAAAATAAGAAAAACCAAGGGATACAGAGAACGAGAAAGAAAGAAAACAAAAGAACAGGGGGGGGGAGGGGAACAGTAAAGAAGTTTTCTATAATGACCTTTCGTTGCTAGCCTAAACGAAATAAGGTTATTCAAATTCCTCTGACGGTAGTAGATTCCGAATAATCGGCAAAAATGTAGTTTAAAAAAAGCTCTTTTTGGGATCCCAAAACGTAAGTGAAGGGATATCTGTTATTTCTTAAAAGTTGTCCGTCTGTCCACGTCTGTCCGTCTGTTAGCACGGTAGCACGATAACTCTCGAAGGGGTCCAGATATTTATTCAAACTTGGCATGAGGATTTTTTGTGTCAAAGTACAGGTCAAATTGGAAGATGGGCTCTGTAGCCCTACATTTGGTGAGGTTCAAATTAAGGGGCAAACAATAATATTTTTCAAAGCTAATGAGATAGTCTGTTTAGGGGGAAGGCGACATGCTGAATCCGAACATTATTTTGTCGCCTGACAAGTAGTTCACCCAGAATCCGTCAAAAAGCGTAAAATTTGTGAAAAGTAGATTAGTAGCTTCGCGCCACATCGTTTGTTACTTCTGCAATTATGTATATCGCTGTGAGCCACCTTGAGGAAAAGTAGGAGACAAATCTGATTGGTTCTTTGGACGCGCTCAAGAGCGGGTCAGCGCGTGGAGTACGCCTCTGCATTTTCTTTCTCCGTGATGAGCAACGGCGAAGACGGAAGTAGAGTAGACGGGTAAAAAGATACAGTAAATACCTCTAGGTCCGCTCAGTTTTATCGGGGTATTCATAGTCGCTGCATGGTACCACAGACACAGGTTCTATCTGATAATTTGTTCTTGATAGTATTATATTAGCTTCTGTCAAATAGCATTTTAACTGGTCAACATAAATAAAAAAAAAGTAGGGGTCCGAGTATTGACCCTTGCAGGACGTTATAAGATGGCTCTCAGATGTTACATTTGAATTCTGCAGGACTTGCAGTTACAGCCAGGCTTCACCTACCAGATATTTTCTTCCGGATTCTCCACAGCTGTTTTCGTTGAGCCAGGCCAAAGAATTCCGAGATGTTGGACACCCCAGATTCTCTTGATGACTATCTCTTATTGCCGATGCAAAAACTCCGTCCTCTCCGGGTACCTAGCGGAAGAAAGGCAGAAGTAGCGTCACATCTGCTCCCAAAGATCGCCGTGATTGGTTGACACAGGTTTGAGTCGTTGAGTTTGAGTCGTTACCGGACGCTTACTCCTTCTTCCTGAGGATCACTGGCGTTTTTTGGACTTAGTCATATAAAGTATAAGAGATTGCACCATACCCGACGAAAACAGACGGGATCGTAACGAAAAAATTTAACATTAGGAAGTATAGAACTTTCAACTTTGAAATTAAATTATCGGCGTTTTATCTCCTTCTGAGCCAGGAACTTGCTGGAAATATTAACCGTATATTTCTATTTTTGCAAAAGAGTTTCCATGGAAGTAAGAGTTTGAAGGCGTCAAAGTTTGTAAACAAAGACGGAGTCTCGTCCTATTAGTCAACTATGACACATTTTTTCAAATCCGCGTCATCGTCGACCAATAGGATTCGAGACTCCGTTTTTGTGTTCAAACTTTGAAGCCTTCAAGCTCTTACTTCCATGGAAACTCTTTTGCAAAAATAGAATTATACGGTTAAGAAATAGCCCAATTAACATTTCCAGCAAGTCCCTGGCTCTGAATGATATAAGACGCCGATAATTTAATTCCAAAGTTGAAAGTCCTATACCTCTCAATGTTAAATTGTTTTGTTATTATCCCGTGATGATGGAGTAGCAATATCCGTTTTCATCGGGTAGGGTGCAATCTCTCTATTCCGGATGTCTGGAAGGTGCCATAGAGGCAGCTTGTTCGAGAGCCGTAGTAAAATATGCAACTGTAGGAAGAAAAGGGACAGTGATAGACAGTTGTGGTTGGGATGCAAGAGATATTTGAAATGTGGAGGGGACATCTAGGAAATGCTGAAGAATGGCAAAATTAGCTGTCATCATTGTCGTGAAAATTTGGAAAGGTTGGCTTGACGCTGCGGAAGGCCCGGACGTCTGGGAATCTGGAAGGTGAAGCCTGGCTTTTATGTGAAAAATGAAGAAGAAAAAATGAAGAATGAAGAAAATATGAAGAAAAAAAAGGAAAAAGAAAAATGCAATCATAACTTAAACAAATGGTTTGGGGGTCGCGAGAGTGAGTCTCCGAACATCGCACTACCGCATTTATTGTGACCCGGACCTCCCCTTGCATTTTTGCTGGATAGGTTAGTCTAATGACGGAAAATCAAGCAAGAACTTAACTTTATAATTAGTGATACTTCCGAACTAAGAAGCTTACTTTGCGGTTGAGTTATCAGCTGAAGACGGATCGTTGAGGTTGAACCGCCATCAGAACTTTTCATTAAACCTTATAACTTTAAAACGTGGTATTTAAGATGTCAAAGTTCAAGTTTAAGGGCGCCGCTAGCTTTTTCCTGACCAAAATTCGTACAGCTCATGGTGGTTGGAACGTCTTCTGGCTAAAATAACCTTCGCACCAGTGTTGCCACTTTTCTCTGATTGGACAGTTGGTTGCAGAAATCTGTGACAATCTGTCGCCGAAGAAACTCGGTCCTTTACTTTATCAACGAAAATTGTCACTTTTAGCTTCATAGCCCGATGAAAAATTTGTAGCCTGCGTAGTAGTATGGTAGTAGTACGAAAACGTTGCATGTAATACTATGTAATAGCAAAGAATACTATCATTTAATGTGCCTCAGACTGGTCCAATTCTATGTATTAGTATCCAGTAGCTTCCTGTCTTGCCATAGTAGCATCCGGTCTTGCTAATAGTAGCATATAGTAGTATGCAGTAACACGGTAGCCTTGAAGTAGAAGCATGTAGTAGCATTGTTAGTATTACAAGCTACTTTTTCGTACTACTTCATAGTACTATTTTGAGATAAATTTTTCATCGGGAGATAGATAGATAGATATAATTTAATATTTCAGCTTTCGCCAGAAACATACATTGCAGTAGATACATAATTGAGGCTTCTACCAATTATAATTATCATATCCGTGTAATTACTTTTGGAGATAGGCGTAGGGAAGAAACTAGCGCTGAGATTTCATTCTTAAAATCTCCGATTGGGGCGATGACAGGAAGCTTTTTTTTCGCATTTTTAAGTAATTTCGGTTTTAGTCCTACTCAATCAGAAACAATAATTTGCAAGAGAATTCGGAAACGAGAAGTGAGGATTGAGATAACAGCAGCAATAAATGACATCTTAAATCAGTTTTTCACACAAAATCCCAGGTGCCGTTTATGTTCATTGTGCTAAAAAAAAAATTGTAAAATTTTTAATTAATTTGTTATTTTTCTACGACTTATTTCATACGCGGGATGTAAATAAATTATTATTATTATACCCCTGAGGCCCATCTTGGTATTAATGACCCTGACTAACCGTCGCTGCTCAGTCGGCTATAAACCATCATTCATGGCAACAAAAAGACAAGAAAAATGCCAAAATCCACCACCCTGCGTCCGCCACTTTTCAAAACCATGTCAGCGAAACAACGAAAACCACAAAAGAGGCATGGTCCTGTGACCACAATTTACTCTACAGCAATTGATTCCTCAACCGTTACCTTTGTTTCAGTAGCTCTGTAGACATCAAATGAGTCTATCAGATTTTTTTTTAGTTTTTCCTGGAACTCTCGATAGAAAGCGTTTGATTGGAAAAGTGTTAATCGTCTGTTGACGTTGATTGGAGCTCGTGAAGCGGGAAATTTCAAATTGGATTTGTTTGATCTGTTGGCAAGTTCGAGGAACTCGGCTTATGTTTGTGTACACTTTGTGTCTGACGGCTTTTTGGTGGCCTTTGTTTTGACACATTTCGATGCCGAGTGAATTGTTTGAGGCAATGTCTTGCTGTTGATGAACTAACAAAAGACCTTTTTTGCTGAGTGACGCTATCCCAAGATTCGTCTTTCATTCAGTAAATCAGTCAAGTGATGTGTTGACCTGCCGATTGACGGACAGGCCGAAATTTACTTATATGTCGCAGAACAAATTGGTCGACTAATCGGTTGTCATCCCAGTTTTCATTTCGTTGTGGGGTAGCTGACGGCTATCAGTTCGAATATATTTTAATCATATACTTTCCTGATAACGGTCCCAACCGGAATCATTTGGTACGCAAATAATTTGAAATTATATTAGCCTGGTTTTCTCCTAGCCGTGCTGATTTGAATCTGGCTTTGAATCAAGATGTATTCGAACCATTCTCACATCGTACTTGTGGAAATCCATAGCCTATACCTATAGTCTGAAGTTTAGTGAACAATTTTCACTCAGCAACGTATGCTTCAGCTTTGTGTAATAATACATTCACACCCCTAGAGTAGGCATGCACTTAGCTTCGAATGAACTCGTAAAGGAAATGAGATATGCTGCCGTGAATGTCTCTAAGATTGTGCTATAAAAGATATTGGATATATGAGGCTCCGACGAATACAATATAAAGATACAAACTGCGCAAAAGAAAGACTCCGACAAGAGATGAAGATAAAAATATAGAGCTGTAAAGGAAACGATAGAAAAGAACGCGAAATTGAAGTGTAATATTAAACAAACTATCTATTCTGGCGATCCGAGATCGTCAGGAAGGACCATATTGGATTGGAAAAGAAGATCAATAGCCATCGCCAGCGCAGAAAACAGAAGAAACGAAGGAAAGACCTATAAAAGCAAGACATTATTTGTGATACTTTTCTGTAGCGATACCGACGGTGCCGGTGCCAGCTGTGCAGACCGCTGATTACTGAAAGAGAATTGCGGTGGAATCTCTTAGCGACGACGCAGAATCGTCCAGAACAAAGCACTGATTGGATGCTTGGACAATCATAAGAAACTGAGGAACTCGTTTGCTATATATATGAACTAAAAACACTTTTGTCCAAGTGCAAAGCGTCATTGTCGGCAAAGCCTAAACGAGGTCAGTCGAAGAAAAAGCATTCAGAGCAAGAACATTATCGAGGCTGGAGCAGAAGATTGCTTGAATGCTTGAGACATATGGACCATCTTAAAATTAAAAAACCACAGCCATTAAAACACACCTCGTTAGTTACTAGATATATTATATCGTTTTCTCTATATATACTGAAAATACCATAGACCAAGTGCAAAGCGTCATCGTTGGCAAAGCTTCGCACTTTTCCCACCCTAGCAATTCCGTTGCAATTATCAGTAATCAGTCCCGGATACAACCTCTTCCTCGTAATAAGACCTTTGGCCTATTAGCTGAAGTAATTTGCTGGTTGATACTCCTGTAATCAGATCATTCTCTGCGAAGGCACAAATATGAAAAGTTTGATCGTCAGCTCAGTGTTCAATACAAAAGCAGTATCAAAACAGAACGCCGACGAAAAAGTGAATAATGGAATGAATAGACTTAACACCGAGTCGCGTGGTAGGGGTGAGGAGAGTGATGATAGTGATGGCGGTTTTAAGCGAAAAGCTTCAAGTTTGCGAAGAGGCAGAGTGATCACCAAGTCGAGTGAGATGCAGAAGTTTTTTCCGAAGGCTGAGTCGACGCCCCAGGCAGAAGATCCAAAGCGGAAACCTTGTGAATCAAAAGTCAGACGAATGCGTGGATGGTCGTGCGATCGAAAAAAACTGCTGCGTGACTCGAACGACAACGATCTGTCACGAGAGGTAGGCCCGGTCGACCCTAAGATCCCGGCGCCTTTACCAAACAAGACTTACCAAGCCAGAGTCCAGTTTGTAGACCAGGTCACTGTCACCGAAAGGCTTGACACTATGATATCAAGAAGGGATTTCGGCCACCGAGATTCTGGGGGACGAGTACGCAGTGAAGAGTATCTTCGGTTGGGATTTCGTGACGGACCCGGCTCCCTTGACTCCGCCCATCCCGCCGATGGCCCTCCTCCTTACCATATTGCAATACGGCCGAACCGCCCTCACTCAAGCGCGGCCTTTAAACAGGAACGAGCTGATAATGCTGCTATCAAGCGGTACTCCTTAGACTTTCGCGATCGGGAATATGTCAAGATGAGCAGTGCTGCCACATCGAATCGCGATTCTGCGGTAATCACACGTACCCCAGAGAGACAAGTGTCGAAGGGTATGAGACATCCGCAGCAGAGAGCCTCGTTAGCGGTTAAGACTTCCGAAATAACGTTTTGGGATAATCGATTTGACATGGATACCGGAGCTCAGGCGAAAACGGAAAATTTCACTGATGATGGTGAAGAAGCATATGTCTCCTATGGTTCTACCGAGTCTTCTGATTCTTCACTTGGGTTCCAACAGCGGAGGGGGAGTTTTCTCTTCCAGACCCTCCCCAAGCTCTGGAATGATAGTATGGCCTTCAGGAAAGGTATTTATTTGTTTTATTTACTATGAGCGTGTTCCACCCTTCTAACAACTATTTCCGTTCCATCCTCACGAAAAGTTACTACGCTGACCGTTCCAACCTTGTCAGAATAGTAACTAATAGTTACTATTTGCTTACTATGCTCGGGAGTATGGCATGCATTTTGGGTCAAAATTGTTAAAAATGTTGCCGAGAATAATCGAAATGTCGCCGAGAATCCATGAAATGTAGCCGAGAATGCTGTTTTTGTCGCCCAGATTTTTTGTGTGTATCCGAGACTGCAATGTTTGTTGCCGAGAATGACAACTTTGTAGCCGAGATTTTCACTGAAAAACGTGTCGCCGAGAAATACGGATATGCGTTCGAAACCAAAAATCTAGTTCTCGAGATGGAACAAAGTGTCGCCGAGATTGCTAGAAATGTCGCCGAGATTTCGCGTAATGTCGCCGAGAATGCATGAAATGTCGCCGAGATTTCTTTGAAAATAACATACAAGTGAAAAAAGTGTCGCCGAGAATTGGAAGAAAAAAAAAAATACAGCTTAGAACGAAAAATCTGATTTGTGAGATGGGAACAAATGTAGCCGACTTGGTGGTTGGTGAGGTCCTCCTTATTGTTCTATTTGTAAGTCCGGAACAAGTGTGATTCTTCGTTGCAGTACATACTCACTACCATTGTAAGTGCTATATTTGCTATTGCACTCTTGTTGGTATTAGTCTACTCAATAAACAATGTGAAAGTGAACAACAGTTGCTCAAAAGTAAGATCCACAGGAAGTTTGAAAGGAAAGGATATGGCTCAGAAGCACGGGCGTTGTGAAAGGGGGGGGGTGCAACATTCGGTAACTTATTCGGTATAATTGCCAGGATTCGGTAGTTACCACGAACATGAAGAGGTCGAGTGAAGAAATGGTCGCAGACAAAAGGACTGATCTATGATTTCATCGATATTCCTTACTTTTATTTGTATCCTAAAAACAAGCTCTTATCAGAAATGTCTCGACAATTCTGCCTGCGGCGCTTTTCATAATATTCACTATTTTCCGGAAAGGTACGTCATTTAGCTAGGTTTTAAACCAGTTTTAGGGATGGATCGCGATTTTTCGAAACCCTAAAAGCTAGAACCTGCATGGAAATAGCTGAATTTGGCAGGAAAAAAAACGAACTTAAAAAATCTCGCATGCGGCGCTCACTTTATGTGATCATGGCTAGTAATGACTAGTCATACAGTAGCTGCTGCTGCCGGGATGTCGCTCTGTCTGGTTTCTGGAAATTCTTAGGATCCTGGTGTTTTGGCTCTGCAGCCAACTACAAAAATTCACTTGCAACGCCCCTGCTCACAGGTGCTAAGAAAGCTAGAGTAAGTATAGTCGTTGAAAGAAATATATAATTGAAACGCATTTATTTTACGGATATATCATCAAAAAATGTGTTACCACGTTAAAATTTTTGAAATAATGACTTTAGCACACAAACCTGGTTCTGGGGAGCTTGACTTTGACATGGACGACTGATTTCCTCTTCCATTTAAGTCATCCACCAATAGCCTTGTATACTGGTTAGGGCTAAGGTTCGAGCATAGCAAGTATGATAGTTTGGTTCTTGCAATACCTTGTCCCATGGTTATGGTTAAGGTTCAAGTCTCCAAACATCGTTTGTATGGTGGTTTTGGTTCATCTTAAAAGGAAATGTCAGGTAAGCAGCACTTCATACCATCTCCATGACTGGAAGTGCAAGCCCATCTCAGAACCATGCTTGTTCATGGTTTCACATTCAAATCCAAGATCAGAGCTTCTGAGAACTCAACACGTCAGCAGGGCCAGAAATTGGCTCAAGCTCACTACTTCCGAACTGTAGTTGCAATGACTTATTAGGACTGTGATTGTTCAACTAAACTTCAGAGACAAGAAGTGGTTTATCTGATAGGTGGAAATAAACAGAAAATTTCAGTCCGGTGATGCACCTCGAAATTCCGGCTTCCTCACTGCTACAGATCCCCAGAAGCTGAGGAATATATCCTTTGCATACACGCTCCATGTACTGATTGTAAATTAATATACTTTTTCCAAATTTTGGCTATCACCCCTTGACTTCATATTTCAGGAAGTGCTCAATACTGTTCATAACTGGAGCTTGAGTACTAGTCAGCTGCTCCTGTTGGCTTTGGGCACGAATGATCACTGTATGGGCTTTGCCTATTCCTTCTTGTGGACCTTTAATAGCCGATTTCCCACACTGACTTCCATTATCGACAACCGCATCTAAGACTTCGGAATCCATCTTCGAATTTCCGATCATAATGGCCGAGGCAGTTATGTTTCTCGATCAATGACTGTGCCCTGGAAAGGAGATCAAGTTGGGCACACATAGCCCTCATCAGAAGAAACAATGGTATTCTCAAGTGTTAGGTTAATTGTGAATGAATTTGTGGTAAAACAATAAAAGATTCTTCCTTAAATATCTGATTTTGTGAATTTCTTCTCTGAAAATCAGATATTTAAGGAAGAATCTTTAATTCTTTTTCCACAAACTCATTTGCCAGCTTGAGAGGCTTGAGCCTGAAAAGGACCCTTGCCAAGAAGGGCTGAAGTATCGCTCTTATAAAAACGTAGCTGACTTATCGGTTTGCACTGTACAAGATGATTCGCAGTCAGCATGGGCTGGAGGACTATCACCAACCTTCTTTATACTCTTGATGACTATCTCTCTATGCTGATTCAGAATCTCTGGGTACCTGCGGAAGAAATGAAGAAATGGTGCCAAAGCTGCGCTGACTCAGGATTTGAGTCGTTGAGTTTGAGACGTTACGGACACGTTTACTCCTTCTTCCTGAGGATCAGTGGCGTGTTCTAAACTTAGTCATATAGAGTATTATCCCACAACTAAAAGTTCTCCTGCTTTGGAAAGTGAACTGTTTGCTAATTCAGTCTCAGGCAAGGAGTTTTTAGCAAACTCTTTGCTTCAAAGACAATCTAGATCTGTCATGGAAGAAAAGCAAAAACGGCTCCATAGCCTGGTGCCAGAGAGCCAATGTCTGCAGATACTTACATACAATTCTCAGAAAAAGAGCCATTGACAGTCAAAGGTATTTCAGTCAATTCTGACTCAAACTATACTAAAATATGAGCTACCTGAACCACTGAATGAACTTTAGAGAGGCTGCAATGGCCTTGAACTTCTGACTTTCTTTGGTATATGATGTCCTCCTTAGGGAAACGTAAATACCTCACTAATCTAGCAAATCAAGTTGACACTGAAGGAAGGCCCATGAATAGTACAGCACTGCACCCATTTAGACACTCGTACTTCCTGAATCCTGTACCGCCTACTTCTTAGTGTTTTTCTAGATTATTTGTCTGAATGATCTTATGACTCTAGGCAGAGGTCTTGTTTCATGGAAATCTAGAGGGACAAAAGTCACTGTACAGGACTGAGACGCAGGGGCCCTTCCAAGGGTTTCGGCATGTTGAACAAGACCAAAGGTTTCGATGGGATCCCAAAAATTCAATATCTGATCCAGACAACTGCGTCTTGTCTTATAGTGCTAACACACGATGAGGATTTCCCGGCCGGATTTCCTGCAATTTCATCATCAAACTGATGAAATTTCAACTTTTCCATTCGGAAGTGATGACGGTTTCGAAAATCCGGGCAGGAATTCCAGTCCGGGAGCTCCCGATCCTGATCGTGTGTTCGCACCATTAGCCAGACTCCTTGAACATTTTTACAATTAAAATTCAGAAACAGATTAAGGCCAGATAGCTACTCATCTGAGAAAACCAAGTTCAGATATGGATTCAGCATGTGTGTTTACCCCTATGAGTAATATCTGTTTTGACGAAAACTTCCTGCCACTTCTGCCAATTTCCTGGTTTCGGCCGAACTCCAGAACTACTTGTCCGGTGAAAAAAGAAAGCTCAAAAACGAACTCAGGGTATCTTCTTTCCCCAATAATGAACATCTAATCAACTTCAAATAAAAATTTAACTTATAACAAATTTTCCGACTCCAGCCGGATTCCGGTCGAACTAAATTTCCGGGTAAAATATGATTGTCAAACACCGATTCAGCATCTCTTCTTACCCTTCAATCGGTTGTCTAATCAACTAGAAATAAAACTTAAGCTTCTAACAATTTTCCGGTTTTGGCCGGATTCGGGGGGAACTACATGTCAAGGTAGAAAATTTTTTCACATAAATGTTCAGCATGTCTTCTTGCCCTAAATCGAACATCTAATCAACTCAAAATAAAACTTTTAATTTTAACAAACTTTCCGGTGTGGGCCAGATTCCGGGCGAACTACTTGTCCGTCGAGAAAATGGTTTTCACCATCGTCTTCAGCATGTCTTCCTACCCCTAAATCACGTTTAATCAACTTCAAATAAAATTTTTACTTTTATCAAACTTTCCGGTTTTGGCCGGCTTCCGGGCGAACTACTTGTCCGATGACAAGATGGTTTTCACCATCGTGTTCAGCATGTCTTCTTACCCCATAATCGACTATCAAATTATCTGTTTCGAAATATTTTGTTTGCCCCTTAATTTGAACCCTCTCCCCCACCACTAAATGTAGGGCTAGAAAGCTCATCTACGAATTGACTGGTCCGACGACCCAACGAACCTCACACCAAGTTTCATTAAAATATCTCATTCCCTTCGAGATTTATCGTGCTTACAGATGGACAGACGGACGGACAGACGGACAACTTTTGCGATGTCATAGGTATCCCTCCACTTACGTTTTTGGATCCCAAAAAGTATCTCAAATATAAGACTGGCAGATATTTTGCTAACCTTCAGGATTATACTGGTTAGAAACAATAGACAAGAAACAACAGGGCCAAACAAATGCGCAAAACTGTGTGAATTGCAAAAAAAAGTAACAATAATTCTTACAAGTTTAAGGCAAAGGTTTATAGGTCATCCATAATAATAGGAATTTGCTACGAGTGAAGCCCCCACAGTAGTTTGTTATAACTGATGACAATTAACAGCTTGAAAATTTTTGCCCTCTGCAAATTCAGGCTAGATTTTCTGAATGTTATTCTGTTTTGCCTGGGGTGCTCCAGAGCCCCACGAAAGCCAGTGAGCTGATTCCCCCCTCCCCCCGAATGATGCCTCTGATTCTAGGATTCTGAATCTTTGATTCAAGCAACTCTGGGCCTGAGTCTAACAATCCCCTGAGCCTAATCTCTCAGAATCATAAACTTTGCTGTAGCAGGCACACTGAAAAACAACCACATAGGTTCGGACAGTGGTTGAAGAGAACATAGGTTACCTATCCTCCATTGTAAATGACATCTCGTTTTATCCATGAAATTCAATCCAAGCCTTTGGAAGACCCTGCAACCCCTCAGTGTGCACACCTTTCGTGGATATTGAATCCTGGCAATACCTGAAACCTGGAGGTACTGAAATCCCTGATGATGTAAGAACAAAGGCTAGCAAAATTCAAGAGAAATCTCAAAAGAAGCCAGAAAAAAATTAATGACATTTTCTTTCTTTATCTCTTCTTAATCTTGACACTGAAAGCATAATCTTCAATGTAAAAGATTAATTTTCTTTTCAATTTCGGTGGTCTAATTATGTTGTCAATAGGATGAACACAATGCTTTTAGTGTCAAGAATAAGAAGTGATAAAGAATGAAAATGTCATTAATTTTTTTCTGACTTCTTTTGAGATTTCTCCTGGATTTCTCTTGAATTTTGCTAGCCTTTGTTCTTACATCGTTAGGGATTTCAGTACCTCCAGGTTTCAGGTATTGCCAGGATTCAAAATCCACGAAAGGTGTACGCACTGAGGGGTCTCAGAGTCTTCCAAAGGCTTGAATTGAATTTCATGGATAAAACGAGATGTCATTTACAGTGCAGGGTAGGTAACCTATGTTCTCTTGACCCCCTACTGTCTGAACCTATGTTGTTGTTTTTCAATGTGCCTGCTACAAAGTTTATGAGGCTGAGAGGTTACGCTCAGGGGATTGTTAGACTGAGGCCCAGAGTTGCTTGAATCAGAGATTCAGAATCCTAGAATCAGAGGTATCATTTGGGGGTGGGGGATCAGCCCACTGGATTGGTGAGGTATTTACGTTTCCCGAAGGAGGACATCATATACCAAAGGAAAGTCGGAAGTTCAAGGCCATTGCAGCCTCTCTAAAGTTCTTTCAGTGGTTCAAGTAGCTCATGTTTTAGTATAGTTTGAGTCAAAATTGACTGAAATACCTTTGACTGTCAATGGCTCTTTTTCTGAGAATTGTATGTTAGTATCTGCAGACATTGGCTCTCTGGCACCAGGTTATGGAGCCGTTTTTGCTTTTCTTCCATGACAGATCTAGACTGTCTTTGAAGCAAAGAGTTTGCTAAAAACTCCTTGCCTGAGACTGAATTAGCAAACAGTTCACTTTCCAAAGCAGGAGAACTTTTAGGTGTGGGATAATACTCTATATGTCGAAGTTCAGAACACGCCAGTGATTCTCAGGAAGAAGGAGTAAACGTGTCCGCAACGACTCAAACTCAACAACTGAAATCCTGAGTCAGCGCAGCTTTGGCAGCATTTCTTCATTTCTTCTGCAGGTACCCGGAGATTCTGAATCAGCATGGAGAGATAGTCATCAAGAGTATAAAGAAGGTTGGAGATAGTCCTCCAGCCCAAACTGACTGCGAATCATCTTGTACGGTGCAAACTGATAAGTCAGCTACAGTTTCATAAGAGCGATACTTCGGCCCTTCTTTGCAAGGGTCTTTTTCAGGCTCAAGCCTGTCAAGCTGGCAAATGAATTTGTGGAACAAGAGTTAAAGATTCTTCCTTAAATATCTGATTTTCAAAGAAGAAATTCACAAAATCAGATATTTAAGGAAGAATCTTTAATTATTTTACCACAAATTCATTCACAATTAACCTAACACTTGAGAATACCATTGTTTCTTCTGATGAGTGCTATGTGTGCCCAACTTGATCTCCTTTCCAGGGCACAGTCATTGATCAAGAAACATAACTGCCTCGGCCATTATGATCGGAAATTCGAAGATGGATTCCGAAGTCTTAGATGCGGTTGTCGATAATGGAAGTCAGTGTGGGAAATCGGCTATTAAAGGTCCGCAAGAAGGAATAGGCAAAGCCCATACAGTGATCATTCGTGCCCAAGGCCAACAGGAGCAGCTGACTAGTACTCAAGCTCCAGTTTTGAACAGTATTGAGCACTTCCTGAAATATGAAGTCAAGGGGTGATAGCCAAAATTTGGAAAAAGTATATTAATTGACAATCAGTACATGGAGCGTGTATGCAAAGGATATATTCCTCTGGGGATGTGTAGTATTGAGGAAGCCGGAATTTCGAGGTGGAAAAGCTGCATCACCGGACTGAAATTTCCTGTTTATTTCCACCTATCAGATAAACCACTTCTTGTCTCTGAAGTTGAGTTGAACAATCACAGTCCTAATAAGTCATTGAAACTACAGTTCGGAAGTAGTGAGCTTGAGCCAATTCTTGGCCCTGTTGACGTGTTAAGTTCTCAGAAGCTCTGATCTTGGATTTGAATGTGAAACCATGAACAAGCATGGTTCTGAGATGGGCTTGCACTTCCAGTCATGGAGATGGTATGACGTGATGCTTACCTGACATTTCCTTTTAAGATGAACCAAAACTACCATACAAACGATGTTTGGAGACTTGAACCTTAACCATAACCATGTGTCAAGGTTTTTGCAAGAACCAAACTATCATACTTGCTATGCTTGAACCTTAGCCCTAACCAGTATACAAGGCTATTGGTGGATGACTTAAATGGAAGAGAAAATCAGTCGTCATGTCAAAGTCAAGCTCCCCAGAACCAGGTTTTTGTGCTAAAGTCATTATTTCAAAAATTTTAAGGTGGTAACACATATCCGTAAAATAAATGCGTTTCAGTTATATATTTCTTTCAACGACTATACTTACTCTAGCTTTCTTAGCACCTGATCCTAAGAATTTCCAGAAACCGGATAGAGCGACATCCCGGCAGAAGCAGCTACTGTATGACTAGTCATTACTAGCCATGATCACATAAAGTGAGCGCCGCAGGCAAAATTTTTTTAAGTTCGTTTTTTCCTGGCAAATTCAGCTATTTCCATGCAGGTTCTAGCTTTTAGGGTTTCGAAAGATCGCGATCCCTGATACTGGTTTAAAACCTAGCTAAATGACGCACCTTTCCGGAAAATAGTGAATATTATGAAAAGTGCCGCAGGCAGAATTTTCGAGACATTTCTGATGAGAGCTTGTTTTTAGGATACAAATAAAAGTAAGGAATATCGATGAAATCATAGATCAGTCCTTTTGTCTGCGACCAGTTCTTCACTCGACCTCTTCATGTTCGTGGTAACTACCGAATCCTGGCAATTATACCGAATAAGTTACCGAATGTTGCACCCCCCCCCCCCCTTCGCAACGCCCCTGCCTCTGAGCCATATCCTTTCCTTTGAAACTTCTTTGTGGGTCTTACTTTTGAGCAACTGTTGTTCACATTCACATTGTTTATTGAGTAGACTAATACCAACAAGAGTGCGATAGCAAATATAGCACTTACAATGGTAGTGAGCGTGTACTGCAACGAAGAATCACACTTGTTCCGGACTTACAAATAGAACAATAAGGAGGACCTCACCAACCACCAAGTCGGCTACATTTGTTCCCATCTCAAAAATCAGATTTTTCGTTCTAAGCTGTATTTTTTTTTCTAATTCTCGGCGACACTTTTTTCACTTGTATGTTATTTTCAAAGAAATCTCGGCGACATTTCATGCATTCTCGGCGACATTACGCGAAATCTCGGCGACATTTCTAGCAATCTCGGCGACACTTTGTTCCATCTCGGGAACTAGATTTTTGGTTTCGAACACATATCCGTATTTCTCGGCGACACGTTTTTCAGTGAAAATCTCGGCTACAAAGTTGTTATCCTCGGCAACAAACATTGCAGTCTCGGATACACACAAAAAATCTCGGCGACAAAAACAGCATTCTCGGCTACATTTCATGGATTCTCGGCGACATTTCGAGTATTTTCGGCAACATTTTTAACAATTTTGACCCAAAATGCATGCCATATCGGGAGCGTAGTAAGCGTAGTTACTACGCATCTCTGTAACGTGATTGGTCGGATTCGCCCCTGGCGTGAGATCCTGCTGGAAAATAGAAAAATCGTTCCAGCCTTGACTGCAAAAAGCCAGAATTCGTGACGTCATGCGTAGTAACTACGGTAAGTAGGGTGGAACACGCTCTATGTATCGACAGGGCCTTGCACTTTAAGGAGGGTAACAAAAACAAAAGTTCCTGTTTGAATGGTGAGCAATACCAACAAGAAATTCGAATGACTGTCCCTGGGAACGCAAATTTCAAGTTCATGAAACTCCTCATTTAGGCCTATGTCTGATAACTTTATAATATAAGGTACATTATACGATACGATAACATTATAAGGAACATGTCGTCAACTATTAAAGATTTCAACAGACCGTTGGGTTCTTGCATTGCTGGTGTTGAGGACCGGGACTTATTGCGCTTTAGCTCTAGGTAATTGAGGTTTTTGGTGGGCAATATGGGGCTGGAAATAGGTATTGAAAACGTGGTTGATAGAGATTATTCCCGAACTTAAACGCGTGTACACGCCATTCATGATTAAAGAAGTTGACTTTCGTTACTGCTGATTGTAGATTGTATTGCTGCATATACATATCGCATTCAGTTTCAACACTTCAAATATTGTAAATTTCTTTCGTACCTTCATCGACGTTGTAACATAACATAACTGCAAAGTTTTGCTCTGTGACCCTTTTGCAAAGTTATCTTCCATTGTTCAGAACTTCTGCCCTTGACCATTTCTTCACATTCCATCTAGGAAGAAGATTCCTTGGACCCGATTAGTCACTTTTATTTTTTTATGTTTATTTTTTATCTCATGCATTTACTCCGTTATTAATAATAATAATAATAATATATTTGCAAATTGAATGGCAGGCCTTTAAGCCTCTACAAAATTCTTAATTTGCATTTCTTCTAAATTTGCACAAGGAGAAAATGTCACTTGAATAATACTCATCAACTTCCTTCTTGAATGTCAGTAGGTTTGTGGAGCCGATTACTCTCTCTGGTAAGTTGTTCCAGTGCTGGACCACTCGGTTGCCGAAAGTCCAGCGGCCAATGTCCTTATAAAAGCGTCCCGTCTTCACTTTGTGCTGCCGTGTTACTATTGAAAGCTTGGTGTATTTTATTTTCTTTTTCTTTCTCTGTACTGCGCTGTTTCTCTTTTCCTGTGTAGTACATAAATACAATTTCATCATCATCATCATCCTACGTTGGTCAGACCATGCCGTCGAACAATATATGAATTGCTTAACCAAATCGGGTGCTGGAGTAAGAACTTACAGTACCGAAGTCGGTTCAATCAATCAATCAATATTTTATTTCCGCCAAAGATAAGCGAGTAAAAAAGAAATTAATAAAAACTGACAAATTTCGGCTAAAATACTGTAACTCACGAACTGCCAAAAGATAGCCTAACTACTCTGCCGAAAATACTTAAAACTTATCTACAATTTAATTACAGTTTAATTATAACTGACAAATTGAAAATAAAAAAAAAAGAGGAAGAAAAATATCATTCACGAATGATATTGATATGATATCGTTTACGAATGATACCACGATTGATATCGTTTAATTTTGGACAAAACTAGCCATAATCAGTGATACCTGTACAAGGGGTAACCTTACCTTTTGAACCCTTCTTCATCCATTAATCGTAAGAATTTGAATAAGCTTGATTGAGGAATGTCGTCCAGCCGATTTTTGTCTTGGAAACGGTCGATTTTAGGTCAAACCAGTTTTTTTTTTCTTCTTAAAAACAGTAGGTATTTTCTTATTGTAGTTTTTCTTGAAAACAGTAGTTTTTTCTGCAAAAACAGCCGGTAAAAATGACAAGCCAGTCGGTAAATACCTTTATTCAAACAATGTTTACAACGGATACGTCAGCTATGATTTTTCATCAGCGATATTTCGGCCCTTCTTGGCAAGGGTCCTCGTCAGGCTGTCAATCTTCTGGTTCAACTTCGGGGAAGGAAACAAACCTGTAATCAAATACCTTGCCCCCCCCACCCTTTCCCAAATATTTTGGCTAGTAACGCCTCTGCTTATAAGAAAGTAATAAAGTATTTATTGCCCGTATTTTTACAAAACGTAGTAAAGAAGAAAGAGGAAAAAAGGAGAGAACTTTAAGGCTCAACATAGATACATACACATGACATTTTACAGAACAATTAGACAATCAAGAACTAAAAAAATGTTTAAGCCACGGATGGTTCCATTTCGCCTAGAAATTTGAAATCACCTTATTCACTGCTATCATTCTTGGGCCACAAGAACGCTGTAAAACAAGACCAAAGGTGTCGATGGGATCCCAAAAATCTAATATTTGATTCAGACAATCGGGTCTTGTCTTCGCCAGATCCAGTCTTGGACAGGCTAATCATCAGAGAAAACCAAGTTCAGATATACCTCTATAAGCCATATCTATTTTGACGATACTGACCGAGACTTCCTGCCGATTTCCGACCGAACTACTAGTCCAGCAAAAAAAAAAAATCAGAAACAAAACCAGCGTATCTCCTTATCCCTATAAAGAACATCTAATCAACTTTGAATAAAAGTTTGACTTAAAAAAAATCCGGTTACAACCGGATTCCGGAATAATTATATGTCCGGGTAAAAAAATATTGTCATATACCGACTCAGCCTCTCTTCTTACCCCTTAATCTGTCACCTAATCGAACTTTTGCTTTTAACAAATTTTCCGGTTTTGAAGGATTCCGGGCGAACTAGTTCCCGCGAGAAAATGATGTTCACCATCGTGTTCGGCATGCCTTTTTACCCATAAATCGAACATTTAATCAACTTCAAATTAAATTTTATCTTTTAACCAACTTTCCGGTTTTCGCCGGATTTTGGACTAACTACATGTTCTGCAAGAAATTGTTATCACCATCGTGTTCAGCATGTCTTCTTACCTCTAAATCGATCATTTAAGCAACTTCAAATAAAACTTTTGCTTTTAACCAATTTTCCGGTTTTTGCCGGATTCCGGACGAACTACTTGTCCGGTGTGAAAATGGTTTTCACTATCGTGCTCAGCTTTTTACCCCATAATCGACTATCACATTAGCTGTTTAAAAATATTTTGTTCGTCCCTTAATTTGAACCCCCTCCCCCACCTCTAAATATGGAGCTACATAGCCCATCTACGAACTTGACCTTACCCTTGACCCAATTAATCCTCACACCGAGTTTCATCAAAATATCTCATTGCCTTCGAGAGTTATCGTGCTTACAGACGGACAGACGGACATTTTTGCGATGTCATAGGTATCCCTCCACTTACGTTTTGGGATCCCAAAAAAGCTTGCAGTATTTGCTACTGGGATTAATCTTGTCTCTAAAATGATAATCTTATCTCTTATTCTGAATAATTTTATCTTAGTAGAGATAAGATTAATCCCAGTAGGAAATTCTGCAGTTAACTTTAATCCTTATTCAGAGAAACTTTTTACAGTGAAGGTTGGGTCTATGTGAACTGTGAAGTAAAGGCGAACAATCGGGTTAGTATTACAAACAAATTTGAGGTTTAGGTAGGACTTTAAAAGAGGGCCACAAAATACAAATGCTTAAGATGAACTCCGTCATGACACCAGAAACCTTTTCCTGCCACGAAACCGCCCTAACCACAGCCACTTTATGTTAATACCCGGGCCCCACTATAGTCACACCTAGTAATAAAGCCGGTAATAAGGCCGTCTTACGGTCGAAATTGGGAGCGCCATTTTGAAACGTATCTTTGGAGTGTTTGGACCCATCACAGACTAGAGTCGCTGATTTTAGCCAGTTTTGTTTACGTTTGAGTGATGATGGTGGTAATAAATCTTGAATTTCTTCGTTCCAGGTGTTACCAGGATGAAACGTAAGACTGGGTAATAACCAAATTAACGAACCAAAACGAACTGAATGTGGCCCGGGCATTACTCCTTGAACATCTTTTCCTGTTGCGTCATGACTCAGAGCTTGTTCCACCCTTCTAAAAATAGTAACTATTAGTTCACATTTTCGTTCAAACCTCATGAAAAGTTACTACGCTGATCGTTTCAACCTTCTCAAATAGTAACTATTTGCTTAGCACGTTAGGGAGCATAGTTAGAATGGTAACTACAATCCCTGTGACGTGATTGGCGTGATCAGGCCGCAGCAGGATATTTTGACGAAAATACAAAAATCTGTTTCACCCTTGATGCCAAGAAGCCAGGATTTGTGACGTCATGCGTAGTAACTATGGAAAGTAGGGTGAAACACGCTCTGAGTTGTTGCGTTTTTGATCGAAGTTTTCTTCGCCGTTCGCTTAGCCGGTTGCTTAATTTCCGTTTTCGGACGCCGTCGAAGTTCACCGTTCGCTTAATTAGTGTTTTTATGACTCAGGAGATCTTTGCCCGGTCGACATTTCTTCGACGATCCAAGCAAACTTCGAACTTGCTAGCTCAGGGAGTTCGACGTTTACAAGTTTGAAGGATAAAGGAACTGTGACCGGCGACCAAAAACGGTATTTAAATAGAGACCTTTGAGTTTGTAGGTAACTTCAAACTTCGATAAAAAACGCAGCTAGTTACGCCAAGGAAAAAATGTCGACTCAATCTCGCATAGCACGTGGAAACAAGATTAAACGTTTGGCGGGATCAGAATCCGCAAAATGCAACGAAGAGACGCAGTTCGCTCTAGAATATGGATGAAATCCATATCCCGTAAGAGCATTTAACATGGCCTTTTCAAAATAATACTGACTGATTTTTAAATGATTTGCTGTTCTTTCTTCTGTATATACTACCTCTCCCCCGACTGCTGCATCATAGATAATGGCCTTGATTTGCCTTTAGGTAAGCCCGGATGTTCGGGAAACCGGAATACTCAGATATCTGCATACATCCACTTTCTCCAGGCTGCTACTCACAAGTCGCTAACCCCTCTCACCTTGTAGATGCAGCTGCAAAGCCGGGATTCATTATTTTATCGATAAGCATAATGAAGAATCAGTGGGTAATTGTCAGTGGTATATAATCAGTGGTAATTAAATATAAGCATGTTCATGCTTGCAAATATTTTGGATGTCTCCTTTTATCTTTATTCCTGATCATTCCTAAAACCTTCGCTTGTGTCGTTGGGTTGTCAACAAGAAAGGTTTATTTATTTTTTTATTAATAGAAAAAAAAAGAAGTTAAGTCAAAGCTTCTCTCTCTACAAGCACATACACTTTTACTACATTTTTATGTCAATGTCAATGTTTTGATAACTTTTTCTTCTTTATTTTATATTTTCAAGGTTTTGATCATTTTTTATAGTGCTGAACACCATGGTTCGTCTACGAACAAGACCAAAGGTTTCGATGGGATCCCACAAATCTAACATTTGATTCAAACAATTGGGTCATGTCTTCGCCATTCAGTCTTCGTCAGATTCCTTGAATATTTTTACTGTTAAATGAAGTTCAAAAATGGATTCAGCATGTCTCCTTGCCCCGATACCGAATCTCCAATCGATTTCAGAAACAACTTTGAACTTAAACCAAATTTCCAGTTTCAGCCGAATTCGTGATAGCAAGCAAGACAACTAAGTTTACCTATAGATTCAGCGGACCTCCTTCCGTACGAAGGGGCAAAAGCGGACATAACGAAATTCTATTTACCGAGTGAGATTCTATTTACATAAGATGAAATTCTATTTACTGAACCAAATTTTATTTACATGAAATCAAAATTCTATGTACTTAAAGAAAATATATGGACTCAGCAAAAAATTTATTTAACAAAACTTTTTTTTTCCGACTAACTATTTGACTTAGCCAAAATTTATATAACAAACTTTCTTCTTATTTTTTTTTCTTTCCATTGTCTGTAAATTCAGGACATGTCCGGTAAAACAAAAAAAATCTGTAAATGCAAAATTTTTCTAAGTAAATAGAAATCGAACGCGCTGTAAATAGAATTTCACGTTGTAAATAGAATTTCGCGCTGTAAATAGAATTTGAAATTCTCGATACCGATACGCTCGAAAGCCGATATACAACACAAGCCAGTAGTTTGTGTTATCGATACAAGTTCGTTTTTTATCCTGTATACTAGGTGGATCTGCTGAAGTGATGACTGCTGAGCTGATGGACTTTTTAACAGGAAGGGGAAGATAACCAAGGGTGAAGTAGGCAAATTTGTCTGAGGCCACTGCTTATGTAGTTTTTAATCTCCTCCACCTCTACTCTCTTCTTCCCTGGCATACACAACTGTTGCTTTGGAAAATTTGCCTACTTCACCCTTGCTTATCTTCCCCTTCCTGTTAAAAAGTCCATCAGCTCAGCAGTCATCACTTCAACAGATCCATCTAGTATAGGTGGTATACACTGATGCTGCCGATGCAGTATACACTGACGCAGTTTTTAATCTCCTCCACCTCTACTCTCTTCTTTCCTGGCATACACTGCTGTTGTTTTGGATTTGGAAAATTTGCCTACTTCACCCTTGGTTATCTTCCTCTTCCTGTTAAAAAGTCCATCAGCTCAGCAGTCACCACTTAAGCAGATCCACCTAGTATATTGGATACAAAACGAACTTGTATCGATAACACAAACTACCGGCTTGTGTATCGGCTTTTGAGCGTATCGGTATCGAGGATTTCAAATTCTATTTACAGCGCGAAATTCTATTTACAACATGAAATTCTATTTACAGCGCGTTCGACTTCAATTTACTTACAAAATTTTGCATTTACAGATTTTTGTTTTGTTTTACCGGGCATGTTCTGAATTTACAGACAATGGAAAGAAAAAAAAATAAGAAGAAAGTTTGTTAAATAAATTTTGGCTAAGTCAAATAGTTTGGTCGGAAAAAAAAGTTTTGTTAAATAAATTTTTGCTAAGTCAATATATTTTCGTTAAGTAAATAGAATTTTGATTTCATGTAAATAAAATTTGGTTCAGTAAATAGAATTTCATTTCATGTAAATAGAACTCACTCAGTAAATAGAATTTCATCTTATGTAAATAGAATCTGACTCGGTAAACAGAATTTCGTTATGTCCGCTTTTGCCCCTTCGTACTTCCGCCCTCAATGAATATCTTATTAGCTTATAGAAACTTACATGTTTTTACCGTAAATTCGAAATCCCTCCTTTGCCTCTAAAGATAGGACTAAAGGACCCATCTACGAACTTGACCTGTACTTTACCAGTGAATCCTCATTGAACAACATCCTCGTTTGAACATTATGTATCAACCCCATCGACATTCTATCGCACTAGATCTCTCCGACTATACTAGTTTGAGAATAAAGGGGTAGGCACTGCTATAGCCGAAAACTGGTCGACAAATTCTGTGTCCGGTTATCGGCGGATTCCGGGTGAACTACTTGTCCGGCAAGAAAATAACTTTCATGTTCGGATTCAACATGTCTCCTTACACCTAAGTCAACTATCTCAACAGCTTTTAAAAAATATTTGTTTGCTTTGTTGACCCCCCCCCCCCCACCCCTAAATGTAGGGCTACAGAGCCCATCTATGAACTCGACCTTACTTCCAAAGAATCCTCACACCAAGTTTCATCAAAATATCTCATTCCCTTCGAGAGTTACAGTGCGCACAGACGGACGGACAGACGGACAACTTTTGCGATGTCATAGGTATCCCTCCACTTACGTTTTGGGATCCCAAAAAGTTTCTAAGCCCGTCGTGAAATCCCTACGAAATATTTCCATCTCAGTTCTTTTCCAGTTCAGCGATTGGAAATCCCTACACCGAGTTTCATCGCCAAATAAGATTGGTCAAGTTCAGTCCAGTCCAATTTTGACGCGGACTTTAAAAATCGATAGTGCTGAACAAAATAGTTCGCCAACGAACTACTTATTATCCCCGTCACGTAACCCCCGAAAACATTTCTTGGTTAAAAGCACGTACTCTGAGCTTAGCTCTAAATCCTTTCTTCTTGTGGTTGCTTCTTCCAACTGAGGTTCGTGCTCTCTCAACAATAGCATGATTGGGACGTCTGCAGAAAGAATTCGGAACTACTCCTGAAAGCTTTTCTAATGCTATTAGGAAAACCACATTGGGATTGCTTCATTGTTTTAATCAACGATAGATAAACAAACAAAAAGTACATCTAGGGGGATGGGATTCCTTCACAGCGACATGAGAATAATGTAATGCGATGAAGGTTGTAGTGATAATAGGAGCATTCACCTTACTTCTGGCAGTTTCCGATTTTTATTTCTTTGAGTCAGGTGTTCTCTCAATAGCTGCGTTCTTTGTCTCGGGAGTTCTCACCGGTGGTCTCCGGTTTTCTTATAAGCCGTTTTTGCATCCACCGGTGAGTACTCACCAGTCTTTTAACCCATGTTTGAGCTAACCGGTGTCCGATTTTCCTCACCGGTGCGGACTAACTAGAACCTGCTCCGGAGCCCGACTTCAGCGAGAAGTTAACAAGTTTTCATCAACTCAGCGGTGAACCAGAAAAGCCGTTATAAGAGAAGAACCGGACACTAGTGACAAAACACCAGAGACATTCCGGAGTGCAACGAACGCAGCTAATAAAATTGTTTTGTATCACTGCGTGTTCGGGTATCCAGAACGTGCCTCCCGACCAAGAGCCGTGGTGGTGACGAATAACCAGGCGCTGGCAGATGTGGGTGGCACACTGGTGGACGCTTTACTGGACTGGGGAGTCTAAATTAGTGCTTAAGTTATGGATGCCACAAGATTCCGGATTCTCCCTCCCTCCACTCTCCTTGGATTTTCGGATCCCAAAAGTGACAATTTCCAAGTCAGTCATGTCTGGTTCCTAATAAGTTTGCTAAGGTTCCTTAGAGCCTAGTCCTGACAAGTTTCGTCGTCCTAGCCAATCTACAAGTATCCGAACTCGGGTGCAGGGCACTTCGGGTATCCCCCGCCAAATCTCCTTACATTTGCCGGATTCAGTCCGGACCTGTTATGAAATATCCAGGACAGCATTTGGTTGGGTTCTTACTATGCATGCCAAGTTTCACGGTCCTAGCTTACTTGAGGCGAACTAGCAGCTCCTGGACAGATAGACGGACAGACATTGCGATCCCTGTATGGCACTTAAAGCGATAATAGCACATGCTAAGTTGTACCTGACTCAGTTATTAACAGGGGCCTTTCACTGCGTATATTTTAATAGACCGAGCTTTTGTCACTCGTGCCTACTGGCCCAGACATAATAGATCCAGGACCCCACGGTACCGGTTTTGTTAGTTTTTAAAAATCCCATTTTGCCCCCTCATTTGTTGTAGATGCCGCTGTGAATCTTCGATTAGTACTTCCGGGATTAAGACTATCCATGTCTGAACATTGAAGTGAGACTTGCAGTTTGAAGTCCGAAACGGATTTCCGACTTAAGTTCGTCTAAAGGATTTTTTATTCATTCAGTCATGGCATGCTTTCGCAAGAGGTTTGAAAAATTGTTAATAGTGACGTACCAGTCTATCTGACGGATGTCTGCCCAGTGGTTTAGGTTGGATTTATTTACATGTCTAGATGGCGTAGCTTTCCTAAGCTATGTTTGGATGTTTCTGACGGCCGATTGATCATCAGTGAATACTCCATATTATGACCAAAACACGCCAGCGATCCTCGGGAAGAAGGATTAAGCGTGTCCGTACGACTCAAATCCTGGGTCAATCAATCACCGCGGTCTTTGGCACCAGCTATGACACCATTTCTGCCTTTCTTTCGCTAGATACCCGGAGAGGCCGGAGATTTTGTATCGGCAAGGAGAGATAGTCATCAAGAGTATTCTCCCTCGTGGGGTTTAAGGGCCTTTCATAACTTGTATTCCTTGCTGCATCCGAAGTCTGCTATTTTCAAACGTCTCAGCAGTAGGGCGGACTGGCTGTGTTTCGACTTCTCATGATTTTACATGAGATTACATGTTTTTGGGATCCTAAAACGTTAGTGACGGCATACCTATGACTTCGTCAAGCTCGTCACTGTCTGTCTGTTAGCCCGATAACTCTCAAAAGGGATGAGATATTTATTCAAACTTGCTATGACGATATTTTGGGTCAAAGTACAGGCCTGTATTTAGGGGGGGGGGGAGAAGGGGTTTCAGATTATCGGGCCAAAAAAAATTTGTAAAACTAATGGGATAGTTGATTGAGGGATAAGAAGACCCGGCGAATCTGAATCTGAAACTTATTTTCTTGCCCGACAAATAGTTCTCCCGGGATTTGGGCAAAACTAGAAAAATTGGTAGAAGTAAACGTTTTTCTAAAAATCGATCAAAGACACGGGATAAGGGTAAGAAGTCAAGCTGAAACCTTTTTTAAACAAGATGTTCTTGCCAGATAAGTAGTTCGACTGGAAGCCGGCCAAAACCGGAAAATTTTTGAAAACTTTGGAGAACTTTAGCTTGCGGACCCTTTCGTAGTAGTTTCATATTTTTGCTCCAACCTCATGAATAGTTACTACGCTGACCGTTCCAACCTTGTGTAACTATAGTAACTATTTGCTTACCCCGCTCTAGAGCGTAGTAAGCGTGGTAACTTCGAATCTCTGTGATTGATGGGATTGGCCCGTGGCACGATATTTTGCTGACAATAGAAAAATACGTTCCAGCCTTCACGCCGAAAAGCCAGAATGTGTGACGTTATGCGTAGTAACTACAGTAAGTAGGGTGGAACACATTTTAAGAGCTAGAATTTGTATGGGAGATAGTTGAAGACTGCAAGAAAAAAGCGAGATCTTGAGCACAGTGGTTTCAAGCTGCTTCTGCTGGGTTTTCGCTGAGGGGCAAGCTGAAATGAACTACCTGCTCGCGGCTGCTGTTATAAATGATATGTTGATTTATCTGGTTAAAATAGGTAAAAAAAAAAAAAAAGCTAAGCCTAGTTGGTGCTGATCTCCGATTCTCAGCCAGGAAAATGGGTGGTAGGGGGCCAGCCATCCGGGTGCTTTCGTGCAAAACGGCGTTTTTGGTCTAAGGGTTAGCAACAAAGTATACGCCCTATTTACACCCCTCGCCAAGTGCTTTACGACTGGCCGGATCATTGCAAAGGGGGGAAACACATCGTTATTTCCTTCAGGGATCCCACTAGCAAAAAAATCGTTTCCAGAAGACCCCGGTAGCCGAAACCGTGAAATGTGGCAAGGCGGTTCCATATATATCTTTCATAGTATTGGAATCCAACACCATAAAGTCAAAGGTTTGCCCTCCCCTTACTTGTACTTGTACTTGTAACGGGACCAGACGATTGCCGCCTCACCCGGCGTCCATGAGTTGCCGATTGATGGTATCCCAGTTGCCTCTATCTTGCGCCAGCTCCTTGGCGAAATCTAGCCAGAAGCTGTCCCATCTTCTGCCGAAGTGGCGGAAACCGCCTACAAGCTCAAGGTCCTTTTTTGACGGTCGTCCACCATTCTGGACGACCAATTCGGAACACCAATTCGGGTCAATAACGTGGGACGAGTACTCCGCTACATTGTCGGAAGAGCGGACGAATTCTAACTTCAACGGAACGTTGAAACGAACAGCAAATATTAATCTTACCGTTCTTTCCATTTCCTCACAAACTCCCTTTCCGGAATCCCATCTACCTCTCATAGCCTCACACCCTTCCTGTCACCTTCTCCAGATTTCTCCGTTCACCTTTTATGAAGCTAGTGAGACGATCCCCTGCGCCAAACTGAATCAAACCAAACTGCAGGCACAACCGAGACTCGAACCAACGACCATTCGCTTGGGAGTTCGGCTTGCTAACCTCTCGGCCACGGACCGATGGTTAAAATGGTCGGTAATATGTCGTCAAGTTTTGCCCAGTTTTCACCTGTTGTGCTGTATTCCATCACCACGGGTGCTTCTAATCCGTTGCTTCTAATCTGTGATTCTAAAGCCTGAAGGGGATGGGGGAGGGAATTAGCCAATTGACGGCTTTGAGCCCTCTCCCAGCCACAAGTATGTTTTGAGCCCTCCTCCCTATTTATGGTTTGAGCTCCCACCAGCCCAAGCACTTGGAATCGATATACTGTTAATTTCGAAAAAAATCTTGCTTCTTGACAGTTGGAGGATTTAAGCTTTTAACTGCTAGGAAGAGCCACGTTAACTTAATTCTTTCCGGTATTTTTGGTCAAAAGATGTCAAATTTCATCATTACAACTCTTTTTCTGATTTCTGACTCTAGATGACTTTTTGAAAATATCTTGATTTGTTGTCTATTCTATATGACTTTTTGAACATATCTTGATTTTTCGTCTATTCTATATGACTTTTTGAAAATATCTTGATTTTTCGTCTATTCTATATGACTTCTTGAAAATATCTTGATTTTTCGTCTATTCTCACCGCAATATGTCATGGTTTTCCTGCACAGGTCTCAGGCGTGATATCCGCGAGTGGAAACACTGATAGACAGGAAAAAATCTGCGAGTGGAAACACAGAATAGACAGGAAATTCCTTAAAAGCGTGTGCTGTGAAATTGAGCAGCTCGGGCAACCTTGTGTTTGGATCCCGAACTGCAAACGCTGGACCATATGTACTCGAAATATTGCGAACGGAAAGTATTTGAGAGACAAGGGATGCATGAAATCTTTCGGAATTAGTGCGTCATTTATGACATAGCGTAGTGCAATACTACTTGCAAATGTTGATTGGTGCTGTTAGAACAAGATCTAAGGTTCCAATGGGATCCCAAGAATTTCATAATTGGTCCAGACAATTAGATCTTCTAGGTATCCGGTCTTCGCCAGACTCCTTGAATATTTGTACTATTAAGGCCAATTTCTGTCATCTGAGAAAACCAAAACCAAGTTCAGATATGGATTCAGTGTCTGTGTTTATCCGTATACATCATCTCTACTTGGACAAAATTTTTAAAAACTTCCAGCTGCCTTACTTATACCAGATTTCTTGTTTCTGCCGGACTTGTCCGTTAAATAAAAGCTGGAAAAAATATGCAGCATACAGGCCCGTATCCAGGAATTTATTTGGGGGGGGGTTGCCTGCTGGTCGGACAAAAAAGTACAGAAAACACACGGATCATAAGGAAAAGCCTATAAAAATGACTATTTTTGTACGTTTCGGGGGGGGGGTCAACCCCCTAACCCTACCCCCTGGATACGGCCTTGGCAGCATATCACCTTACCCCTATATTGAACCTCTCTTCAGATAAAACTTTTCACTTTTAACAAATTTTCAGGTTTTTGCCGGATTCCGGGGGAACTATTGGTTCATCGAGAAAATAATTAACATATATGGATTCAGCAGGCATCCTTACAACTACATTGAACCTCTAATCAACTTCAGAAAAAACTTTTGCTTCTAACACGTTTTCCTGTTTCAACCGGATTCCGGACGAACTATGTGTCCCCAGCCAGTCGGTAAATACCTTGCCGCCCTCCCAGTGCCACCCAGGTAAGAAAACAAATTTGTGGTATAGAGAATAAGCGCATATATTAATTCTACATGTCTTCTTACCTCTGAGTCGAACATCTAATCAACTTCAAATAAAGCTATTACTTCAAGCAAATTTTCCGGTTATGGCCGGATCACGGACGACCTACTTGTCCGGCCAAAAATTATTTCCATATACGCGTGCAGCATGCTCCTTACCCCTGGATTGAACCTCTAATCAACCTAAGATTAAACTTTTTTTTTCACAAATTTTTGCAGTTTTAGCCGTATTCCGGGTGACCTACTAGTCCGGCGAGAAAATAATTTTCATATTCGGATTCAGCTTGCTTCCTTACCCCTAAATCGACTATCTCATTAGCTTTTAAAAAAATTTCCCTTATTTTGAACCCTTCCTCCACCCGCTTGTTCTTCCCTCCAAGTTCCATTGCGATCTCTAGACCCTACACGTTTCACGAGATTCCCCCCCCCCCCTCCAGGGCTACAGAGCCCATCATCGAACTTGACCTGTACTTTGACCCAAAGAGTCCTCGTTCCAAGTTTCGACAAAATTCTCAACCCTTTCGAGAGTTATCGTGCTAACAGACGGACAACTTTTGCGATGTCATAGGACTCATAGGTATCCCTCCACTTACGTTTTGGGATCCCAAAAACGTCACACAATGTGTGATGCTGATGATAATTTTACAGGAACGATCAGGTGAAATGTCAGCAGAGCGGTGACTTACTAAAGTCCAAGCACCAAGGGCGCTAGATGTTTCGATTCGTACGCTGTAAAATGTTCTCCGTATAAAGATTAAAGTTAACTGCATTATTTGCTACTCAGATTCATCTTATCTCTATTTGGTATTAATCTTATCTGCGTAGAGATAAGAATAATCCGTTTTGTACAACCTATATGAGTTTTCCTTTCTCACTGCTAAGGTCTTAGGCCGGTACAACTTCCTTGTCGCTTTACGGTAACGGAGGAACCACCACGTTCTTCTGCGTCCCTCTTGTATTGCCGTCTGCAGTTTTGTTTGCTTATTCTGCTTTTCATCTTCGATACTATGCCGCTAGATGACGGAGTAGTAGCAGTAACTCAAAGAACGTATTACTATGGTTACTTCTGGGACCGTAAAATCGATTACTTGATTTGAAATACTCATGCTTGAAAATAGCTAGGGGACACATTTACGAACTTGACCTGTACATGTAGCCTAAGGATCCTTCATCAAGCTTTAACTAAATATCTCAAACCTTTGAAAGTTTTCGTGCCAACAGACGGACGGATAACTTTACGGAGTTAATAATATCCCGTCACCCTCCCCCAGGTATCCCCCCACAAACTACAAATGGTTAATAGAGCTTGAGAGAACAGTTTCTTTTGAAAGATCATTCTAAGTTTGGTCGGCTGCACTGTAAAAAGTTTCTCCAAGTAGGGATTAAAGTTAACTGCAGTATTTGCTACTAGGATTGATCTTATCTGTACTGGGGTAAGATTAATCCGAATCAGAGATAATTTTGTGGAAGATTTTATCAAAAGTGGTCAACTTATAATGGATTTTTCGAGTGGGCCGTTTTCTGGGTGAAAGCTTCTGCGCTTTCCCAGACGGATGGTAAATTGTAAATATACACAGAGCTCAGAATTGTAAATAATCACAGATTTGTACATATACATTTTTAACACGCACATTTTATCTTTCGTTATTTTATTTTTATCTGCATCCGCACCATTTTCTTCTGGTTTTTAGTTACATCTCGTCTTATTGTCTGTTGGTTCCGCATCGTTCTCCTGTTGTGATTGTGGTGGATTTTATGATTTAGTTTTGTTTTGTTTTTCGCTGAGGACGGTTTGCCGGAAGTGCAACCGAAATATCCGAATTTATATTTATCCCTCGCACATCATCCTAGAGGGGTAATTAGCTGATCAAGAAAAAAAACCAAAAATCACGGTTTTCCATTTCTTTCTTATCTGAGTTAAGACCAGAATAATCCCAGTAGCAAATCCTGCAAGATTTTTTCTACAGGCTCTGCTGTGAAATGCCTATCTAATATCTTTTTGAATTGGTCTGTTTCGAGTTTGTTGTAAGGTCAACGGAGATTGTTCACGTTTGGAGGAATTTGATTCGAAGTTGTTGTACAATTTGTGGGTTTTGAAGGGCTTTCAAGGACCCATCTGTGAGCATTGTAATAGCTTTAACAGAGGTTTACTGTAATGTTGGTCCAGCAAAGGAGAATTATAGGGCTAGTTCAAATCTTAAAGCACGACTCTTTCTAGAAATTATCTTATCAATATGAACTAGATCAGAAAAATTGTTTTCGAAATTACCATTACTTTACACCTGGAACTAGCGATTCTCTTGTTAGCGCTTGTCGACTATTTCCAGCCTTCCTGCTCTCCGCCGCGGCGGCTGAGCGCAAAACATTTGAAAACCGAACGCGCCGTGGTTAAAAAGTGAGAAAACTAAGAGGATAAAGAAGTCATAACAGAAGATTCTCATGTCCCTTCCAAACATGCGTCTCTTGTCTTGGCCATCAATTTTCTGCACCTGTCGTCGTCGTCTCTCAGTGCTCGTCTGTGCACATCAAATTCATTTCTTAGTTAGGTATTACTCCAATTTCTGTTCAAGCAGTCTCAACGCAGTTGCAGGCTACAGCTATGTTAGCTGTCCTGTCTGTCTACTGTTCCATTCCCCTTAAGATAGATGCACACAGAACGTGAATATTTTCCGCCAACGAATTTAAAGAAAGAACAAAAAGAACAAAAATAGAGGGAAAAGTCAACTCTATGCTTATATACTCTATGTCTGGTTAGATACTCTATGATGGTCCATTTACACACTGCGAGAAATCCGAGCATAGTTTGAAATCCGAGCGTATTTTACGCACGTTTTCAGCTTGAAAACCTTTCTAGCAATACGGATGTATTTGAGAAATCGGTCCGTTTTGTATCTAAATACACCCGTATTGCTAGAAATCTTTTCAAGCTCAAAACGTGCGTAAAATACGCTCAGATTTCAAAATATGCTCGGATTTTACGCAGTGTGTAAACCCACCATGACCAGGTTGGTTGTTGACTTCTTGAATTTCCTCAGCGCGATCTGAGGCGAAGCGAAAATAATTCGACTTAGAGTTGAAACGGCGCGGCGCGAAACTTGTGCGTAGCGAAGCGAACTTTTTCGGCTAGCGACGTCATATTCGCCTAGGCGAACGCCAATTAGCGTTCTGTGGGCATTCTTAAAGGACACATCACACTACATATAGTGTTTCTGCTCAGACCTGCTGAAATAGTTGACCACTTGACCAACTGAGTAATGCTTACAGAAGATTACACACGACTTCGGCTGTTTTTAGCCTCTTTCCATTTTCCTAGCCTCGGATGACAATTTTGTTAGAATTTTCAAAACCGGTCTCAGGACGAATAAACTGGGAATTGCGTATGATACGTCCAAAAAGAGAACAAGTGTGGTAAGCGTGATAATCAGTGTAGTGGTAATAGAGGAGATAGGAATACACCCATGGAGTGAAAAATGGGAACGAGTATGGATGCAAATACTACTGAAGTAGAATGAATTTGTATCATGCAATAAGAATTACGACGTGTCCTTTAACATCTAACTTGAATTCCTTCTTCTGTGTGAATGTTTCTTCGGAAGCTACGGCGCAATTTGCATCTCAGCGTCATTAACAGATTTAATGCTATACTTCATCAAGCATTTTTGCTAAATTTCACCATCAGGGTGACCCATAAGAGAATCTCAAGTAGAAGCTGGAGATTTGATTAGAGCTAGCATATCCAGGTTTTGATACGACTTTGATACGACGAAAGTCATGACCTGTATGGAAACCGAGACTCCTGCACTTCTGTGCTAGCGTTGGTCCATCACCTTCTTCTAAGCCGATGTCCTTTCTGGTCAGCTACGCTGCATTAATAGTATTGCGTTGACAGATTTAATGCAACTCTTTCCGGTTGGTACACGGGTTTGGATCATTTTAGATGGAATAGTGCTTTGGGTATGTTTGTTCGCGTAAGAGTTCCCTCTCTCCCTGGAATCCGTCGTTTCCCTGTTCTTTCTCTGCAGTGTCTAATTCTGGCTTCGAGCAATCCTCCACTGACTGTTCTGTGTGGACCCCAAATGCGCCTGTCTCGGCCTGTGTGGCAAGCTTGGGGTGAAGAAATTTACTGTGGGTTCGACTCTCTTGGTTGAGATTTGTGTGCCTTCCCGACGAACTAACTGATGCTACTACATGCTTCTACTTCAAGGCTACCGTGTTACTACATTCTACAAGGGCAAGCTAATACTAGCGAGACTGGATGCTCCCAGAGCAAGACAAGATGCTTTTGGATACTACTCCTTGATTGGCCCAGTCTGAGGCACATTAAATGATAGCAGTCTTTACTAGTACATATCACTAGATGCAACTTTTTCGTACAACTATCACACAACTACGCAGGCTACAACTTTTTTATCGCGTTGTTTTTTGGAGGCTTCAAGCCTTCAACATATTCTTATCTTTTCGTTTCTTAGTGTATGTTTAAATAATTTGTTATATAGCAGCCCCAGTTGGCTATATTTTGAAATAAATAAAGAAATATATCATGACATACTCCATGAAGCATTTTTGCCAAATCTCACCCTCAGGGGGGCCCACAAGAGAGTTGCGAGCAGAAGCTGGAGATTTGATTAGGGCTAGCATGTCCAGTTTTGATACGACTGTATTGTTTCAAATACGGCAAGACTGGCTCACTTCTCATCACCTGTTCTTTTAAGCCGAAATCATTTCTTCGTCAGCTGTGGCGCTATTGTGTCTGCATCTCAGCGTCATTAACAGATTTACTGCTATACTTCATCAAGCATTTCTGCTAAATCTCTGCCTCAACGCGGCTTGCTACCCGCGGACCGGATCACTCTTCAAATTGTAACTGCTTAGCCCTCCGGTCATCTTCAGCTACCTTGGGTACCTGTCTGTACCCAGATATTTGAGACGGAGTGAGGTGTGGAAACGTCTTTTGATTTTTCCGAGTTTCAATCCAAGTTCGATTGTGGTGATGAAGATTCCGTGGTGTCTTGTTTCATGGCGTTGACGGCTTCTGTGAAGACGGCAATGTAGTCGGTAGCAGTCAAGAAATTGGATTTACCATAGTGAGGAGGTGTACTTGGGTGGAGATAGCCAGTGTTAGTGATTCGGGAGTGAAAGGGGATTTGTTTGATGTATTACATATTCGATCGTGATGTTTGAGCATGCGCGACTGCGAATCCCCCTCAAATGCAATGGCGACGATTGGTTTAACTAAATATTACATCCTGGAGAAGTATTTTAATGAACTGCAAAAATACTGGGAATCAGAGAGACGGACACAAGGTAATGTCGATTCGTATTTTGACGAAAATTATTTTGTTTTTTAATTTTTTCATTTCACTGTTCATTCATTTTATTTCTAGTTTGTTTTTCTTCATTTGATTTGTCCGCTGTTTGTTCAGTGCGCACATTCCGTCTTTTATTGCGATGAACACGTGCACGTGCCACAACTCACCGCAGCCACAAGTGGCCACACCGAATCTTGCCACTGATATCTTGCCATTTATAAGTAGTGAAATACTCCTTAGCCGGGATTCGAACCCAGGACCCTCCGCAGGACGCTCCGACATGGGAGTCCTGAATTATTTCTGGTTTATTTGCCACGGCACAAGCCCGTTGTATAACGTTCCACCTATGTATTTTTCAACTTGCGACTGAACACACTTACCACTGCGAAAACTAGCCACATATGGTAATTAGTTACCGTGACCACGTGAGTGAATGATTTTGATCCCGAAAAGCCCATGGTCACTCATAAACACAAAAAAAAAAACAGAAGTCTACTTTACATGCGTCCATATTTTGTCATATATAGAGAGAAACATCCCGAGCCGACGGAAATCACAAACACTTTTCTTCCCATATTTGAACCAAATCCTCATCTTCCAGGATTTTACGCCCAAAAAATCTCCTTTCCCATATCTTGTATCCATCCGCGACGACTCATTTAATGAAAAATATCCTCCCCTTGTGACCAGGCCCGTAGGCTATTCAGGAATTTATTTCGGGGGGGGGGGGGGGGTTCGCCTGTGGGTCGCACAAAAAAGTACAAAAATTACATAGATCAGAGGGAAAAGCCTATAAAAATGAGTATTTATGTATGTTTCGGGGGGGGGGGGGTCAACCCATATAACTCATATAAGAACTTGCGAAAAGGAGGCCAAGTTCTTTTTTTTCTTCTTCTCGTTCTTCTTGTCCCCTGTTTTTCACTTTTTATGTATTTCACTGCGATAGACAGATTAACAACTCCCAACATCCGCAGCTTTCCCCAGATATAAATGGCCATTGAGACCCTATGACACACAGATATCTTGGCAAAGGTACAACTAGTTCATCTAGTTGAATGGTTGATACAGCTAGGATCAACTAGTTGCGGAGATGACCAAGCGGAGAAACAGTTGTAAATACTATAAATATAATCAAGAATAAATAAGGGATTATTTATTTATTCTTGATATATTTCCTCCTTAAATAGTTAATACATACTAGTGATCAAGTATCTATTTTATCTAGTCAGGTGAGAAACAGTTCAGAGAAATTATCGGAGTATTTTCGTGTAGCCTGGCTGGCCCTCCTCTTGCTTCTTGTTGGCTATATAATTTTTATTTTTGAACACTATATAATCATTTTCTAATGTCTCGGAGACCAGAGCATCTAGTTGTCTGGCTGATGCAAACTAGTGATCAACTATCTAGCTGATCTAGCGGAATAGTTTATAGCCAAGCGAGAAACAGTTTAGAGAAGTTATCGGTGAAACTTGGTGTAGCCTGTTCCTCCGCTTGCTTGTTATTGGCTATATAATTATTATTAATAAACACTATATAATGACTTTTTATTGTTTTGGAGGTCAGAGCATCTAGTTGACTGGCTGGTACAGACTAGTGATCGACTATCTAGCTGATCTAGCGGAATGGTTGATAGCCAAGCGAGAAACAGTCTAGAGAAATTATCGGTGAAACTTGTAGCCTGTTCCCCCACTTGTATTTATTGGCTATATGGGCTAGTTATTATTCGTGAATTTCGGAGACCATAGCATCTAGTTGACTAGCTGATACAGACTAGTTGATGAACTATTAGTATCTATTTGATCTAGCGGAATAGTTTATAGCCAAGCAGGAAACAGTTTAGAGAAAGTATCGGTGAACCTTGATATCACTTAATGCCAATGAGCCAATGCTATACTGGTTCAAGATGCTGTGCTCCGCCACTGCTCTTTTGAGTTCCCATGTAGGGCTCTTGACATAAACTGATCCGAGTGGCATGACCCTTCATTCCTCAAAAGAAGCGATGATAGACAAAGAGGTCGTATAATGTTCCCAACGACATGGGGGTGTCGTCAAGTGATATTGTCTGGCCCTCTTTTTGCTTTGTATTGGTCTACTGCTGATTATTATTATCTTCTTATTCGCTACTACTTAGAGTTTTGAGATTAGAGCACTTGTGTTCGACCGTTTCCACAAACCGTAGCCTATCTAAAAGTTCGATGAAAAGCTGGATTAGGATGAGAGGAGCTGAAACCGAAAAGGTCCATTTCAATTGTAATAATAATAACAATAAATAATATGTCATCCACCAACTATGTAGCCTACAACACAGTTATCAAAAATTAAAGAAAGAAACAGTTACTGATGAAAATATTAACCAGAACAATATGAAGTAAACAAGTTTACCTTCTTAAAATCACACCTCGCACTATATATTGTTTCTGCTAAGATGTTTTGAGATAGCTGACTACCCTTTTGGATGTTTCTTCGTCGCTATCAAAAATCATTGACAACAGAACCCAACCAGCGCACGACCTTCTACACTGCTTCCTGGCCGACGATTGAAATTAAGTTTTGTTTTGTGTATGTTTATGTGTTTTATTTACTTTCTTCTTTTACTCCGCTTTCTGAAAACGGCGGGTTATAAATAAATTACTTACTTATTACTTACTACTTTGAACTTAGCTATGCTTACACCGAATTACAGGAGGATTCAGCTGTTTCAGCCTCTTTCAATGACCCTAGCCTTCGATGACAAACTTGGGTAAATTTACATAACTGGTCTTCAGACCAATAATCTTCTCGGAAAGAATGATCGGGAGTCTGATCGGGAGTCTGATGCGTCACGTAAAGAGGTCAAACGTGGCAAGCGTGACAATCACTGTATTGACAATAGAGGAAACACAAAACCCTTAGAAAGTGTAGAATCTCGGGAACGAGGATGGATGGAAATAGTACTGAAGCAGAATGACTTACTATCATAACGACGACGTGTCCTGGCCTGGAGACACTTTTGCATGGGGACGTTTAACAACTAAGCCACTCAGACTAAGGTGCCAGGAAAAAATGTTCTCAATTACGTGTGAAGAAATCGCACTGCTACTCGAAATGGATGGCCTACAGGAAGGAAAAGATTAATCCCGATGTAATGTGTTAGAAGTGCTGTCAGTCGCATAATTTTCACACCGTGCCAAACTTCGGGTTGGGACTTAAATTGAAATTGTTTAGGTCCGTTGTATTTTCACGATTAGACTGTCGCCGTTTCGACGTGTCGTCATTGCTGGGTTTTTGCTTTCGCGATATTTGCCGCATTGTTCTTGCAGTCGCTGTTATTGTTTCATGGTATTAACATGTGATCGTCGCGAACGAGAAGTGCAGAAATCAGCTCTGTGTTTATATTACCCAGGTGGACAATTGATGTTTGTTAGTGCATTAAAAGAAGAGTCAAGTTATCACTCCAAGTAGTTTGTTTTCGTTGTGTTATGGTTATGCCCTTACAAGCTAGTCTCTGGGCATTGCAGCGTGGGTTGTTGTCCTTTTTTTTTTCTTTTCTTTTTTTAATTTACCTTTTGAGCAGTCAAACTATAGTCTAATAACGAAAAGTAGGGCAAACCACAAAAAAAAACAAAAAAAAAGGCACATCGATATCTCAGGGTGCCCTTCCGGCATAGGGCACCCCTTCCATCGCAGCCACTATTGCAACTCTTTAAACCAACAAAAAAACCTGTTTTTCATTACTAAACCAAACACCCCCCCTCCCTACCAAAAATTAAATAAAAATAAAAAATAAAAAGTTAGAAAGTTCTGCTTTTACAACCTATACTCATAATACTTTACATCACAAAACACACTTCAGTTGTCCTTCTGGTTGGTAAGAACATTTGCTCTACAAAAAGCAGAAGTTTTGTTTTAGTCAAGTTCCATCTTTGAGATGGCTGCTGAAGTTTTTTCCTCCACTGAATACATCTCAGAGGTAGACAGTCCTCGTTGACGACTTAACATTGTCTGCAATTCTTTTTATATTGCGTTTTTGCGTTTTGAGAGAAATCGCGAGACATTACTCGAAAATGTCCTTTCGGCTTCTGCTTTCAAACCAGAAGAGTTGTCAGCAGTGTTGCCATGTTGTTTTTTAGCCATGGGAGTTCGGTTTTCCATGTGGCTAGGGCTTGTTCATTTTTGCTATTTTAAGGTATTTGCAAAGCATTTGAGCTTCTCGAAGATTTCCTCTCCGTTTTGCTACAAAAACAGCAAGAGTTGTCAGCAGTGTTGCCATGCCGTTTCTTTGTCCGTGGGAGCGTGGTTTTTCGCTGTGGCTAGTGTCTACTTCGGTGGTGTTTCCACACAAAAAAACCACAGCAAGAGCTCTTGGCAGTTTTGCCATACTTTTGTACATTGTCTTTAAAGTTTTGTATCGTCTTAGAGCATTGGTTGGTTGTCCAGGGGATCGCAGGTTATCATGGCGTTTTAGGGTGGTTTCGAAGTGCTTGAGCTTCTCGAAGATTTTGGCTAGGCTTTTGTTTGTGAGAGAGAAAGGGAACTGACAGCAGCGTTTCACAATGCTTGACATTATCTTGAGTATTTAGAATTGATAGCTGCCTGACTGGAGCTGGTGTCGAACCTGAGACCTAAGTGGAACTGGTGTGGAATCCGACACATCTTTTGCTCGGTTATACTAAACTGCAGGAGTGGAGCTGGCGTTGAATCTGAGTATTACATGCGCTATAAAAAGTTTCTCCGAATAAGGATGCAGTATTTGCTACTGGGATTAATCTTATCTCTATTGGGATAAAATTAATCCGAATTATAGATAATCTTATCTCAATAAAGACAAGATTAATCCCAGTAGCAAATACTGCAAGATTTTTCTTTTACAGTGTGGCTCGGTTAAAGTAAGCTGCCTAAGTGGAACAGTTGCCGGGTCTTGGACTAATGTGGCTTGAGTATGTAAGCTGCCTAAGTGTCACCCCGAGTCACTTAGGCAGCTGACATAACTCGAGCCACATTAGTCTAAGATTCGGCAAAAAAAATTTAGAAAAATAAAAAAAATCAAAGCGAAAGTGTTAGGTGAGAAAAATAGTAAATGCAATATGGGCAATAAATGCAAATAGTTAAAAGTGAGTTAAAATAGATTAAAATTAACGTCACTGAGGGATGGAGCAGTAGCACAAAAAATACGGAATGTAATTTCATTCTTTTTTTAGGTAATATAAAAATAAGTTAAATTACGGCTACGGGTTTAAAAATAAAGAAAAAAAAAGATTCGGCAACTGTTCCATTTAGGAAGCTTACTTTGACCGATTTTTTGTAGTAGAGTAGACTTTTATTCATAAGAAGCATCTTCTCAAGCCCCGAATTTGACTACTATGTCAAACATAATCACTCAAATATAACTATTGACATGTTTGTCGAACTGTTGTGCAGCCCGCCACAGAAGTGAACAATCCCTCAGCGCTGCCTTGGACCATACAAACGGAATAAGTTTGTGCCCAAATCTGGAGTTTCTTGACGAAGCGAAAAGGCAATTAGACAACTCATCAGTTAATTACTGGACTTTGGTCACTGGGAACTACAAGAGATAAGTAGGGTACTGTAATCAGAGCTTGTAGCAGAAGAGCTGTATCAGTGATTAAGGGAAACAGCACTCTCAGAAGTTTCATATCAGATAACACAGGGATGCGCTGTTTCAACAGACAGCACTTGCGATGTGGTCTGTTGTGGTTTCTAAAATGTTATGCATTAAATGTTACATATAGCAAGCATTGTCAGGAAGATCCGAAATCTGAATCATATGCTGAATTTTCCAATATCATGACTACAATCAAAAAAGTCAGTAGATGCTTTTTTGGCATTTTTGGGCTCTTCGGCAATTCTTGTTATCCATAAAATTTCATGCATAACGTTTTCAAAGTCACAAGAGATGACATCCCAAGTGTTAATTGTATGTTGAGTGTCGTCTGTTGAAATTGCGCATCCGTGTGTTATCTGTTATCCCGTGTAGTTGTATGATAGTTGTACGAAAAATTTGCGTATTGATATGTAATAGTACAAAATACTATAATTTAATGTAGGCTACTTCAGACTGGGTCAATCTTAAGCAGTACCGTATCCAGTAGCAAAATAACACTAGGATAAACACTTCTTCTAGTGTTATTTTGCTCTGAGTAGCATCCAGTCTTGCTAATAGTAGCATGTAGTGCGGTAACAGTTACTGCTGTATGCTGTTAAAACTTTCAATTCCATGAACATTGTTCATCGGGATGAAACTTCAGAGTGAGACGTCTTAAATCTGCTGCAGTGTTAGCTGTGGGTCTGGTTACTTTGAGTGCCTTTCAACTTAAGTTTCTTCTCGAAAATTCCTTAATACATACTAGACAGAAATATATGGACGCGATTTTACTCAAAATCGTCCTTCGCGAAACGAGGTCCTTCGGCTCTTCTCCGGTCTTTGCAGCGGATCTGCTTAATTTGAGTGTCCTCTGGTATAATAAAAAAAACTGACAAGAGCCCTTCAACGTAAGTTTCTTTGAAAAGGGTTTTTTTCGAAAATTAATTAGCAAATAATGAATAAAAAGCTATACGGACGCGAATTTCCTCAAAATCGTAATCCGGGAAACACAGGCTACTGGTGCGTTCTCTTCCCGGTTGACTAGAATGTTCCAGTGTTGCCACTGGTTGCTGAATTCTGCGATTTGCCCAGGTTTCAATTTCTTCGACAGAGCGAGCCAGAATTGTGTTACCGGTAAGACCGTATAGAAAGCAAAAACTTACTCTTATTGACAAATATTAAAAAAAAAAAGATACGGACGTGAATTTCGTCGAAATGGTCATCCGCGAAACATGGATTAAACGGTACTGGTGGGTTTTCTTCCCAGTTGACTAGAATGTTCAGTGTTGCACTGTCGCTGAATTCTGCGATTTGTCCTGGTTTTTGACTTCTTCGACAAGCCAGAATTTTGTGGCAGCAAGACTTTATAAAAGTCAAAAGCGTCATATTATTAAACTGAAAAAGCGAGATTTCTCGTTGATAATTGGTAGAAAGGATTGGGTTTCGTAGCCACCGGAATGTCATAGATTTTATGCGGACAAATGTCAAAGGTTCCGCCAGGAAAAGTTGCAACCAGCGTTGCGACGTCAAAAATATTTAGAGAGTGCCTTTTGGCTCAAAACAGAGAGTGAATTGGGAATGAAATTTTTGTTTCATGAAATGTTCACTTTTGGTCGGAATCGTCAAAAATAACACACCTTATTTTACTTTCATGAAAAAACCTTGAAGTAGTCAGTTCTGGTCAGAATCCCTGCTGCAAGAATGACACATTTGGTCATTTTCTAAAATAGAGTGATTTTTATGTTCTACGTAGAATAAGAGTGACACAAACAAAATAGAGTGACAGTTCACCTATCGTGCGACATGTGACAACGCTGGTTGTAACCCTGGAATGGTCCTTCTCACTTTCAGCGGGCAACCAACCGGTCTCGGTCGGGGAGACTGGGTTATCCCACGGTGTCACTCTTTGACGCAAGCAGTCCGAACAGTCGGGCCTTGTTCAGACTACCCCCGCCTGGTTGTCTCATATTAACAGCTTTCCTGTCAGACCCAGACGAAGTATCAATCGAATATGAATAAAATGTCGAAGGGCTCCCGCTGTGTGGTTTATAAAGTCGGCCTTTTTGCCGAGAAGGTACCATAGTAGATATGAGGGGTCTGAAGCTGGGGGGAAGGGGGTTAAATCGAATACCTCTGGCATTTACGATTCAAAGTCCGTGTTCAAACCTGGACTTAATAATCCTAGTCTAATCTTCCGCTTTTGCTTCATGGGAACCCACCAGGGTTTTATCCAGGGGGAGGTAGCGGTTTGCCACCATCCCCCTCCCCCCCAAAAAATACATGCAAACATTATCATTTTTATGGGATTCCCTGATTTATGTTTTTGTCTTACAGTTCCTACCTGCGGGTAACCCCACCCCCACGAAGGACCTGGAACCCACCCACTATTTATCCGTGGTTAAGACAATACAAAATAGCAGCTCCCATCAGCAAATATAGTAAAATGAAAGAATACATTCAAAATATTAGATATTCTTCAATGTTAATAATATTAAATAATAATGTTAAATATTCTTCATTACAAGTTGATATTTAGAATCGAGCGACATGCCATTACTAATTATTTGCTAGTGCTTCACTAATGTTCATAGAAGGAATTTGAGAATCTCGGGTCACGGGACTGCGAAATAGTCAGGCGATAAGTTTAGGGGTTCGAGTTCGCAGTTAAAGTTTAACTGAAAAGCCAAACTATTTATGCGTCATTTCATTCAACTGAATTATTTGAATTATACAAAGATATTTTTTTTCACTATCTACTCTAGTAGATAACGAAAAATTCTAACGAAAATTCTACTATGACGCACGAAAGTTTAATCTCAACACAAACGCGGCTTTTTAGTTGACAGTGGTGAGCTTGGTGAAGACTGCTTAGTGCCTGAACAAAAACAAAGTCATAAATTTTCTGGTAAGGCATACAACACAGATACAAGCGCATAGAGGTACCACAAATCACACGGAAATTCCACTATTTGAAAATCGATTATTCGTGAATGGCGGAACAACGAAGTAATCGATTTTCAGCGGGTCTTCGAGCCAATTTAAGTCAAAAAGTGATGGGTAACTAGATTTTCCTATCCCAGCGCTTTTCAGTTAAACTTTAACAATCTGAAGGAGTAACTGTTTTTGCAGTTTTGTCAATGTCTAAGATATTTCGGTGGAAGAAAAAGCTCGCGTGCATCGCAGAGAGAAGATTTGGTTTCAAACAGAAACAGCATGGTTTGAGGCCATCCTTAATACTTCTGAATACTTAGTAAGATGTCTCTTAGGGATCGGTCGTATTTTCGCCTTGGAAAAGGATAAAGTTGGGTCGTTGGTGTGTTCATGCTTGATTTGTTTTATGTATGAAAGCCTATTCCCTGTTATTTTGTATGGGTAGCTGACAGGGCCGTAACCAGGGGGAGGGGTAGGAGGTTGACCCCCCCCCCAAACATACAAAAATAAACATTCTTATATGCTTTTCCATATGATCTATGTCTTTTTGTCCTTTTTTGCGACCTGTAGGCAACCCCCCCCCCCCCCCCCCCCCCCCCGAAATAAATTTCTGGATACGGGTCTGGTAGCTGATACCCCAAGGGGGGAGGCAAATGATGCCTCTGTTCCCAGTGCAGATGCAGAAGCCCCTCGGTGTCCTGCTCTCCTGATGGACTGTGGGCTCTGATCGTGTCTTTGCATGTCTGCTTCGGACGCTGCCGTGGGTCTTTGAGGCGGAAGAATGTGATCGAAGTCATCAGGCGAGTTGGCGATGGTCGTGATTGAATGTTTGTTGTTGTGTTAGAAGTAGCCTACTAATTTGCCTGCTGCGCCTTAAATGTTCGAACACGGTCTGTACAAGAACAAAGGTGTGTGGCCTGGGAGCCAGCCATTCGCTCTTTGCGCATGTCAAAATAGTTGCGTTTTTGATCGAAGTTTTGTTCTCCGCTCGCTTAGGCGGTTGCTTAATTTCCGTTTTTGAACGCCGTCGAAGTTCACGGTTTGCTTAATTAGTGTTTTTACGACTCCGGCGATCCTTGCCAGGTCGACGTTTCTTCGACGATTCAAGCAAACTTTGAACTTGCTAGCGCACGAAGTTCGACGGTCAGAGTTTGAAGGACGAAGGAATGTGACCAGCGAACAAAAACGGTATTTAAGCAGAGACCTTTGAGGTGGTAACTTCAAACTTCGATCAAAAACGCAACTAATGTATTTCTCTCCACTGATTCTTTGATAGAGGGGTTTGTTCCATTTTCTTTCTATTTGCCACATCCTAACGATTTTTTTCCAGGTGCTTATCAGATGCCAGGACTTTTCTTCTTTATTATTTATTTTTGTGTTACTTCTGGATCACGAAACGTCATGTTTTTTAATTGTGACAGTTCATTTTCTTATAGCCTACATGGTTTCATTCTTCATTTGCTTTTTTAGTTTATTTTGGTATAATAGCACATCGTCGCAAGTATTGCCTTTGCTGTGCTATTTCTAGATTCTACATTGTGTCTGCTAATAAGACTACTCTACTACTACCAGTGGCATCGCTAGCGTAAACTCGAGCGGGGGGGGGGGGACATGGCCGTCCTGCCGCCCATTTAAGCTTTCCGTCGCATATGCATGAATAGAACTCGTGATACCTGCAAGCGTTGAAGTCGTACCTCCGAGCTCAGGGGCGGTTCGAAGGGCTGGAGCGTGGAAGCCAGCAGGCCCGTATCCAGGAATTTTTTTCGGGGGGTTTTGCCTGCGGGTCGGACAAAAAAGTACAAAAAAGACATAGATCAGAGGGAAAAGCCTATACAAATGACTATTTTTGTGTGTTTCGGGGGGGGGGGGGGGGGGTCAACCCCCTACCCCCCCCCCCTGGATACGGCATTGGTGGGAGGTGACTACCTCAAAATATACGACTGGCAGACGTCCGGCAAGGCTCCAAAGTCATACCAGTTACAAGCATAGTCAAGAAACTCGGCACCACGTGTGGGAAACTGTAAGAATCTAAAGAAACCTAAAGTGAACGTCATTCGAATAAAAGTAATCTCTTCCGCATAGCCTACCCCGCAGCAGTTTCTAACGACTGTATATCAGACTGAGTGAAAATGAGCGTCACAGGCGAAATTTTTGGAGTAGGCTATGACTTTTTCCAGCAACCCCCAACAAAATCTAGCTTTTTAATCACCGAAATTTCAGGCCTAAAACTCGAATGAAATGACACGAACTTCCCAGTAAATAGAGCCTACGACGAAAGGCACCGCAGGCAAATTTTGTGGAAAAATTGTCAAATTTTGTCAAATTTTGATCAGAACGTCTTTTCGGATCCCAAATTAAAGTCAGGGCCACTTACCACGGATCTGCCAGTCTGTCTTTGTTCACGACGAATCCAGAAAAATAGGTGACATTTAGCTGGAAGTTGGTATTGTGCTTCAATTCCCTACCAGAAAAAAAACTTGAAGCAGAGTAGACATGTTCTAAAGAATCTTTGATTGAAACTACAAAATTCTTAAAAATGTACACCACAAGCAAAATCAGCCCGATTTTTTGGTACACAACAGATTGTGTTAAAACTTGGGTTAGAACTGTGCGCTGCGGGGTGAAATTCATGATTTGATAACTGTCTTTTACCGATCTTGGAAGCTCAAATCTGACAATCATACTTCTCATTCTAAAAAAATATTATTGAAAATCTCGTCGTATCTGAACGATTAGAAATAGCCTGCCTTTTTATGTCAATCTGGCAAGCTCGAAACATGCAACTGAGAATGCAATTCCCAAAGTCTCAAACGCTCGAGAATCCAGAAACGCCGATGTCCAAGCTGGATGTCAACTCAGTTTCTTGGTAACCTCGAACTAGCCTTATTGTCTTTCTTGGGCGTACTGCCCCCTCCATTTAGCTTGTCCGTGTGAGCGCCCAGTTTAGCTGCATTTGTGTGGTCGGGCGCTCTGCAAGCGCCCGGTTTTTCTCAGTTTTTGTGGTCGGCTCTGCGAGCGCCCAGTTTAGCTTTTTGGGATCCCAAAACGTAAGTGGAGGGATACCTATGACATCGCAAAAGTTGTCCGTCCGTCCGTCCGTCTGTAAGCACGATATCTCTCGAAGGGAATGAGATATTTTGATGAAACCTGGTGTGAGGATTCGTTGGGTCGTCGGACCAGTCAAGTTCGTAGATGGTCTTTGTAGCCCTACATTTAGGGGTGGGGGAGGGGGTTCAAATTAAGGGGCAAACAAAATATTTTAAAACAGCTAATGTGATAGTCGATTATGGGGTAAGAAGACATGCTGAACACGATGGTGAAAACCATTTTGTCATCGGACAAGTAATTCGCCCGGAATCCGGCCAAAACCGGAAAGTTTGTTGAAAGTAAAAGTTTTATTTGAAGTTGATTAGATGTTCGATTTAGGGGTAGGAAGACATGCAGAAGACGATGGTGAAAACTATTTTCTCGATGGACAAGTATTTCGCCCGGAATCCGGCCCAAACCGGAAAGTTTGTTGAAAGTAAAAGTTTTATTTGAAGTTGATTAGATATTCGATTTAGAGGTAGGAAGACATGTTGAAGACGATGGTGAAAGCTATTTTCTCTACGGACAAGTATTTCGACCGGAATCCGGCCCAAACCGGAAAGTTTGTCAAAATTAAAAGTTTTATTTTTAGTTGATTAGATGTTCGATATGGGGCAGGAAGACATGCTGAACACTTATGTGAAAACAATTTTCTACCCGGACATGTAGTTCGCCCGGAATCCGGCCAAAACCGGAAAAGTGTTGGAAGTTAAAGTTTTATTTCTAGTTGATTAGATAAGAGATTTAGGGGTAAGAAGAGATGCTGAGTCCCTGTATGACAATCATATTTTACCCAGACATATAGTTCGACCGGAATCCGGCTGGAATCGGAAAATTTGTTATAAGCTAAATTTTTATTTGAAGTTGATTAGATGTTCATTTCTTGGGAAAGAAGATACCCTGATTTCGTCTTTGAGCTTTCTTTTTTCGCCGGACAAGTAGTTCTGGAGTTCGGCCGAACCGGGAAATTTGCAGAAGTGGCAGGAAGTTTTCGTCAAAACAGATATGGCTTATAGGGGTAGCACACATGCTAAATTCATATCTGAACTTGGTTTTCTCAGGTGATTAGCTATTTGGCCTTAATCTGTTTCTGAATTTTAATTGTAAAAAATGTTCAAGGAGTCTGGCGATGACTGGATCTGGCTAAGACAAGACCCAGTTGTCTGGATCAGATATTGAATTTTTGGGATCCCATCGAAACCTTTGGTCTTGTTTCTTTCTTTGAGGGGAAGTGAGGCCACCCCGCATTGCGACGCCCTTGACTACTACTCTATCACTACAAGCTCTCTGGCTAGGAACAGTTAACTTATTGAAAAGTTTGGAAGTTCTGGTCCATGGGTCTCTCCACGATCATCTGGTTTGCCATCCAGATTTCATTTCATACAAGGACCTAGATTCGTTTGGTGGTGAATCGTTCGGACATTCGTCCGAACATCATGTCGAAGAATACAAATATACCCGTGTATAATTCATTGATCATGAATTACCCCCTCCTGTCTTCAGGATGGATGAGGTATTTGCCCTCAAGGTCTTTCTTTGATGCTTCAACCCTTTCAGGCTTGAGAACCTGAATGAGTAATAGGAGATTCGAGGTGCGGCATTTATTCGATTTTCTCGGGGCGAGTTCGCATCACTGTACTGATAATTCTTCAGGAATGTTCAACTAGTGTTGTTCTAACCAGCTTGACCGTAAGACTAGGTTCTGAAAAATTTTGCAGGCGGACTAAGATACTCGCATCGGAAAATAGGAGGTAGCCTACAGGAGGGGTCGCCGACCTCGAAGTACACAATATAACCTTGAAATTTGCCCCAAAATGCTGCAAGGAAAATAAAGTCAATCCAATTCCCTTTAATTCAATCTAAAGACCGTACAAAAAACACGAGAGAAAAACAACAAACCAGGTAAACAACACAGTTTCAGTTCCAAATTGGAAATGTTCGGACCGATAGAAGATCGGAAGAATGTGGTAGATATGATACAATGCAAAAGAAAAAGTATAATGTCATAGAAAATTACTGTGCAGTATCACTAAGTCAACTTTTTCTTGAAAAATGGCTAATTGCTAGACATTAATGTCAACAATTTCTAAACAAACCATTGAACAAAAATAGATACTGCCAGATGTCTACTGCATTTTGTTGCTTCTTATACATGTACTAAAATGCACTTTATTCGGGAAAAAAAGGAAGAGATCGTTTTGTGTAAGGATTTCCGGATATGTTTGTCAGTTGTAGGAATCAGAAGTAAATCGACAACGCCTTGTTACATAGGCCATAGACACAATGCTAATAAAATTGCAATGGGCAACAGTGCTTAGACCAAAAAGTGATGCAAATTCAGTATTTATATTTACGTTTTTTGCATGTATTCTTATTAATATCCAGTATTTAGTTGGTACTTGGTATAGTAGTTATCGGGCAATTGCCGTTGATTAGATACAGCTGGTCTGGGACTTCGGACTCGAAATTAAAATTTCTCATTCCCTCCTGTCCTTTTTCCGGTCTCAGAGGTTCAGTCGAAATCCGGTGAAAACCGTATTAAGCAAAAAATCTGATTAGGAAGCAGTCTCTAGAGTTAATACAATTTGTCAAGCCAACGCATGGTCATGTTTGGGACAGTTTGCAATATATGAGGAACATCAAGCTACCACTTAGGGATCCCACCGACACCGTTGGCCTTGTCGCTCTTATCTTCCAATAGACCTATACTCAGCAAAATATTATAGTCTACTAGAAAAAAGAACCTGTTGCCTTTAGCCCTTGCGCGCCATTTAGTCATTAATCCTTCTTTCATACTTCACATTTGCACTCTCAGAGTAGTTATCCCCTAGCCTGATGCCCTTTGGTCAAACGGCTGGGACCTCAGTTTCAACTCTGGCATTCAGCACTTTAGCGTGACTATAACTAGTTTTCCCAGATACATCAATCTTTTATTGTTGTTAATTTCGATGTCGGGCCTAATAACCATCTAGAAATTTAGGAGATGAAGTCGCGATTAGAGGCAGTTTATGACCTACATCGTATTTATTCCTTCAGAAAATTAATTTATTGCTGTGTGAACAAAACACTAGCAAATAAATGTATTCTTATCATATGCAAGAATAGATGATTAAACATGTCATGACCCATGCGGTTGCGTCTCGACGCTATTATCTTGCGATAATTAACTTCAACTCTGCGTGTAGAGGAAACAGTAACGTCGGTAATATAGGATTTACACCAGGGTCGAGTTGAGGGAGAGGAACCACAACACTGGAGGAGCCCCCACCACTGTCATTACGAACCCCGAATCCTAGCTGGTTTTCTTTCCGGACAGTATCTAAGGAAGCATTTCCGTTGAATTTTGCAAGGGGCGGACCCCCGTTCTTTCAAAGGTCAGACAGTGTCTTGGTTTCTTTTCTTTTTTGAACCTGGGTAGCATGGATTGCGTTTACCCCCCCCCCCCCCCTCTCCAGTGACCCCTTGCCAAATACCCCAGCGACCCCGACGATAACTCCTGGTACCAAACCCCCCTTGCAATGGCGATCCTCCTCCAAGTATACTATAAACGTCACTCGTTTATAGTTGTCTCGCGTGAAACAAGACCAAAGGTTTCGATGGGATCCCAAAAATTCAACATCTGACCAAACAACTGGGTCTTGTCTTAGCCAGATCCAGTCATCGCCAGACTCCTTGAACATTTATACAATTAAAATTCAGAAACAGATTAAGGCCAAATAGCTAATCATCTGAGAAAACCAATTTCAGATATGGATTCAGCATGTGTGTTTATCCCTATAAGTCATATCTGTTTTGACGAAAACTTCCTGCCACTTCTGCCAATTTCCCGGTTCCGGCCGAACTCCAGAACTACTTGTCCGGCGAAAAAAGAAAGCTCAAAGACGAAATCAGGGTATCTTCTTTCCCCAGTAATGAACATCTAATCAACTTCAAATAAAAATTTAGCTTATAACAAATTTTCCAATTCCAGCCGGATTCCGGTCGAACTATATGTCCGGGTAAAATATGATTGTCATACAGGGACTCAGCATCTCTTCTTACCCCTAAATCGCTTATCTAATCAACTAGAAATAAAACTTTAACTTCCAACAGTTTTCCGGTTTTGGCCGGATTCCGGGCGAACTACATGTCCGGGTAGAAAATTGTTTTCACATAAATGTTCAGCATGTCTTCTTGCCCTGAATCGAACATCTAATCAACTCCAAATAAAACTTTTAATTTTGACAAACTTTCCGGTTTGGGCCGGATTCCGGTCGAAGTACTTGTCCGTCGAGAAAATAGTTTTCACCATCGTCTTCAGCATGTCTTCCTACCTCTAAATCGAACATCTAATCAACTTCAAATAAAACTTTTACTTTCAACAAACTTTCCGGTTTGGGCCGGATTCCGGGCGAAATACTTGTCCGTCGAAAAAATAGTTTTCACCATCGTCTTCAGCATGTATTCCTACCCCTAAATCGAACATCTAATCAACTTCAAATAAAACTTTTACTTTCAACAAACTTTCCGGTTTTGGCCAGATTCCGGGCGAACTACTTGTCCGATGACCAAATAGTTTTCACCATTGTGTTCAGCATGTCTTCTTACCCCATAATCGACTATCACATTAGCTGTTTCAAAATATTTTGTTTGCCCCTTAATTTGAACCCCCTCCCCCGCCCCTAAATGTAGGGCTACAAAGCCCATCTACAAACTTGACTGGTCCGACGACCCAAAGAATCCTCACACCTAGTTTCATCAAAATATCTCATTCCCTTCGAGAGTTATCGTGCTTACAGACGGACGGACGGAAGGACAGACAACTTTTGCGATGTCATAGGTATCCCTCCACTTACGTTTTGGGATCCCAAAAATAGATATCACATGAGGTCGGTCTTCCGGAACAACCGAAATACCCGAAATTTGATTTATCCCTCGCACATCATATTAGAGGGATAACTAGTTGATCAAGAAAAACCCCGAAAATCACGTTTTTCATTTTTTTTTTTTGTTAATGATTAGCTTGGCTTCAAACCAATGGACCTTATGTCCAGACCCGTCCGCTGGGGTATCATAGGGCATGGACACACGTGACGCTGTGGTGCAGCAACCACGACGTTGCGCCACTCGTGAGAGACGCGACTGACGTCTTGCAGTGTTTCCTCTTGTCATGGAAAATAATGAGATCTCATCAGTTTTGTACTTATTCTCCTTTGATTTTTAGGGTCTCATGTCTGTAGTGATTTATCGTCTGTTTAAGAAATCTTGCAGTATTTACTACTGGGATTAATCTTGTCTCTAATGAGATAAGATTATCTCTAATTAGGATTAATCTTATCCCTGTAGAGATAAGATTCATCCCAGTAACGATTACTGCAGTTAACTTTAATCCTTTCTCGGAGGAACTTTTTACAGTCTGACTTCAATGCATTTAAATGGGTGTAAAATAGGCGTCTTAAACAGCTCAAGCCCTTTTCTACTTACAACGAAAGATTTTCATGCCTCTTCACCTACAATGCTTTTTCTGTAAACTTTAAAAAGGCGTAAAGTGTACTCTGTATTTGCGTAAAATAGAAGAGGACACAAGAAACAAAGATGGCGCTTGAACATCAAAGGCTCGTTTTTGTTGCATGCTGCAGGTCCACTTCTCGGCCGACTCCGGTAATACGGACTGATTCTTTCTACATCCGTTTTTGCACTGCAGTGCTTCTGAGGAAGACGGCAGCGCTTCTCAAGAATCGCGGACTTGCTCACCGTGCTTCCCTGCAAGGTGCTGCAGCACTGCCGCTTCAACCAAGAAGAAAGTGAATCCAAAAACGCATATTGTGCAAAAGCAAAGAAGTGCTGCAGCAGTGATGAGGGCAGCGCTATTGCAACAAAAACGAGGTTCAAGTTTGTTGTGTGTATGTCTCACCAGACCAAGGTTGCCTTCCCCAAACTTAACAATTGTTAACAATCCTTAACTTTACTTCAGGGCGGAGCTAACTACAGCTTTAAGTTCTCCCAGTTCTACAATTGTTAACTATTTTGTAACGATGCTCACCGACTATCGTTACAAAATGGTTAACAATCGTTAAGCTCCGGAACGCAAATTGTAGGAGGGCGGAGCTTAAATTTCGAAATCAGAAACGTGGAACGCAAAAAGCTAACAACTATTAACAATTTGATAACGATCGTTCCAAGTCTGCCAAAGAAGCAGAGACAGGTCAAAAAGCGGCCGCGAAAGCGAATCCGAAGCAAGTATCCTAAGGCGTATTCTCGCCGTTCCCCGAGGACTCCACTCGAGGAGTCCCCGCGTTTTTGTTTGTCCCGGGGACTCACTCCCCATATTCCCCACGGACGCGGAATGCTCCGATTATAATCATCATCAAAAAGGACTCCCTTTCCGATTCAGAGGGGAATCAATTTTTGCTGGTGTAGGTGTAATGTAAAATTAATTAAGAACAATCAGAATAAACAAAACCAAAAATAAAGTGGATCCAGACTATTTTCGTCAACTGCATATTTCTTTTTAGAAGAAAATTCATTTTGGAAGCATTCCCCGTGTTCTCGTTGTTTTCCGGACGCGGAGTCCGCGTGGAGTCACTCCCTCTATTCTCGCCGCTCCCTTCGATTCGAGTCCTCGGGGAACGGCGAGAATACGCCTCTAGTCTGGACGGAAAGAGATGATTTTCTACGCATTTCTCGGGATATAGAAGGCCACCACCAACAAACATTCCGGAAGCACTACAGTTTAGGAAAAGACCGAAAAGTCACAGAAATGAACTGGAACGAAAACAATAGCGTAATGAATCATCATTGAATAATTAGCAACTTAATATCTTAATATCAGCATGCTATAGGTTCGCCCTTGCGAATATTTTCAGTGTCTGCCATCATGTTTATCTCTGTTCTTGCTCAAAATTGGTTTGAACAAGAATGTTTCATGCCTGAAATCTTGGCTGGTATTTATCTGTTTCTATCAAAATGAGAAGTAATATAATAGTGACGAAAAAAGCCAGATCTAACAGTTTACAGTTTCAACAACACTTTAAGGACTATGAAAGAAAATAAAGACAAGAATGAAGTAGCTAAACTGACAGTTTCAACATTTTAAATTACTCGCTTCTGAATAAATGGGTACAGGTTGTGTTGATGGCGACCACCCAGTGTAGTTTTGTGACTTGCCAAACCGGAAGATTGGAATAGGACTGATGTGTCCAGGTTTGGATACAGGCTTTGGTAGTTGTTCGTCACATCAAAATTTGGACATGTTTCAGTACTACTCACAACGGCAACACTCCTGGGAAATAGGTGCTTTTCAACACCTGGACATTCTGTTGTGCGTTCCGCTGCACAATGCGAATAATTGTTATTAATTCTGATTATAAAATATATAATAACGACGTTTATTTCCTGAATAGCTCATATAATTACTCGCTAGCGTTTTATCGTCACACAATTATTATTATTAGTTTTATTTATTTATAACCCATCAACTGGCCAAGGCCAAAAAGACTGAGTATGGAAAAAATACAAAAATAAATAAATAGGTGAACAGAGCAAACTGAAGCATTAGTAGTTCGCAGACCTCATAAACTCAATCACTTTATTAACATGGCTAAAACTTGATAATCACTTCTCAATAATTACCTTAAAAATTTATATGGATATACAATTAATAACGAATATATCACAGTTCAGAATTAAAATAATTTACGAAATATGGTACAAATGACGAAAGATACCGGTCACTAGAGTGGATATCGGGGCGAACAAGTCTGGTAAAATTACGGGTTGCAGCGCGTAATTGTACCAGACTTGGATCGATATTCCTTCAGCCTAAGCTGACTGCGAACCATATTTGACGGTGCAAAACGGATAAGTCAGCTACATTTTATCTGAACCAAAACATTCCTTGATATGTTTTCTGGGGCGGCAATCTCTAACTTTAGTAAAGTAAACGAAAAGGTGTTTTTTCTGACCTAAATATTCTTTGAGCCCAAGCTGAATTTGAAACATATATTCAAACAATGTTTACAACGGATACGTCAGCTACGATTCTTCATTAGCTGTTCATCAGCTGATCAAGAATCATAGCTGACGTATCCGTTGTAAACATTGTTTGAATATATTTTCTGAATTAAAAAGTGTCATTTGTACGAAAAGGTGTAATTTTCTGAAAAAAAGTGTCATGATGTCATCAAGAGGAACAAGACCAAAGGTTTCGATGGGATCCCAAAAATTCAATATCTGGTCCAGACAACTGGGTCTTGTCTTAGGCAGATCCAGTCATCGCCAGACTCCTTGAACGTTTTTACTATTAAAATTCAGAAACAGATTAAGGCCAAATAGCTAATCATCTGAGAAAACCAATTTCAGATATGGATTCAGCATGTGTGTTTACCCCTATAAGATATATCTGTTTTGACGAAAACTTCCTGTCACTTCTGCCAATTTCCCGGTTTCGGCCGAACTCCAGAACTACTTGTCCGGCGAAAAAAGAAAGCTCAAAAACGAACTCAGGGTATCTTCTTTCCCCAATAATAAACATCTAATCAACTTCAAATAAAAATTTAACTTATAACAAATTTTCCGACTCCAGCCGGATTCCATTCGAACTGTATGTCCGGGTAACATATGATTGTCACACATGAATTCAGCATCTCTTCTTACCCCTAAATCGCTTTTCTAATCAACTAGAAATAGAACTTTAACTTCTAACAGTTGTCCGGTTTTGGCCGGATTCCGGGCGAACTACATGTCCGGGTAGAAAATTGTTTTCACATAAAAACTTCTAATCAACTCCAAATATAAATTTTAAGTTTCACAAACTCTCCGGTTTGGGCCGGATTCCGGGCGAACTACTTGTCCGTCGAGAAAATGGTTTTCACCATTGTGTTCAGCATGTCTTCCTATCCTTAAATCGAACATCTAATCAACTTCAAATAAAACTTTTACTTTTAACAAACTTTCCGGTTTTGGCAGGATTCCGGGCGAACTACTTGTTCGATGACAAAATGGTTTGCACTATCGTGTTCAGTATGTCTTCTTACCACACAATCGACTATCACATTAACTGTTTCAAAATATTTTGTTTACCCCTTAATTTGAACCCCCTCCTCCATCCCGAAATGTAGAGCTACAAAGCCCATCTACGAACTCGGCTGGTCCGACGACCCAACGAATCAGACGGACGGACAGACGGACAACTGTTGCGATGTCATAGGTATCCCTCCACTTACGTTTTGGGATCCCAAAAAAGGGTGAAAAAGCACCAAAAGTGTCACACTTTGCAACCCTAAAGCGAACTGACATAAGACAGTTGGGAATTAGTATAGTTTACGCTGCAATACGCCATCGATGGATGACGTCAATCTGGAAAGAATTCGCATCTCTTGGACGCGTAAACTGCAGGAGCATAAGTTTGAATAGCGTTTGAAAAATAACTGAAGCCATTTCTTTCGAGAGAAAACTAAATTCATGTGAAATCTTATTTAATTACATAGTAGAAAACGCCTAAGCGTCAAAACAGTCGAAACATTTCATTTTGCTTTCCGGAATACGTAAAACCTCTGACCTTGTAAACCACGAATTAATGTAATTTTTACCATTCACATTTCAACCCCAAAAGGTTGCGTTTTATTGCAGGCGTCCCCGGGGCTTTAGGCTCACTCGGTTGATAAAACACTTAAACCGCCTATAAACCACCTAATATACAGGATGGTAAAACGAAGTTGAGTGTTTAGTAACGGACTTGCTTGACTGTAGCGAATCTGATGGCGTCGTAAAAAGGCTTATAGTCTTTAGTTTGTTTCTACTTTATTTTATTTCAAACACAGATCGTGCGCAAATGGCGTGTTGATAGTTAAGATTTAAATTATTGTCTATTAGACAATCTTAAGGATGATGTAAAGCGAAACAAGTCCAGAAAGACAAAATCGAATCCCATAGTTGAAAATGTTTTGGAGTCCGATTTATTTTAATTAGTTTAGGTACAATTGGTGAACAAAAACTGATAAGCTATAGCTATAACCATAAAAGGCTGGGATGCGACAAGCTAGTTACCCATCACTTATTTATTTATTATGTATTTCTCCATCACAAGAGTTCTTTCCGGTGTATAAACGCTAACTTGGGTTGAGGAACATCCCAACATTTCCTAATTCTGTAAGATCTTTACTCATTTTAGTAATCCATTCGTCCTACCTCCAAAATCCCCTCCCGTAATCCCTGTAACTCTCTGCAATCACACAGAAGGTGGCAATGGTCGAATGGTGTCATATCTCCTCGTTCATTTTGTTGTGAATATTCCCTTTCGGATTTGTGGTACCTCTGTGCATACCTCTATCTTTGAATATTTAGCAACAACAGCGGGAAACGATTTCCAGAAATTATATATATAAATAAAAAGAAGACTAAAAATGGCAGATTTTCAGCCTGATATTTGCAAGGTCTAATATCGTCTGAAGTCTAAAACGTCTGATATTTGAAACACTTGGATATTGGAAATTTGTCGGTTCAGCTGTGGAGCTGTTCTTGTCAATATTCTGTCCATGTTCTCAGCGTCCCTATTAGAGCCCATGCCCGTATCCAGGAATTTATTATATTCAAACAATGTTTACAACGGATATACGTCAGTTATGATTCTTCATCAGCGATATTTCGGCCCTTCTTGGCAAGGGTCCTCGCCTTTTTGATTATTACAGGTTTGTTTCTTCCCCTGAAGTTGACCCAGAAGATTGACAGCCTGACGAAGACCCTTGCCAAGAAGGGCCGAAATATCGCTGATGAAAAATCGTAGCTGACGTATATCCGTTGTAAACATTGTTTGAATATATTATGTTTCAAAGTCAACTTCGGCTCAAAGAATATTTATCAGGAATTTATTTCGGGGGGGGGGGGGGGGGTGCCTGCGGGTCGGACGAAAAAGTACAAAAAAAACATAAATCAGAGGGAAAATCCTATAAAATGATTATTTTTGCAAATCTTTTTTTTGGGGGGAGGGGGGCCAACCCTTAACCACTCCCCCCTCCCTGGATACGGCCCTGCTAGAGCCTCTTGCGGAAAAATTGGAAATCCCTCAAGAGAGTCAAAATAGTTGAGTATGTTTAAAAAGAATTATAAAAATCATCTGGCTTCCCAGTTAAACTTTAAAAAGAACACGTTGTACTAATCATAGTAATTCATTCTACTGAGTAGTATTTCCGTTCATTCTCGTTCTCGAGATTCTTCACTTCATAAGCGAATCCTATCTTCTCAATTAGCAATACACTGATTATCACGGTTGCGACCATTTCTTCTCTTTGCGTGACGTATCAGGCGCCCGATCATTGTCTCCGAGGAGCTGTTTCCATCCGAAGACCGGTTATGCACGTTTTGCCAACATTGCCATCAAAGTCAAGGGACAAGGAAATAAGCTAAAAACAGCCGAAGCCGTGTGTAATTTTCTGTGAGCATAGCTTAGTCAACTATTTAAGAACATCCGAGCAGAAACACGCGAAGTGTGAACAACGATCAGGGTTTACCGGCCGGGTTTCCTGCATGTTTGTCATCAAGTTGGAAATTTAAACTTTTCGATCTGAAAGTGATGATGGTGCGGAAAACCCGGAAAGGAATTCCAGTCCGGGAGCTCCCGATTCTGATCATGTGTTCGCACTCTAAGCAGTGCGAGGTGTCCTTTAAGGTATCGCTTGGTGTCAGCGCGGGCCTACTGTTGGGGCATCCGCCAACTCCGGGATATCTCCGTTAGGTGGTGCTGGTACGAATGGAAAATCGCAAGATGGCATTGAGTTTCACCCGTCGTCTCTTCGCGTGTGTCGATTGAAATAATACAACGATGATACATTTCTACAATTTTCCTTCGGTACAGTAGCTATGACTTTTCGTGCGTAGAGTTAAGCGTGCCATGCGATAGGACTGCACTTAATTTGAGACTGACTTGAGGCGACAAAGTCATTCTTCAAGCGTCACAAAGTCGCCTCGAATGAAGCTCACCCTCATTGCGTGTTACGCTAACTAAACTGTACTATAAAGAGCGATGGCTCGTTACATAGCAGTTCTGCTTCATAAGGTACTGGTTTCTCAAAGTAGGATTGTCAGTTTGGTGAGATGTCTGATGATTCTTCGACGTTATAGGAATTCCCGCACAACTGCAACTTTTTTGCCCTCTGACCCTTGTGCTAACTGCTAAGTTTTCAATTGCCCAGGACCTTCACGTCTCTGCCCTTGGCCATTCCTCCGCATTCCATCTAGGAAGAAGAGTTTTTAGACCCGATTAGTCCCTTTTCTTTCTTTTTTTTAAATGTTTATTTTTTTATATCGTGCGTTTACTGCATTATCGGAGGCTCAGTGTATTTTTTCTTTTTATTTGTCTATACTGCACTATTTTCCTCTTCTTAAGTGCGTAAATAAAATTTTGTCATCGTCATCTGTGTTACGTTTTCCGCGGGGCGAAACGCCTGCGTGACAACCTGAGTTGCGTGTTATTTGAAGTTCATAGTACAGCGGAGTGTTCGTTGTCGTTTTATTCGCCAGCGGGCCGTACGCTGGGAAGGTGCGGGGTGCCCGAAGTCGTTTTTTTTGCCAGCAGGCCGCCCGCTTAGTGCCAGCGGACCCGCTAGTTTGTACGCTGGGTGGGGCAGAGGACAGTTCAGCGTACCTTCTGACGTAGTCTGCCATGAATACAACGACTATTTACAGTTCGCCGTCCGCTCCCGCTGTACTGTGAACTTCAAATAAAACGCAACTCTGATTGACGTCTTATTGTTCAAGCGTCCTAAGGCGTATTCTCGCCGTTCCCAGAGGACTCCGCTTGAGGAGTCCCCGCGTTTTCTTTTGTCCCAGGGACTCACTCCCCGTATTCTCGCGAGTCCCCACGGACGGGGAATGCTCCGATTATCATCCCCGTCATCAAAAAGGACTCCCTTTCAGATTCGGAGGGGAATCAATTTTTGCTGGCATTGGTACAATGTAAAATTAATTAAAAATAATCAGAATAAACAAAACCAAAAATAAAGTGGATCCAGACTAATTTCGTCAACTGCATATTTCTTATTCGAACAAAATCGATTTTGGAAGCATTCCCCGTGTTCTCGCTGTTTCTGTAGGCGGAGTCCGCGTGGAGTGACTCCCTCTATTCTCGCCGTTCCCTTCGACTCCCCGAGGAGTCCTCGGGGAACGGCGAGAATACGCCTCTAGTTTATCTTTTGTTTACGAGTGGTTCCTCCCGATATGGCCTAAATATTATTTTTATTTCAGACGCCTCAGCAGATGTGACGCTATTCCAGCAGCGTCTTCGTAGCTCCAGTAGCGATTTCACGGTTACCCGACCGCGGCTAACGGGAGTCAGCTCCTCTGGCTCCGCAGGAAGCGCGGGGTCCGCGAACCTCCTGGTGGGGGCGTGCGCCAACTCCAACGGGACATCCCCGGTAGGTGGCGCTAGTACGAATGGAAACTCGCAAGATGGCATCGACTTCCGAGACGCAATGCCGTCGTCGATTAATAATCTGCTGGACGACCACGGAGGTAAGAAATAATGGTTTGGTGCAGCGGGCCACAAAAAATGGTATTTCTACCACACACACAATGCTAACCATCCCTACTGTCACTATGAATGTTCAAAACCATAAAAATCACCGTCAAACAATGAGCAAATTGAAAAAAAAACACCAAATTTCCTAGGTTTGAAATAATTCTGTCTGGACTGAATCTCAGCCGATTATCCCGGACAGCTGTTATTTCACGTAGGAAGCCAAGGATCAAAGTAATAATTTCCATCTAATGCTCCAACTGTTACTCCCCCTCTAGAAAAGAAGAAGTTCTGCGTGGGTTTTTTCTCGAGCCAAAACAGCAACTCGGCAATCGAGTTCAAATCTAAACAAACTGGTGGTATGCGATCACTGAGAGAAGGAAAACAGAAAGTTTGGATTAGGTTTTTATGGCACTTGCCCTTCGGCCAAGTGCCATATAGCGATCGCAATTTCTGTCCGTCCGTCGGTCTGTCGGTCTGTCGGTCTGTCGGTCTGTCGGTCTGTCCAGGTTTTGCTAGTTCGGGCACTTCCACATAAGCTAGGATGATAAAACTTGGCAGGCATATCAGGGACCCCAAATGATTAAGTTGGAAATAGTCACTTCCCCGATCCGAGCACCGTGGGGGGAGTGGAGGGAGGGGGAATCCGGAATCTTGAGGTATTTTTAACTTTTGAACGGGTGATCGGATCTCGATGAAACTTGATATTTGGAACGACCTCATGCCTCAGACGACCCACTTAAAATCCGGACCGGATCCGGTGACTTTTGGGGGGAGCTTGAGGGGGCAACCGGAAATCTTGGGAAACGCTATGAGTGGAGGGATCGAGATGAAACTTGGTGGGAAGACACCTAGCATACACTAGATACATCGTTGACATAACCGAGCCGATTCGGGCACTGTGGGGGGGAGTGGAGGGAGGGGGAATCCGGAATCTTGAGGTATTTATAACTTTTGAACGGGTGATCGGATCTCGATGGAACTTGATATTTGGAAAGACCTCATGCCTCAGACGACCTACTTAAAATCCGGACCGGATCCGGTGACTTTTGGGGGGAGCTGGAGGGGGCAACCGGAAATCTTGGGAAACGCTATGAGTCGAGGGATCGAGATGAAACTTGGTGGGAAGACACCTAGCAAACACTAGATACATCATTGACATAACCGAGCCGATTCGGGTACTGTGTGGGGAGTAGAGGGAGGGGCAATCCGGAATCTTGAGGTATTTATAACTTTTGAACGGTTGATCGGATCTCGATGGAACTTGATTTTTGGAAAGACCTCATCCCTCAGACGACCTACTTAAAATCCGGACCGGATCCGGTCACTTTTGGGGGAGCTGGAGGGGACAACCGGAAATCTTGGGAAACGCTATGAGTGGAGGGATCGAGATGAAACTTGGTGGGAAGACACCTAGCAAACACTAGATACATCATTGACATAACCGAGCCGATTCGGGTACTGTGGGGGGAGTAGAGGGAGGGGGAATCCGGAATCTTGAGGTATTTATAACTTTTGAACGGGTGATCGGATCTCGATGGAACTTGATATTTGGAAAGACCTCATCCCTCAGACGACCCACTTAAAATCTGGACCGGATCCGGTGACTTTTGGGGGGAGCTGGAGGGGGCAACCGGAAATCTTGGGAAACGCTATGAGTGGAGGTATCGAGATGAAACTTGGTGGGAAGACACCTAGCAAACACTAGATACATCGTTGACATAACCGAGCCGATTCGGGCACTGTGGGGGGAGTAGAGGAAGGGGGAATCCGGAATCTTGAGGTATTTATAACTTTTGAACGGGGGATCGGATCTCGATGGAACTTGATATTTGGAAAGACCTCATCCCTCAGACGACCCACTTAAAATCTGGACCGGATCCGGTGACTTTTGGGGGGAGCTGGAGGGGGCAACCGGAAATCTTGGGAAACGCTATGAGTGGAGGGATCGAGATGAAACTTGGTGGGAAGACACCTAGCAAACACTAGATACATCATTGACATAACCGAGCCGATTCGGGTACTGTGGGGGGAGTAGAGGGAGGGGGAATCCGGAATCTTTAGGTATTTATAACTTTTGAACGGTTGATCGGATCTCGATGGAACTTGATTTTTGGAAAGACCTCATCCCTCAGACAACCCACTTAAAATCTGGACCGGATCCGGTGACTTTTGGGGGGAGCTGGAGGGGGCAACCGGAAATCTTTGGAAACGCTATGAGTGGAGGGATCGAGATGAAACTTGGTGGGAAGACACCTAGCAAACACTAGATACATCATTGACATAACCGAGCCGATTCGGGCACTGTCGGGGGAGTGGAGGGAGGGGGAATCCGGAATCTTGAGGTATTTATAACTTTTGAACGGGTGACCGGATCTCGATGAAACTTGATAATGCCTCAGACGACCCACTTAAAATCTGGACCGGATCCGGTGACTTTTGGGGGGAGCTGGAGGGGAGAACCGGAAATATTGGAAAACGCTATGAGTGGAGGGATCGAGATGAAACTTGGTGGGAAGACACCTAGCAAACACTAGATATATCATTGACATAACCGAGCCGTGCCTACTCGTAACAAGTGCCATATGAGCTCGTAGCTCTTGTTAATGATCGTCGAAATGTGCAGTTTAGGGAGTGAGATTTTGAGGGGGAAGGAAAAACATGGTCCGTAGGTAAGAAAAACAAAATAATCACACAGTTGTCGTTAACAAGATTTAAAAAAAAAAACCAAGATAAAGGACTATCTTCGGTCTAAATAGTCAATGTGCTAAATGGATACTTCAGCTGAAATTATTTGAGCGACATTTCGGCCCTTCTGGGCAAATGTCGGCTGCACAGGAATTCCCGTGAGCCGATGTGACAACAACATCTACCAACCAAGGAATGTCGGCTACACTGGAGTGCCAGTGAGCCGATGTAACAACAACGATCTGATAATCAAGCCGCCAACCAGCAAGAGACTCTAAAGGAGGACAACACCACCTTATCTCGCTGGAAGTGCAATTTAAGGTAAAGGGTCCTCCTCCGGTCAAAGCGAACCAGTGATTTGGCGTAGTCAACGCAATTAGCTCGGGCTGAAGGCATAGTTGTAATCGGACCTAAGAAATATTCTACCTGAATGGTAATTGGAAAAACGGACAAAAGCAATTCATGATGGTCCGTAGCAATACATGGTTATTTAGCAAAAGGATGAGCCGTTTTTTTTTTTAAAGAAATTAGCAGCATTTGAACAAAAGGTCCTGAAACTTGTTTCTCTTACATTACGGAACTATTCTATCATACAAGTTTGTGACAAAACTTGGTTCATTTTCGCGTTTGGCCGTGCTGTTTTGGCAGGGTTTTTTTCATACCAAGCCCTTAGTCCTTATGCACAGGCCTACAAAGATGAGATTTGTAACTCTGATGTCATTAAGGTTCAGGTCTTTTAAAGAACCCGTCCGGTATTTAGGGCCAATTCAACCTACTTCCATAACTGCATTCAGTAAGTCTTAAGCCCGAAGACTAAAATTTCGTATGTTACATTTTGAGCTCGCTAACGATACCTCAGTAATCTTTGCACTTGTCACGTTTCACTATTTTCCATGCGCATTTTGCTCCCGATCTGTGTTCGCGCATTGTAAAGTAAAACCTGCTATATTTTTGCTAGAAGACAATGCACCTGGGGAAAGGCTTAAACCAGCCATAGGTAATTTGTTAAAAGCAGAGCGTTGTTTTACAGTGTTCGAACATAATCAGTAAATTGGGCGAGCTGTGCTTTAAGGACAAATTATATTATTTCGCTAGTGTTATTATTTGGCTTTAGTGTTATTTCGCGTTATTCCCTTTATTCCGCTACCACATTCTATATTTGACGGGTTATAAATAAAATATATATATATATATATATATAAGTTCAGAGCCCGGCAGAGAAACAAATTCGTAATACACGGGATGAAAAAGAACGTCCAGGACAACGGCGCTAGAGTCCTCTCTACCAAAAAAGATCAAATTAGCGGATGATCCCTTTTATCACTTAAAAAAAAAAAAAAAAAAAAAAAATCTGATCCATTTTGGCCAAAAACGCGGCTATTCGTAAGTACAGATTCGCCAAAGCTGTTGAGAGCGAGAAGCCCCTCTTGCAAATGCGAGTTTAAGAGCAATCGCGCACAAGCAGAAAAAGAGAAAATTTCATTACTGCAAAAAGCTGGCCACCGTGAACCAGTTTTACGTGTTAGGCGCGCGCCGCACCCATTGAGGAAGTGGAACCATTTTCTCAGGACAATTTGAAAGGCTTCCCGATCTTAAAGCACCAAGAACACCACAAGCTGTGTTTCCATAGATGCGTTTTTGCAGATACCATGGTATCCTGTGCCGACCACGGTAACTCTAAATGCATTGCCGTTTTTTCAGTTACCCTGGTATCTGATACTACGGTTGCTTTGTAAAAACGAAAATACTCTATATGACAAAGTCCAGAACACGCCAGTTATCCTCAGGAAGAAGAAGTAAGCATGTCCGTACGACTCAAACCCAACGACACAAATCCTGTGTCAATCAATCACCGCGATCTTTGGGAGCAGCTGTGACAGCACGTCTGCCTTTCTTCCGCCAGGTACCCGGAGAGGCCGGAGGTTTTGCATCGGCAAGGAGAGATAGTTATTAAAAGTATTGCCGAATTTGCGATTCTAGAAGTCGGCCCTCCAAAAATACTTGTATCCACCCACTTCATTTTTTTTTTTTTTTTAACCTGTCCACCCACTCCATAAGTGCCAAACTTCTTTCCCACCAGTTTGACAAAACCCTAGGCTCTTGTGTTGGGTGATGATGAAAGTGAGGTGACATTTTCGGATACCACGGTCAGTTACTCAGTAACTCTTGACCGTATTATTAGATACGACGCTAACAGCAGAAATGACTTAGGCCGTGGTATCAGATACCATAGAATCTACAATAAAGCAACTAATATTCATTCAGTCCGAAGAGACTGCGAAACTTTGTGCTAAACGGATAAATCGGCTAACATTTATCCCAGTTACATCTCGGCACTTTTTGGCAAAGATCATGTCTTTTTATATACTGTAAAAGGTTTCTAAGAGTAAGGTTTAAGTTAACTGTAGCCTAGTATTTATACTGGGATTAATCTTATTTTTACTGGGAAAGGATTAATCCGAATTAGAGATAAGATTATCTTGTTAAAGACAAGATTAATCCTAGTAGCAAATACTGCAAGATTTTGTTCTACAATGTAGCTAGAAGAGTGACCCTACAGTACAAGTAATGATGAACCATGGCTGGATCTAAACGTATTTGATATTTTTTATGGCACTTGCCTTCCGGCCAAGTGCCATATACCGATCACTTTTCCGTCGGTCTGTCGGTCGGTCAGTCGGTCAGTCCGGTGTTTGCGAGTTAGAGTACTTCCAGATATGCTAGGACGATAAAACTTGGCAGACGTATTAGGGACCCGACCATACTAACTTGGAATTAGTCACTTGCCCGATCCGACCATCGTGGGGGGAGGGGGAGGTTGCGGAATCAAGAAAATAGGGGCATGCATAACTTTCGAACGGGTGATCGGATCTAAATGAAACTGATACCTGGGAAGACCTCGTGTCTCAGGTTCCTCGTCTCAAGTCCGGGCCGGATCCGATGAATCTGAGGGGGAGTCGGAGGGGGAGCCGGAAATCGTGTGAAACTCTCGGAGTGGAGCGATCGGGATGAAACTTGGTGGGAAGAACAAGCACAAGCTCTAGATAAATAACTGACAGAACTGGACCGGATTCGGACACTGTGAGGGGAGGTGGAGGGTGGTTCCGGAATTCCGGCGATCCGTAGTTGACGTACTTCCAGGTGGGCTAGGACGATAAAACTTGGCAGGCGTATCAGAGATCCGGCCAGATTAACTTGGAAACAGTCATTCGCCCAATCCAACCGTCGTGGGGGGAGGGGGAGACGGCGGAATCTGGAAATTAGTGACATGCATAACTTTTTGAACGGGTTATCGGATCTTAATGAAACTTGATACCTTGAAAGAACTCATGTCTCAGATGTACCATTTCAAGTGCGGACCGGATCCGATGAACTGGGGGTGGGGGTGGAGGGGAGAACCGGAAATCTTGTGATACGCATAGAGTGGAGCGATCACGATGAAACTTGGTGGGATCCTAGGTGCATCAGTGACAGAATCGGACCGGATTCAGGTGCCGAGGGGGGGGGGCTATAGGGGGGTGTCCGGAATTCCGGTGGTCGTGAGTTAAGGTACACCCAGATGTGCTAGGACGATAAAAATTTGCTGAAGCATTAGAAACTTGACATCATTGGGTTAGACATCGTGACTTCTCGTCCGACCATTTCGTAAAGAACTCGGATCATCTTAACCGCAAAATACAAAAAATACTTTTAAGCAATGTTTACTTTTTCAAGATCGCCACGAGTACATGAATCTTTTTGCCTCTAGGGTTTTGCTTATAAATTAATTTTTGGCACCCTTAGTGCGCATCTTAACCGAAAAATGAAAACAAAATTTGACCATCACTTTCATCTCTGACCCAGCCTTGCAAGTTTGGCGCATCTTAACCGAATACTTCCATCTGACCCAGCCTTGCCGGTTTTTGTTTTCCTTCTTGTTTCCATTTGCTTTCTGTCTCCTATTTTTATATTTAAAGTGAAACCATAGGTTGAATTTTCAGCCCCCTTCTTTTTTTCTTGTTGGGGTATTTCTTACTATATATGCTTGCAAGTGCCATATGAGCTTACAGCTCTTGTTTGTTTTGTTTCACTTATCCTATCCCAGGCTGAAGAGGACCTTTACCAAGAAGGACCAAATTTAGTCAAATAAGAACGGTTACTTTGAAAGCAACTGTACCTCTTATTTCGACAAAAGCCCAAGACCAGCCAGCATAAGTAATAAATGACCGAAAATCGAATTCGAATTTTTCAGTAACGACTATTTGGAATCTACTTCCGTTAGATATCCGGAACTCGAATAACTTTGTTTCGTTCAAGCGAGCAGCGAAAGGTCATTACAGGAAAATTGTTTCGTGTTATCCTCCTTTAGACCCCTCCCCTGTTTTCTTTTTTGTGTTTGTTTCTTTCTTTCTGGTTCCTTATTTCCCTTATTTTGTATATTTAGTAGGCTAATTTGTCTTTAACAGTCAGCTGTTTATTAGTATGTAAGTGTGTGTGAGTTTGACTGACATGTTGTTGTTCCTTTTTATACATTACTCTTCCGTTTTGAAGGATTCAAATAAATAATAATAATAATAATAATAATAAAGCAAAACATAGCTCTCTTGGGCAGAGCCCAAATACGATGTTTGTTTACTCATAAATAAAGATAAAATAAGTTGTCAACAGATAATTTAAAAGAACAAAGATTAACAAGGCAGATAAATGCTAAAGATCATTGTACTGCTTTATGAAGCTCGGCGCAAATCTTCTACTGTAGCGCATAGTTTGTCTCCTTTTGTGCTTTCCTGGCAGGAATGTTAATTGTGTATTTTTTTTTTTTTTTTAATGTATTCCAGTGAAACTGAACTCCGTCAATCTCGTGCGCTCATTAATTATTCAGTGGCTCAAACAGCATTAAAGTAGCGGACTGGACACACCTTTTTTTCTAGCAAATTTAGTCTTCCGAAGTTAGTAATCAGCAAAATTATTGATAGCAATAGGCATTGCATAATATTAGCGTTTTCTTCATTCATACTTCGGTTAAATATTATCTTTCTTTTTTAATGTTCTGCTGAGAGCAGATTTGCTGAGATGACCTGTCTTCTGGTCAATCGCTGCACTGTAAATTTTGTGTGCAGTATTTGCTACTGGGATTAATCTCGTCTTCATTGAGGTAAGATTACCCCTAATTCGGATTAATCTTATCCCAGTAGCAAATACTGCATCCGTATTCGGAGAAACTTTTTACAGTGTGGTTGAGTACACTGTAAAAAGTTTCTCCGTATAAAGATTAAAGTTAATTGCGGTATTTGCTACTCGGATTCATCTTATCTCTATTTGGTATTAATCTTATCTGCGTAGAGATAAGAATAATCCGAGTAGCAAATACTGCAGTTAACTTTAATCTTTATGCGGAAAAACTTTGTACAGTGTATCCAGCCCGTTTACGTGTTACTGCGGTCACGAAGCGTAGTGACCTATCGCCTTGTAAAGTTTGTCCGTCCTTCCGCAGTTTGTCCATCCGTCTGTTGGCATGGTAACTCTCTAAGGGGTTGTGCTAATACTCTTGATGACTATCTCTCCTTGCCGATGAAATATCTCCGTCCTCTCCGGTTACCTAGCGGAAGAACAGCAGAAGTGGTGTCACAGCTGCTGCGAAAGATCTTCCTGATTGTTTGACACAGGATTTGAGTCGTTACGGACACGCTTACTCCTTCTTCCTGGGGTTCAATGGCGTGTTTTGGACTTATGCCCGGGCCACATTCGGTCACATCTGTACGTAATGTCGTTCGTTAATTCGGTTATTACCCAATCTTACGTTTCATCCCGGTCACACCTGGAACGAAGAAATTCAAGACATATTACCACCATCGTCACTCAAAGATAAACAAAACTGGCTGAAGTCAGCTAACTCTGGTCTGTGATTGGTCCAGAAATGAAAATGGCGGAGATGGACTTTTCCATCTCGACTGTCTTACGTTTTCAGCGTCTTTTCTTCCCAATTTCGACCGTAAGACGGTTTTATTAACGGCGTTATTACCAGGTGTGACTATAGTGGGCCCGGGGAATAGTCACATAGAGTATTTGTTCAACCTTGGTGTGGGTATTCTTCGGGTCAAAGTACAGATCTGCTTCATAGATGGACCCCGTGGCTTTGTATTTGAAGGCGGGGGAGAGGCTTCAGAATAAGGTGTGAACGAAATAAGTTGTTAAAGCTAAATAGACTTTAAATAAATTGATTTAGGGGTAAGAAGACATACTGAAAAAAAGAAAAAAAGACAGGGACCATCAGGAAGTTGACCATAAACCAGTTCTCCACGTTGTAGCACTGACAAGTAACATAGCGTGTTTAACTTTCAATTCCGAAGGAACTCATTGATGCAGCTAAAGAACTCGCCGACATTCTAAGAAAATGAACGCCTGCCATACATTTCTCGAGCCAATAAATGCTCGGCGAGAAGGCTGTACTGTAACACAAATTTTAAAGTAATTAGGTCTTCTTGACTTTAAACAAAATCGCTACTTCACTGTTTGTGTACAAAATAAAGCTGCCCTTTTCTGCATGTAGTTTCGGTGTAGTTTCACTCTAGTTTGATGTACTTTTGTCTTATTATACTTGTACCATTTTTTGTCCATTGCAGATACTGTACTTTCATAACTAAAACAAAAGTACGTCAAACTAAAGTCAAATTGCACCTAAACTACATAAAAAAACGGAACCTAAGAAGCTGGCGTTGTTTTGGAGGTGTATTCAAATTCCCAATCTACTAGCTGTAGTTATTTGAGTAGTCAGTCGACTTCTTTGCGTAAGGAGTGCAATACTTTTCGACATAAGTCGTGTTTTTGCTCGATTTTTTTTTTCCATTGTTCTGTGCGCGAGTTAGGTACTTCCAGACGGGCCAGGAATGAATCTGGGCAGCCGTATTACCGAAATAATCGGAGTCCCTTGGAAACTCTATTTTTTCGGATTCGACGATCCGCGGGAGATGGAAAGAGTGGGAATCCGAATCTTGAGTGGCGTTCCAACCAGCGATTCGATAAGTCTGGACAGGATCCGTCCATTTTCTGTGTGGGGGGGGGGGCGGGGAGGTCCTTGAAATATTGTGTCAGGCCTAAGTGTAGGATAGATAGAGGGATCGGAATGAAACTTGATAGCCGTTTACACATCTAAACTGGATCCGGTGACTGAGGGGAAGTCAGAGAGGATGACCTTGAAATTGTGTGGGTCACAGTTTGGATCGGGACGAACTCGGCTGGCAGAACGCAGAAATATCGTTTTCAGATTGTGCCAGCCCTAAGTGTACACATGACTGCTGAACCAGCGATTCGACCCGGATGAAACTTGATAGATTGCAATAGGTCATGTCCCTTATCTGCTCTTCGATTTTTTTTTGCTAGCAATAGTAGAATACTTGCGTCATTTTTCAAAACAGGGTACAGTCTGTAGAAATCATTTACCTTTGCTATTCATAAGTCTGGATAGGATCGTCCACTTTGTGAGGGGCAGTCCTTGGAATATTGTGGCAGACCTAAGTGTAGGACAGATGGAGGGATCGAAATAAAACTTAATTGATAGCCATTTAACCGACCTGGATCCTGAGACTCTGGCAGGAGTTTGAGAAGATGGCTTGGACATTTTGTGGCGAGTCTAACTGCTGAGATGGAGGGATCAGAAAGAAGTTTGAGAGACACAACTGTCGTAAGCACTAGCACTTCCATTTTCTAGTCCCAAGCAAATCGAACTGTGGATTAGAACTGGACTTTCACAGATACAAGAAGATGAAACTAGTCCAGTACAGACTCCCACATTCCGGATCGGAAATTCTGTGGCAGACAGAGGATACTTGATACTTATTTTATTAATAAAGACAACTCAACCTTTTACTACTTGCATCTACTGCACTAATAGAAAAACCTACGTTTTTGCTGGCGTGATGAGATTAGATTTTAGATTAGATTATTTTATTGCTAAATTACATACTAACCCATCATGATAGGTAACCGCCCATAAGAAGACATAAATGCACTGGCACTGGGCGGTTACCACAAACTACTTCAACTTAACTTAAAAAATAACTTAATTTCATTTCAACACTAATTAATCAAAAAAAATTTCCATATACCACACAAATGAAAAAAGAAGAAGAAAGAAAAAATAAATAAATAAAGGTAATACAAAAATAAATAATAACTTATACCTTCATTCTCTAATCGTCAGTAGTAGCAGTAGTAGTGCAGTAGTAAAGGTTAACCATTTTCTAAACATACCAACAAACAACAAGGAGGAGGGGGAATCCGGAACCTCGCAGCAATGTGACCTCCCTAACGTGCCATTCGGTACGTGTTGGACTTGGTAGACGACAAGAGAACTTGTCAACCTGTCAGGGGCTTTGAGCCGTCGCAGTAGCTCGTCCAACTGTGCAGTCCTTTTTCTTTTCTTGGTGATACCGGGATCCTCAAACCTCTGTCGGCTGACCAACAAGAAAACGTACACTGTAACAAAAAATCTTGCAGTACTTGCTACTGCAGGGATTAATCTTATCTTTATTGATATAAGATTACCCCTATTTCGGATTAATCTCATCCCAATAGAGATAAGATTAATCCCACTAGCAAATACTGCATCCTTATTCGGAGACTCTTTTTACAGTGTAGGCTATCTCTTGTGTGTTTCCCACAAGTTCGTTTTTTCAACCTGAGAGGTTTTAAGCCTGAAGAGGACCCTTGCCAAGAAGGGCGAAGTATAGTCCAATAAAATTCAGCTGACGTATCCGTTTTGCACCATCATATACTCTTAGTCTGCGGCATGTTCAATAGTTAAATTATTTTTCCTTGCAGATATTGGAATCCTCAAACCTCGGTCGGCTGACCCACGAGAAAACGTACCTCTTAGTCTGCGGCATGTCTCAAACGCCGCAATCGATGACCTGATACAGCTAGGAGGACCTCTGACGGAAGATATCCTCGTCAAAACGCTCCAAGCACGATTTTCGTTCCACAAATACTTCGTAAGTACCATCGCTTAAAGGACTCTTCGTACATATTCTGCCTTTTTTATTTTCCATATCTCCCTATGGAATAATTTTGCGCTTCAGGAATCCCCGTACGCCGTTGTTTTTCGTTTTGTAGGCTACTCTTTGGCGTTTGTTTTCCGCCGAGCCAAGTTTGCCAGTCAAGCAGTGCAACTTCACCGACAGCTTCTATGTACGCTGACAACTCTGGTAAAATAAGAGCATGAGAAGCATAATTTTTCTATTCATTTTGGAAGACGTGATTGGCCAACGGACTTACCCGTATGAAGCTTTCCAACTGTTAACCACGGCGTGCAGAGTTTTCAAATATTTTGCGTCGCACCTCCGCTTTGGAGATCGAAACTCTGGAAAAAAAATACAAGCAAAAACAAGAAAATCCCTAGTTCTTGGGGCACTGGTATTTTCGAGTCAAACGTAAATAACTCTAAAAGTGGCCGACCGCAGCGACGTAGTGCTTTAGTGGAACGATACGTGTTTACATTAGTTTGACATGTTTTGTTGAGTGCGTATACGCTAATTGCACTCTCGATATGTGGTCTCAAAAGCCGAAAGTATTGAACGGATATTTCTACCGGATTGCTAGGATGGCGCTATATTTGTGCATCTTTGATAGCGTTTTTACCGGCACATTAGTTTTTAGTTTGTGAAGTCTTGGGGATTTTCCCTTGTATTCTTTACAGTGCCATGTGAAACTTGGGTCCATTCAACATATTTTACACCTGCTACTATAATCATTGCAATCCACGCTTAGGTAGTACTTAAAGGACCCCTCTTGTTTATTCTGCCTTTCATATTATTCGTAGCTACTTAATGTATAAGCTTCTGAAACATCCTACCTACCCTTTTAGCACTTTTCTGGCTTTGCCGAGTTTTGTCAGTCACGCAAAGCAGATTTCGCCAAAATCTTCAAGGTCCGCATTCAACTCTTCCACCCATAAGAAAATGAGAAAATTCAGTGCTTTGTTTTAGGGATCCCAAAACGTAAGTTGATTCGTATGACATCGCAAAAGTTGTCCATCTGTCCTTCCGTCTGTGAGCACGATAACTTTCGAAGGGAATGAGATATTTTGATGAAACTTGGTGTGAAGGTTCTTTGGGTCAACGGTAAAGTCGGATTCGTAGATGGGCTCTGTAGCCCTACATTTAGGGATGGGGGAGGAGTTTCAAATTAAGAGCAAACAAAATATTTATAAACAGCTAATGTGATAGTCGATTATGGGGTAAGAAGACATGCTGAACACGATGAGGGAAACCATTTTCTCTCCCAACTATTTGTTCGTCCGGAATCCGGGGAAAACCGGAAAGTTTTTTAAAAGCAAAAGTTTTATTTAAAGTTGAATAGATGTTCGATTTAGGGATAAGAATACATGCTGAACACTTATGTGAAAACCATTTTCTACCTGGACAACTAGTTCGCCTGAAATCCGGACAAAATCGGAAAATGTGTTAAAAGCAAAACTTTTATTTTAAGTTGATTAGATGACAGATTTAGGAGTAAAAAGGGACGCTCAATCCGTATATGACAATCATTTTTTACACCGACATTTAGTTCGTCCGGAATCCGGCTGAAACCGGAAAATTTGTTATAAGTTAAAGTTTTATTTGAAGTTGATTAGATTTTCTTAGTCGGGATAAGAAGATACGCTAAATTCGTGTCTGAACTTTCTTTTTTTGCTGGAAAAAAAGTTTGCTCGGAATTCCGCTCAAAAAATTTGGAAGAAGTAGGCTAAAGTACGAACTTAGTTGTCTCAGATGACTAGCTATTTGCTAATTAATCTGTAGCAATTATGTTCAAGGATTCTGGGGAAGACAGTAAGACCCAATTGTCCGGATCAAATATTAAGTTTTTGGGATCCCATCGAAGACTTTGATCTTGTTCATTTTGGAAGTTATGGTAGGCGATAAGGTATATCTGCTGTTTCAGACTTCTTTTCTTTTTCTTGATTTTCCCACTTTATATCCTATCCACAACGCGATCAGTTTTCACATATTTTGCGTCAAGCCATCGCGACGGAGAGTGGGAAGGGTGGATACTTTCGACAAGCGCTAACAAGGCAATAGCTAATTTTGCGTAGTAAGTAATGTTATTTTTGAAATACGATCTCCCTGAGCCACTTCATTGCAGGAAAATCATTTCTAGTAAGAACTATGCTTTGAATGATGCCTCTGTCCTGAACAGAAGTTACAAATCCCTTCTACTATTTAGTCGCTGTCTCTTTCCTTTTAAGTTAAAGTAATTGAAGCCTGCTTGCATGTCCATGAAATCTTCGCCGTTTTCGGGCGGAACGTGGTGTGTATTATTATCAACTCACGAATTTGATCTTAATGAGTACGCTGTTTGACCCTTAGTTACGGAGTGTAAAGTTTGAATTCGCTCGTTAACATGCGCCTCAACTCCTTCTGTGTCCTGACCCAGTGCGCATGTGCGCCGTCGGGAGTAATTAGCGGAAATGGTTAAAGAGTGAATTAGTTTTGCTGTTTTGCTTCTTTACTTATTTTCTCTGTCTAACTATGTTCATCCTGCCTCTCCATTCGTCTAGCCAAGAGCGGATAATTTGTAAGGATCTCTATCTCGTAGCCACGTCGCCGATCAGCAATCCACGAACGTCTTCTGTTGATATTGAGCAACTGTCGATACCCGAAACTTTATTTGGAGAGCAAAGGCTACTCTGTTTCAGTTTTCTTTCGAATGGTCATTTTATTCAAAGTGTTTGGAATGTATCGTGACCAAACACTATCAGCTGATCTATGATAGGTGGTCATTACTTTCATTTGTAATCCGAAAAGGCACTCTGATCATAAAGATTCCGAAAATTTAGCCTGCGGTGCTTTTTAGTGCGATATACCAGTGTTGACTGATCGCGACCCAAGAAATATGCCGCTGTCTTTGAAAAATACGCTGAAATTTCTTTTTGACTCTAAATTGCAAGAAGTCTCTAGAAACTTACAAGGATTGTCAATAGTACACAAACAATTTTAATACGCCAGCAAAATAAAATCCGCAAGTCGGTCGTGAAATTTGTCAATATGGTGCGCTATACTCACTTGAAGAGTGTGTCGTTCGTTGGAGGTTTGGTCTCGCAATTTCGGGGATGGGAAACGTAAAACTTAAAATTTGTTCGGGAAGTAAACAGGCAGATCTTGAAGAAAAAGAGCCTTCGGCGCTCATTGGCCTTTTTTTTACTACACAATTGTTACAAGCTGCTGCGATAGCTTTGTTCTCCATCGAGTTCCTGTTAAGAGGCATGACATTTACTTATCAGAAACTGATTACGTGAGTTACAGTACGTTTCTTGTCTACTGTTCCTAAACCGTCTAACTCTTCATCCATTTTGTATTTCCGACAAGTGTATTTTGCGGTATTTCGAAGTTTCCTTTTACTTATTTACCACGCTTGTTTCAGACGAACATCGGTCCCATTCTTCTTGCCATCAACAGTTACCTGGACTTCGGGAACGCGCTGACGTTAGCTTCGACGCGCGACATTCCTGCCCCTCAACCGCTCCAACGGGTCGTTCAAGAAGCCATCCGACAGCAGTCGGAAACTGGTTACCCTCAGGCAATCATCCTCTCAGGTAAGGGACAAGCCAGGTCAATACCGCATCCAGGAATTTATTTCGGGGGGTGTGTGCCTTTCGGTTGTTTTTTTTACTGCGGATCGCACAAAAAATTACAAAAAAGACATAGATCAGAGGGAAAAACCTATAAAAATAAGTATTTTGTATGTTTTTTTTGCTCGGGGGGGGGGGGGGGGGGGGGGGGGGGGGGGGGGGGGGGGGGGGGGGGGTCAACCCCTTAATCCCCCCCCCCCTCTGGGTACGGCTTTGAGCCAGGTCGAACTTTTTTTCCTGTGAAGATGGAACTCTTACAAGGGACTAACACCGTGAGAAATAAACGAGAACTCACTTTTTGAATTTGGACTCCCATGAAGGAGCCTCGTGGTCATTCCAGGGTGCATATTTTTAATCCTAAATTCAACTGGGATGACCATGCATAGGAAATGACAAGGAACCTATTTCTAGTCACTCTCCTTCGTTTTGGTTTTAATGGGGAATTGTTACTAAATATGTATAAATTGTACATAAGGTCAATTTTTGAATACCCTTGCTTGATGGACATGCTTGGCACGGAGGGTTGCGACCCAGGAGCAGTGTGAAGAGTTGGACAGCGGACAAAATCGAGCTGTAAAAATTATACAAGGTCACGAGATTCTGATTATGATCAAAGTCTTGAGAAGATTCAAGTCCAAAGACTTCAAGTGCCATATACCGATCGCTTCTCTGTCGATCGGTCGGTCGGTCCGGTGATCGCGATTTACTTCCTGACTCGCTAGGAGGATGAAACTTAGTAGTTGTCACTTCCCGGATCTGACCGTCCTGGGGGGACTGGAGGAAGGGGGGATCCAGAATATCGAGGCATGCGTAACTTTCGAACGGGCCACCGGATCCGAATGAAACTTGGTAATTGGCAAGCGAACATGCCTCAGATCTTCTGTTTAACTCCGGACCGGATCTGACGGTCGCTGGGGATGGAGGGTGGTAACCGGATTTTCGAGGCACGTTTAAAGTGGAGGGATCGGGACTTGGTGGGAAGAACAGTAGATCATTTATAGAGCTAGACCAGATCCTGACCTTGTTGGGAGGGGGACGTAAATCCTGTGACAAAAATCCGGAAGAGTGATCTAGCTAAGATGGAACGGAACAGGTGGCAAAGCAAACGCCCTAAACTTGATAACTGGCAAGAGCTCGTGTCTCAGAGATTTGATTTCTTGACCGGATTCTACAACTGTGTGTGGGGGGGGGGGAGATAGAGGGGGGAACTGGAAATCTAGTGGCACGCTCAGAGTGGAGGGATCGCGACAAGAACTGATGTGCATAATCCTTGCTTGTAATTTTATAGAACCGGAATGGATTTGGGCACCGTGGTGAGAGTTGGGGGGGGGGGAGTTCCCATGATAGATATTAGGGTACTTCCAGATGTGCTACGACGATGGAACTTGGCAGGTATACAAGAGACCCGGTCAGATTGAATTATAGATTCTCACTTCTCGGATGTGTTCTCCCTGCGGGGAGTGGAGGGAGGGGGTATTCGGAACATTTAGGCATGCACAGTTTTATACGAAAGATCGACTTGATAATTGGCAAGCGCACATGTCTCAGGGAGGGGTGCACTGGAAATCTCGTGGCACCCTCACAGTGGAGGGATAGGGACGGGATTTGGTGGGAAGAACAAAAATGAGTCCGAGATGGATCGTTTGTAGAGCGAGATCGTATCCAATCATCGGGGGGCGGGGAGAATCCTGTGACATGAATAAATCTGGAACGTGTGATCTATTAAGATGGAAAATAACAGCTGTAATATAGCACGTCCTGGATTCCCAAGATCAGATCCAGACCAGATTCGGTCACTGTGGGGGCAGTTGGATGAGTTTGTATCCAGTTGATCCAGCGAGATGATATAAGGTGTATCCGGACGGAACTAAACAGACAGGATTATCATGTGCCTCAAAGGAGTTGCATGGGGGGGGACTGTGGAATGAACAACCGTCCAACCTTGACAGCGCAAGTCTTAGCTAATATCTATGCTACCTGCCTTTGCAAGTGCCATATTAGCTTGCAGCTCTTTTTTGTGAGGGAGGGAGTTGTTATTGTCGATTATGTGCCTATTCCGTTGTTTAGCTAATTGGTCACCAGATAGCTATTACTTATTAGCAGGCCCGTATCCAGGAAGTTATTTGGGGGGGGGGGGAAACCCCTCCCCGCCCCTCACGAGTGTCTGATGGGTCAAAAGTAAATTATTATTCTTACTATGACATAAATATTATCTTCATTCGTTATAAGATTTAACAGAAGGATGCGCATCTGTGTGTTCTAAAAAAAAATCTGACAGTGGGTTTACCACCCCTTTGCCAGCGCAAAATAATGCTAGGGAGTAGCACTAAAACTTGAAAAAACTGACACACTCTCTAATAGCAGCGATACTAGCAACACTAGCGGTAGTGAACGTCCCTACTGAAAGTCAATCAGTTGTGCACCAGCGCTCGCTCCAATAACTTCATATTCTGAAAACAGCAAAAAAAAGATACAACCTCTCATGTTTCCTCTATGTGTGCAGGCCGCGTCTTAGCTTTTCTAGAAATTTCTCAACCAGCAACTTTGTCTCGCTTTATATGTCACTAGTAGTCACAGAACTCGAATTACCAAAGTTCCATTAATCAGCGGAACTGAAGTTCTTATATGTTGAACATAATAGTTTATAGAAAAGTATTCTGTGCGAAATTATCTTCTTTTATATTACTATTAGTAATTGAAGTATTTTCGTATTTAAGTGTAATAGATAAATTGTTACATTGTTTTGAAGTTAATGTGGGTCTACTTTTCGAGTTCTGCGACAATTAGTATTAAGTCCAGAAGTGTACAGTTGTAAATAAGAATAAGAAGCCATATTTTGAATACAGTAAGTGTTTAAACCACTCTCTTTTTCGGGCTAATTTTTGTAGGTTCGGGCGGCCTTAGAACAATCCTTGAGTTGGCAACAGTGCTTCCACTTTGCAGGATTTATCCTGAAATTCAGGATTTTTGGGTCCCTGCAGGATTTTTTTCAGGATTTTTGAGAATCCAGGATTTTACAGGAGTTCCGGACTTATTCAGGATTTATCAGGAATTTGCTGATATTTTTAACAGACTGCAGTAAGAGTTAGGGATTTTTGAGAAAACGCAACCATAAATCTATTTTAGCTATAAGAACGAAGGGATGCGGCTTATTTCTTTCGTTTTAATTGTCTGATCGTGTCTCCATTTCGGATGGCAAAAAGACACTTTGATCATCAGTGTTTTCACAAAATTTCGCCTGCGGCGCGTTTTGTAGTTTATATTCCCGATTTAGAAGAAGGGTGCGTCATTTATAATAGGCGTTGAAGGCTTGGAATATTTGTGAGTATAAACCACACTAAAAGCTAGAATTTAAGTTAAATTTTGCCAGAAAAAAAGGCGTATTTAAAAACGTTTGCCTGCGGCGCATAGTATAATTTGTCCTAGGTACAGACGTTGCCACTGCTCCTGTTGTATGTACATTTTCAAGTCCCGTCTAGAGACGCCCTCTTTAATGCTGCTTTAATGGCAGTGTTGGTCAGAGGCGTTACTAGCCAAAATGTTTGGGGGGGGGGAAGAGGGCAAGGCATTTAACGACTGGCTGGTAATTTTTACCGGCTGTTTTTGTAGAAAAAAACGACTGTTTTCAAGAAAAAAACGACCGTTTTGAAAAAAAGTCGACTGATTTTCATAAAAACCGACTGTTCTCTTGAAAAAAATCAACTGTTTTGACAAAAAATCGCGGCGCTTCGCGCAGACTCGGTAATTTTATACTGACTGGCCAACAACATTGGGGACGGAGGTGTCCCTCCCCCCCAGTTGTTACCCTGGTGTTTGTATTTAGTCGTTTAATATTCATCTAGTTCTTACGGCAAAAACGTTCTAGTCCTCCCAAACGATAGAGACGAAAAATTCAGATACGTTTGCTTAAATCCTCCAGCTATATATAGTCTTAACAACTATCCCTTTAATTAGTACGGACACATTTATTTTTTTCGGCAGGATTTCTTGCAGGATTTTTGAATTTTCCGAGCAGGATTTTTCAGGATTTTTGGGGTTCCCGGCAGGATTTTCGAAGTGGAGCAAGTGGAAGCACTGGTTGGCAAAGGGTTGCTAGCTCTAAAACCTGTCCGTACAGTCGCTAGTTGGGCGCTGTCCGAGATACTAGTTTTGTGGGTGGCGCTATGAGTATGATCCATTTGAGAAGTAAGGAAAGCATAGCACTTGACACTACTCCCTATCAGACCAAAATAACACTAGAGATTAATGCCAAGACGTATGCTGCCCATGCTTTGCAGACGGTCCATACTCGTAGCGCCACCAACTACGCTTGCAGGCTTAGCAATTTCTAGTAAAGCAGAGATGCGGTTTGCACACACCAAGGAAGCGGAGGCTGTATAGTTCTTTTGCAAGGTTCAGAAGATGAAATTATAGGAGCCAGCGTTGGTGAACGACTGAATGAGTTTCAGTAGGGATGTTCTCTATGGCTTGTGGTGCTAGTATGGCTGCTATTCGAGTGTGTGTCAATTTTGTTAAGTCTTGGCGCTACTAGTGTTATTTTGCTCTTCCCCGGTGAGCACTCGTGCTTAAATATTTTGAGCTTTCAATCAAGATATTTTTTTATTTATTAAACGGCGGACACGATTCTTATGTAGTGATGGAAATTATACAAGGGAACTTTACCGTGACAAATAAACAGAAAGCAATTTTTTGTATTTTAGCAATTATAGCTCAATTGGTTAGAACATCAGTATATGGAGCCGAAGATTTAGATTAGATTAGATTAGATTTTAGAAAGCCTCAAAGGTGTGTTCAAATACCGCTTGAGGAGCGTTTATATTTTTCAGTTCACTACTACTATGGCGTTCAAGGGACAGATTAACCTAAACTAAAACAAAACAAACACAAGAAACAAATAAAAAAAAAAGATCACGAACTTTACAGTATTTTACAGCACCTGCTAAGAACAATAATGTTTGAATAAATGTTTCAAAGTCAGCTTGGGCTCAAAGAATATTTATCTGCTAAGAAAGCCCCAAATTGTGGGTTCAAATACCGCTTGAGGAGCGTTTTTATGTTCACTACTACTATGGCGTTCAAGGGACAGATTAACCTAAACTAAAACAAAACAAACACAAGAAACAAATTGAGAAAAGGGATCACAAACTGCGTACATTTGCCACACAGGCTAGGGCATCCTCGAGAGAGGGCTGGAAAAGGCCACAAGAAGGGATTTCATTGAACGAAGGGTCCTTGTCTACAGAGAAAAGACACCCTTATGGCCCTTCGTGTGACTTTTCCGGGCCCTCATTTCAGAAAAGATCTTTGCGCATCCTTGTGTTATCTACTAGGAAACTTCTGAACTGTTCTATGAAAAACGAATGACTGGTTGATTTGTTAAAGTTTCCCATTTAAAAATGTGTAGCCTGCGTGGTAGTATGGTAGTAGTACGAAAACGTCGCATGTAATACTATGTAATTGCAAAGAATACTATCATTTAATGTGCCTCAGACTGGTCCAATTTTATGTAGTAGTATCCAGTAGCATCCTGTTTTGCCATAGTAGCATCCAGTCTTGCTAATAGTAGAATATAGTAGTATGCAGTAACACGGTAGCCTTGAAGTAGAAGCATGTAGTATCATTGTTAGTACTGCATGCTACTTTTCGTACTACTTCATAGTACTATTCTGAGATAAATTTTTCATCGGATTATGTTCAGGGGATGCAGCCACCGGAACGAATTGTTATATATAGTGAAATTGTTATTCATTCCCGTAACAAATTAACTGTTATTCATTCCAACTGTTATTCAAGAGTATTGTTTGAAAATACTCTTTCAAACAAATTTGGAGCTAAGATAACGTGTTGTCCCCAGATGACCCATCTATTCCCCCTCCCCTCCCGTCTTCCGTGCGTCGGTCCGAGGGGAATACTGGCAATAAGTTTTCCCCATATCCCGTTAATTGTTCTACCCAAGTTTTACGTAGTTTCATTCCATCATTTATTTCTGGTAATTTCTTGTAAGTGTATTAGTTAAATTGTTTCTTGTATGTATTTTTTTAAATTTGTATTCCTTTTTTAGCTTTTAGCTATTCGGATTAAACTTGATTGATTGATTGATTGATTCCAGTATTTTGTCTATTCCAGGTTGTAGCGGGTCTGGGAAGACCTACTCCTCTATGCTTCTGCTGCGGCAGTTATTCGACCTGGCTGGAGGAGGACTTGAAACGGATGCCTTTAAACATCTCTCCGCTGCATTTACTGTCCTCCGCTCACTTGGAAGTGCGAAGACAAACGCCAACTCGGAATCCAGTCGAATTGTACGAACTTTCTTCTTAAAACTTCAGGCCAAGCTGACTGCGAGTCATATTTGACAGTGCAATACGGATACGTCAGCTGAATTTTATTAGAGCTATATTTCAGCTCTTCTTGGCAAGGGTCCTCTTCAGTTTCAAGCAAAATTCAGCTGATGTATCCGAACAATGTTTTCAACGGATGCGTCAGCTATGATTCTTCCTCAGCGGTATTTCGGCCCTTCTTGGCAAGGGTCCTCGTCAGGCTGTCAATCCTCTGGTTCAACTTCGGGGAAGGAAACAAACCTGTAATCTATTACAGGTTTTGTTTCCTTCCCCGAAGTTGAGATTACAGGTTTGTTTCCTTCCCCGAAGTTGAACCAGAGGATTGACAGCCTGACGAGGACCCTTGCCAAGAAGGGCCGAAATATCGCTGATGAAGAATCGTAGCTGACGTATCCGTTGAAAACATTGTTTGAATAAATGTTTCAGAGTCAGCTTCGGCTCAAAGAATATTTGATGTATCCGTTTGCACTGTCAATTGTTAAATCTGAGTTTCTTCCTTATTACCACCAGATTAGCACCATGGTGGTTTTGGGGGGCGGTAAATCGAATTTCAACGCGTGGGTCAGTGTCAACTCTGTTTCCACACGCTTAGAAGTGTGTGCGACACAATCATGTAGTGGGAAATGCCACTTGATCCTACAGACGTCTTTCTGCGCCACATGCGCGTGCCACACATTTCTGAGTGTTTGTCGCGGAAGCAGAAGAAAGTGCCACACACTAGACCCACAAGTTGAAACTCGTGGAAATGCCGTTTTGTTCATGTCCGAAAATAACAATACAAACCAGTTAAGATCTCAATAAGTAGAACTCCAGGCTTCCGCACTGGAAGCCTGGAAGGATTCTCCGTTTTATGTCTGTCTGCTTGATAACGTAGCTAATATTATTTGGACGTTAATTTGCCACTTAGTTTGAATATCCCGCCTAATTTGAGCCATAATTAAACCACCTCGACAGTTGTTTGTTAAATTCGGGCCACAAACTTGTTGGTCAAGGAAACACACACTTGTGGTCCACGCAAACTACAGATTTGTGAAATGCGAAAAATAACCCTATAGAAGTTATTGTCGACCAGACTGGCCCAACGCCCAGTTTGACATAGACCTCGACATCTAGACATCTGATCTTCGGATACGCTATACAAACGTTCGTTATTCACAGTGTCTATAGATCCTGTTGTGCGCCATAAATCTTGTGGAACGCGTATGTTCCGCTTTTAAGAATTAGTAGGAGACTTGGCAGGGCCTCTGGCCTACCTTTTCAAATTATTTCCATACAGCACTTGACTCTCTCTCTCTCTCTCTCTCTCACTCTCTCTCCCCCCCCCCCCTGTGCCCTTATCTCTATCTCTCCCTTTCTTGCGCACAATTCTTTTTTTCAAAATTTTTCTTTACAGGGTCACTTTATCGAAGTACAAGTCACAAATGGCGAGCTCTACCGGACAAAAATTCACTGTTATTTCCTCGACCAGACGCGGGTAGTACGACTGCTAGCTGAGGAGAAGAATTATCACATATTTTATCAGATGTTAGCCGGCCTTACCCCAGACGAGAGAGGTATTAATTTTTGCTTATGCGCTTTCAGCAGTTTTTGAGATGTCAAAACGTAAGTGGAGGGACACCTATGACATCGCAAAAGTTGTCCGTCCGTTTGTTTGTAAGCACGATATCTCTCGAAGGAAATGAGATATTTTGATGAAACTTGGTGTGAGGATTCGTTGGGTCATCTTACAAGTCATGTTCGCAGATGGGCTTTGTAGCCCTAAATTTAGGGGTGGGGAGGGGTTTCAAATTAAGGGGAAAACAAAATATTATGAAACAGCTAATGTGATAGTCGATTATGGGGTAAGAAGACATGCTGAACACGATGGTTAAAACCATTTTGTCATCGGAGAAGTAGTTCGCCCGGAATCTGGCCAAAACCGGAAAGTTTGTTGAAAGTAAAAGCTTTATTTGAAGTTGATTAGATGTTCAGTTTAGGGGTAGAAAGACATTTTGAACCCGATGGCGAGAACTATTTTCTCGACGGACAAGTAATTCGCCCGGAATCCGGCCCAAACCGGGAAGTTTGTTAAAATTAAAAGTTTTATTTGGAGTTGATTAGATGCTCGATTTAGGACAAGAAGACATGCTGAACACTTATGTGAAAACAATTTTCTACCCGGACATGTAGTTCGCCCGGAATCCGGCCCAAACCGGAAAACTGTTAAAAGTTAAAGTTTTATTTTTAGTTGATTAGATATCCGATTTAGGTGTAAGAAGAGATGCTGAATCCGTGTTTGACAATCATTTTTTTACCCGGACATATAGTTCGACCGGAATCTCGCTGGAGTCGGAAAATTTGTTATAAGTAAACTTTTTATTTAAAGTTGATCAGACGTTCATTATTGGGGAAAGAAGATACTCTTAGTTCGTTTTTTAGCATTCTTTTGTCGCCGGACAAGTAGTTCCGGAGTTCGGCCGAAACCGGGAAATTGGCAGAAGTGACAGGAAGTTTTCGTCAAAACAGATATGACTTAGAGGGGTAAACACACATGTTGAATCCATGTCTGAACTTGGTTTTCTCAGATGATTAGCTATTTGGCCTTAATCTGTTTCTGAATGTTAATAGTAAAAATGTTCAAGGAGTATGGCGAAGAGTGGATCTGGCAAGACCCAATTGTCCGGATCAAATATTTGAATTTTTGGGATCCCATCGAAACCTTTGGTCTTGTTCTTAGGAGCCGCGCAAAAAGAGCAAACTTTCGCATGGAGACAATTAACGGCTCGCGTAATGCGTATATCATGTTTCACTGATTCAATCATGTCGTGCTGCAACGCTGGCTCCGATAATTCCACATTCCGAACACAGCAAAAGAAGATTCAACCTCCTCTAGTTCCTCGATGTAGATAGATAGATTGATAGATAGATAGATAGATAGATAGATAGATAGATAGATAGATAGATAGATAGATAGATAAATAGATAGATAGATAGATAGATAGATATAGATAGATAGATAAATATTTTTATTGATCAAACTTGTAGCACCGACATGGCACGTCGACCATTACATTTAATGTGTTACAATACTTGAATATATACAATTATTACATAGATGTTTTCTAAACCTGCAAGTTTGTCTCACTTTGAATGTCGCGAGCGTAGTGTACATCGCTACGAGTAAGTGCCATTTCCGATGCATGGAAAGCATAGGTATTGGCGCCACTCCATAGTGTCATTTTGCTTTGCTACGAGAAGGTTGGAACGGTCAACATAGTAACTTTTCACGAGGTTGGAATGAAGATTGTAACTTACTTGTTACTATTGTAAGAAGGGTGGAACACGCTCGAGGTAACTAGCTGGGTCGTCTGAGGCTCGTCTTACAGAACACCTCCATTGTACTGTCATAAAATTGATAAGTAAATTGGTAGGTATAGGCGCTACTCCCTGGTGTTATTTTGAACTGTTACGAGAAGGCTGGAACGCAGATAACATCCAAAGTGCTCTGTTGAAACCGCGCATCCTCTTACTATCTGCTGTGAAACTTCTGACAGTGTAATTTAGCTTTCTAAAGCTAGGCAAGTCCGTTATTGGTCAAAGCTCTTAAGCCGATAGACGTAAGGAAATCAGATTTAATCCGGTTCTTTCATTTGCAGTACGGTTAAAACTTGATGGATACAACCTACACAACCTGAAATACCTGAATCAAGGTGACCTTAGACAAAATGAAGTGGAGGATGCGAAGAGGTTCCAGGCATGGAAAGCGTGTTTAGGTAAGCCTTTACCCCCTCCCCCCCCCCGTCCTCCTCACATTCTCTTACTATCCTGCATAGAACTGTCGTACCTGCGGTTGACAAAAACCTTTTCATTCGTCAATCGCCATAATTTCTATGTGTTATGTGATGGCGAAAGACTTTTGATGATGTAATTATAATAAACGATGTGCCCCCTCATTTTATGCTTTAGGTCAGTGGAATGCGGACTTATTACCAGATTGGACTACGCAAGAGCAAGTCTGCCACGGTTCGTGATTTTTTCGCAAATTTTGGGGTGTTTTTTTAGTTGGATGAGTCTTCGATTATTTGGTGGTATTTTTCCATAGATTCGTGGTGTACACAGTAACTATAATAGCAGAAGTTCGAAAGGATTGGCAGATGTTAGCCAATCCAACTGTCTGTTTCTTATAACCTGAGAGAAGTAGTAGTTTTTTTTTCAGTTCAAAACGGAGTTAAAAATTTGTTGTCAACTTTCCGGTTGTCGGTCCCGTCAAAAAGAAGTTGGGCACAATAGGTTATTGAAAAGGAATATTTATTTATGACCCGCTTTTTGGATAACCAGCGGAGTATGAGTAAAATAAACAGTAAAATACACATATTAAAACACTAAATAAAACAATGTAAATAAACAGGACTACATCATTTTCATATAGTTTAAAAACACACTAATAAAAATAAAAGCTTAGGGGAACAGGTTTAAAAAGTAGCAGTAGCAAATACTGCAAGATTTTTTGTTTACACTCTAAGAGTCCCCAATGTCTCATTATCAACGCTGTGACAAAATAGGTTTTATTTACACTCTAAGAGTCTCCAATGTCTCATTATCAACGCTGTGACAAAATAGGTTGGTGAGTAGAAAACCCCACAACCCTACAGGTTGGTGAGTACAAGCTCTGCAATCTTCCCTGGTAATTGAAGATAAATTGTAGGCTACTGTGTTCTTCAAAACTGTGCTAACTACATTTTCATAAGTTATGGGCCCAGTTTTGTGTATGCCAGCTGCATGAAGGAAGTAGGAACTCAGAAAGTTAAAACTAATCTACCTGTTAGATGCTGCTCATGTCGTCATCTTACACTTAGCACAGTTTAACAGATCACCAAATCAGCTATGTTGTTTCCAATGGTATGATTAACTCAGTTTTCAAAAAATTTCAGTTAGCATAGTTCTGAAGAACACGGTACAATTAAGAATCGGGTACGCAAACATCGCTGCTAATCGTGGTCGTTTCAGCAGACGTGGACTAGCTAAACTTTATTCTAGTTTTTGCGACCATGCTGTTTTGTCTGCGTCTGGTTTATATCCTGTATTTACAAAGACTGATTTTAAGCAAATGTGGGTGGATTATTTTCGATATTGCAAATTCCTTTTGTATTTACCCAGATTTACCTCAGATCCTTGTTGATCGTTACGGAGCTAGCGACATCTTATCTTCGTTGGAAAATCTGCAGACCAATATTGGTGCTGACGCGTGTTTCCGCCTATGTGCGCACCACGGCCTCATCCGGCTTTTTGATTGAGTACTTTTTTTTTTTTTTCAATCAATCAAGTTTAATCCGAATAGCTAAAAGCTAGAAAAGGAATACAAATTTACAAAATACACAGACATACACAGAAATACACAACAATTTGACTAATACACTTACAAGAAATTACCAGAAATAAATGATGGAATGAAACTACGTAAAAATTGGGTAACAGAATTAGCGGGATATGGGGAAAACTTATTGCCAGTATTCCTCTCGGACCGACGCACGGAAGACGGGAGGGGAGGGGGGAATAGATGGGTCATCTGGGGACAACACGTTATCTTAGCTCCAAATTTGTTTGAAAGAGTATTTCTACGTATTTTTTTGTTGTTGTGTTTGATATGTTGTACTCTATTTAATTCTTTTCTTTGATTACTGCACTATCTTAAATCTGTACAGTGGGTCACAAATAAATATTATATTAATGGGGGTTTTGTACTGTCTCTGGAATGGAAGTGAAAGCTGCCATGTTCTGCTCATCACCTTATGGATCCGACTTTTACCATGAGCGTGTTCCATCCTACTTACCGTAGTTATTACGCATGACGTCACGAATCCTGGCTTTTTGCTGCCAAGGCTGGAACGTTTTTTCTATTTTCCAGCAGAATATCGTGCCAGGGGCGAATCCGACCAATCACGTTACAGAGATCCGTAGTTACTATGCTTACTACGCTGCCGAGCGTGGTAAGCAAATAGTTACTATTAGTTACTATTTCGAGAAGGTTGGAACGGTCAGCGTAGTAGCTTTTGGTTAGGTTGGAACGGAAATAGTAACTACTAGTTACTATTTGTTGAGTGGTAGAACACGCTCTATATTCTCGTCGTTCCCCAAGGACTCCTCGGAGACTCGAAGGGAACGGCGAGGATAGAGGTCTAGAGGTCACTCCACGCAGACTCCTTGCACGGTAAACAATGAGAACACGGAGATTGCTTCCAAAATGGATTTTGTTACAAAAAAAAATTATGCAGTTGACGAAATTAGTCGTCGGAGACCGGAGGTCCTTCCATGTATCAAGTTTCATTAAGATCTGATCACCCGTTCGTAAGCTAAAAATATCTAATTTTTCCGGATTCCCCCTCCCTCCACTCCCCTCCAGTTGGTAGGATCGGAGAAGCGACTATTTCTAATTTAATCTGGTCCGGTCCCTGATACGCCTGCCAAGTTTCATCGTCCTAGCTTATCTGGGAAGTGCCCAAACTAGCAAAACCGGGACCGACAGACCGACTGACGGACAGAAATTACAATCGTTGCCATAAAAAAATATGCAGTTGACGAAATTAGTCTGGATCCACTTTATTTTTGGTTTTCTTTCTTGTGATTGTTTTTAATTAAATTGCACCAACACCAGCAAAATTTGATTCATTCCGAATCTGAAAAGGAGTCCTTTTAGATGATGGTGATGATAACCGGAGCATTCCCAGTCCGTGAGTCCCCAGGGCAAACAAAACTGCGGGGACTCCTCAAGTGGAGTTTGGGGAACGGCGAGAATACGCCTTATGTCCATCACAAGTGTTAATAATATCGGTGGATTTTCAGAAATTAGTCGACTAGGAGCGCTGAATTGGAATAAGGAGAATTCGCCCATTTCGGACTAGGCGCTTCTAGCGGATTGAAATGCGGTTGGCACCGCTGCTCTGTGTTGGCCCTTAATAATTGAGAACTCTAAAATTGGTCAAGTTTAAGCCTAGATGGTTGTTAAGAAGCTGAATAAAAAGAAAACTGCGACAGCTAATTGTAATTATCATTCATAATAACAATAACCACAACATCAGAATCATCTTAGCTTTTGAGAACCGTTTCTGGCGTCAGTACGGAGTACCGTCTCTAGTCGTACTTGGTCCGCCACCAGAGCAAAACAAGAGTAATGCGAAGACCTATCCTTCCCATGTATAAAAAATGGGCATCCGCTTTGTTCGCTGCGTGCAGTGGCGACGTAGACGTTCTAGCCAGCGCTCGTTAACGATTGGTCAGAGCAAAATAATTCTGCTCTGCGATTGGTTGAGTTTCGGTAGGGATGTTCGTATCCGCTAGTGGAGCTAGTGTTGCTGCCATTTGACTGTGTGTCACTTTTTCAAAGTTCGTGCATTACACTCTGGAGTTATTTTGCTCTGTCCGCCACACTATTTCTAGTTCTAGTTCAGAGAAGTTCTAGTTCTAGAAGTTCTCGAGTTCTAGAACAGATAACACAAGGACATGCGGTTTAACAGATAACACTTAGGATGTTGGCTCTTCTGTTTTCAAACGTTACGCCTTAAAATGTTACACATACAAGAAGAGCCTAAAAAAACGCTGATTTCTTTGTTTGTCATGGTGATACCGGAAAAGTCAGCTGATTTTCGGCTCTTCCTGGCAATGCTTATTATGCGTATAGTTTAATGCATAACGTTTGCAAAATGATAACAGATAACATCCCAAGTTCTGTTGAAACTGCGCATCCTTGTGTTATCTGTTGTGAAACTTCTGACAGCGTAGAAGCGCCCAAACTGAAAATCGCGAATTTGGCGGGAAAATCAAGGCCTCTATTGACAATACTAAAATTGCATTCCGTGCAAAGGTGAGCCAGTGCTTCGTGCACAAGCAGACCGGTACGACTTCTTATACGAAAATAAGCATGTGCAATTCGTGTCACGATGGGAAAAGAGGCATCCTGTGCAACACAATTTAGGAACGGAGGAGAAAAATTTGTGTCCGACTACGAAAATCGCACTCTCTTTGTACGTAATTTGTGCAGTTTTGTGCGCTTTAAGGTTACTTACGCCAGTGCGACTGCAACCTACTTTTCGACTGTCAACTCAACTGTTCGAACGCGAGCTGGTCTATGCACTTGTCCACTCTAAGCTCGCTTACGCCAGTGTGAATGCACCCTAATTTTCAACTGTCAGTTTAACTGTGCGAACGCGTGCTGGGCTTACCCATGTCTATTAATGGATGTAGGCGGCATTAACGTATAAATTCATGGTGTGTAATGCAAATTTTTAAATCAAAAGATAGCGAAGTACTTCACGAATATTGGCATTGTGCAGTAAAGCGAGGCCGTCAATTAGATAATATCTTAGTTGCCCTTATCCGATAAGCGGGATTGGGCTTGAGTTAGGCTATTAGGATAACCGTTGTCGGGCGGGAGACTTATTATTATTTATTTCTGGTCGGTCGAAAGAGATTCAGACCCTCCAGAACGCTATAGTGTCCATGACGTACCAAGAACTAATGAGATGGTGTCTTTCACCAGCAACAAATACCTGGCATCGTGTTTTTATTTTTTTTAGTTGATTAACTTAGTAGGAAACCAAAACTGTGTTATGGTCGTATAAACTAATACTATAGTAATAATAATTTGTTTTTAACCCACAAATTGTTCAAGACGAAAACAGTAGAATACAAAAGAAATTAAGAAGACATAGTTAGGGGAAACACAACACATACAAACAAAATTTCTCACGTACGCGTGGTCCGTGGAGAACTGACAATTTCTACGTAATAGCCGGTAGAGAGTACTTACTAATAATTTTAGAAAGATATTGTTTTGTTTGAGCCCAAGCTGACTTTGAAACATTTATTCAAACAATGTTTACAACGGATACGTCAGCTATGATTCTTCATCAGAGATATTTCGGCCCTTCTTGGCAAGGGTGCTCGTCAGGCTGTCAATCCTCTGGTTCAATGTCGGAGAAGGAAACAAACCTGTAATAAATAACTGAAGCTTCTACCGACTATAAATATCTTATTAAAGTAAATTATCTTCAACTACCACTATAATGAAAAAACTAGACCTGAGATTTAATTTTTGACACGGACGCTGTTTTGCTGCACGATTGGGTTGATGACAGGAAAGGTTTTTTTCTGCATTTTGGTCAACTTCAGTTTTTGTATTAATGAGGGGCTGAAAACTTAAATATTATTTTATTAATAACCTCGTTCTACGTTTCTATTATGGAGTATTCGCCTGTATCTATTACTTTAAATAATTACTGCAAGGAAAAACTAGTGCTGAGATTTAATTTTTGACACGGCTGCTGTTTTTGCTGCACGATTGGGGCGACGGCAGGAAACATTTTTCTGCATTTTGATCGACTTCGGTTTTGTTGTTAATAAGGGACTGAAGCTTAAATTTTCTTCCCGTAATAACCCCGTTCCACGTTTCCGTTAGGGAGTACTCGCCTGTATCTCAGTTAATGCCTCCTCGGTTTTTCTTTATCTCAACTGCTTCTCGAATGGTTTGATGGAGTCCGGTGCACGTTGCAAGAATTTGAGCTTTTTCAAAATATCACTGATGAAGAATCATAGCTGACGTATACGTTGTAAACATTGTCTGAATAAATTTTAGAAAGATGCCAAGGAGGGAGAAAAAGAAGAAATTTACAAAAACGAAAGTAAAAGGATCGCATAGCTTTAATATCCTGTTTCTTTAAAACAGGATAGACACCAGATAGAAAAAGAATAGAATGGTCATAGAAAGATGTATTTGCATGTCTGTGTATTTTACTGGCAATTTCTATGCTATTTCTAGTATAGAACAATTTTTTGAAGGAAAAAATTAATTAAATTTAAATGGAACTGTTATTGTAACGGTCGTGCCTAAGTTTTGTGTAGCTTATTGATCTACACTGTAAAAAAAAATCTTGCAATATTTGCTTCTGGGATTAATCTTGTCTCTAAACAGATAATCTTATCTCCAATTCGGATTAATCTTATCTCAGTAGAGATAAGATTATTTCGAGTAGCAAGTACTGCAGTGAACTTTAATCCTTACTCAGAGAAACTTTTTACAGTGTATCTCCATGTGATCAGAGGCGTTACTAGCCAAATTTTTTTTTTTGAGGGGGGCAAGGTATTTATCGACTGTTTTGACGAAAAACTAATGCTTTCAAGAAAAAACGACAGTTTTGAAAAAAAGTCGACTGATTTTCAGAAAAACCGATTGTTTTGACAAAACATCGACTGATTTTCAGAAAAAACGACTGTTTTCATGAAAAAAATGAACTGTTTTACATTGCAACATGGTGGGGGGGGGGAAGTCGTGAGGACGGGGGGGGGGGGGACACCAAAGTATGACTAAAATAAACAAAGTAAAATACACATATTAAATAACTTAAACAAAACAATGTAAATAAACATGGCAACATTCTTTTACAGACAATTGGGTCTTGTCTTCTCCAGGCTGATCATCAGAGAAAACCAAGTTCAGATATAGGCCTACCTATATAAGCCATATCTGTTTTGAAGATCTTCCTTATCCCTATAAAGAGCATCTAATCAACTTCGAATAAAACAAACTTATACAAAAAAAGTTCCGGTTACAACCGGATTCCGGAAGAATTATATGTCCGGGTAAAAGTGATTGTCATATACAGGCTCGGAGTCTCTTCTTACCCCTAAATCTGTCATCTAATCAACTTCAAATAAACGTTTTGCTTTTAACAAATTTTTCGGTTTGGGCCGGATTCCGGGAGAACTAGTTGTCCGGGTAGAAAATGGTTTTGACCATCTTGTTTATCATTTCTTCTTACTCCATAATCGACTAACACATTAGCTGTTTACAAATATTTTATTTGCCCCTTAATTCGAACCCCCTCCTCCACCCCTAAAAGTAGTGCTACAGAGCCTATCCACGAACTCGACCTTGCTCTTGTCAAAGAACCCTCGCACCAGGTTTCGTCAAAATATGTCATTCCTTTCGAGAGTTATTACTCACAGACGGACGGACGGACAAACGGACAACTTTTGCTATGTCATAGGTAGGCTTATGTTTTTTCAACTTATGTTTTGGGATCCCAAAAACACACACTGTAAAAAGTCTCTTGTACATCAAACTTTGGTAATTGTGCATCGGGGAGTTTTTTTTCCGAATAAGTGTTAAAATCCGGTGGAGCATTAAAACGCTAGAATGCAACATACTGCAGATTATGTTATCTGAATGCGGAGAAGTTTTTTGTTATGGTACTTGGGCTTACACAAGTGCCATATAGCGATCGTAATGTCTGTCTGTCTGTCCGCATTTTGCTAGTTTGGGCACTTCCACATGACCTAGGACGATGACACATGACCCGGAGCAGGTCAAAATAAAAATGAGTATTGAGGGATTTGAATTGCTGGGTGCCCGAATCCACCCAAGAAGTGGAAGTACAAAGACTAACCTGAGACTGAAAACCATAGTAGGGAGATATTTGTCTAGTCAAATTGACATACTCGAATAGATGCGGGAAATTGCTCATGAAAACATGTTTTAATGTACTATATAGCCGTACTATTTTAATGTAATGAGTATTTTTAATAAAATATAGCTTAAAACCGAGATCTAAACTTGAAATCAGGCTCTCTGTGACGAAATGTCCGTCTGACGAATTGTCCTAATGACGAACTATCCGTATGACGAATTGTCCTTGTGACGAAGTGTCCTTGTGACAAATTGTCCTGTGACGAATTGTCCTATGACGAATTGACCGGACACCCCGATTTCGACATGAATAAAGGAATGAATTTGATCCCCAAAAAATCATGGGGCCATGGCGAATAAAAAACATTCGCAAATTCAATATAACAACCAAACAACGAACACCATAACCCCCAGAAACGCTTCCAATGCTCAGTAGCTTGCTTAAGGAGCACACTGGGTTGCTTTAACTACCCCCACTCGCCAGTTCGTCGAAACGTCAGTTCGCCCATTCCCGTAATTCGACGAGTTCATCTTTTTTCAAATATCTTGGTTTTCTTCTGTACCTTCCTCGTCGCATGCGCACTCACCGAATCATGGAGAAGTTTTTTGTCTTGGACCCAACTGTCAAGCTAAAAGAAATAAGTTAACATCTTCTGCGAACATTTAACCGCCTTCCTGTCTATTACCCAATGCGCCAGCTAATGCAGTAAATTTATTGTTCTTTCGTGTTTCGTTGTGTATTTCTTTTTGCGTTTATTTATCTTTTTCTGTCGTTGTAGGTTTTGTGCACCCTCTGTTTTACTTGCTGAGCGTTCATTTATCTTTTTTTCTGTATGTACTTTGCACATACCTTATTACTAGGCTGCATGTAATAAATTCCTTCATTCAATCATTCACAGTTCGTCGAAACATCAGTTCGCCCACATGTCGGTTCTGCCACACGTAGGTTCGGCTACATGTCAGTTTTCACACGTCAGTTCACCCACGCGTCAACTAAGAGCGTGTTCCATCCTACTTACCGTAGATACTACGCATGACGTCACGAATTCTGGCTTTTTGCCGTCAAGCTTGAACGACTTTTCTATTTTCCAGCAGAATATCATGCCATGTGCGAATCCGACCAATCACGTTACAGAGATCCGTAGTTACCACGCTTACTACGCTCCCGAGCGTGGTAAGCAAATAGTTACTATTTCGAGAAGGTTGGAACGGTCAGCGTAGTTATTTTTGGTGAGGTTGGACTGGAAATAGTAACTAACAGTTACTATTTGTAGGAGGGTGGAACACGCTCTAAATTCTCCACTTCCATAATCTCTTGCTCACAATCTCCCTTGTAAAATGTGCTCTTGCGTTTCAGGTGTCCTCGGCATTCCGTCGCAAGATGTCTTACGAGTTTTAGCGGCCGTTCTGCTTCTTGGAAATATTCGATTCTCCGCCAGTGCGCAGTCGACGTGCTCAAAGAGCGATTCAGAAATCCAAGCCGTTGCGTCACTCCTCGGCGTGACGTCAGAATCCCTATTTAGAGGGTTAACCGTTCGGACGCATAGTACAAGGGGGGAGTTGATTAAGTCGAACTGTGATGTGAATATGGTGAGTTTTTTTTTCTTATCTTATCTCCTTTTTTGTTTGGGTCCAGGAGATTTGTATATCTTCGGGTAGGTTACACGAAGAACTAGAATAAGTTCCTCCTATGTTGTGGAATCTGTCATGACTCGGATGTGAGAATTCGTAACGTCACGACAAAAAGAGAGAATTCCATTTTCTCTCGCCAACAGCTCGAATAAGTTTGGATGCTGCTGACCTTTAACGAGCCAACGATACACCAACGATACGTCTGCAAAGTGAAAGTGCCGAGCTCGCAGTCTGTCGTATCTTATTTGACTTAAATCCTATATTTGAACCGATGAGGTATTTGCCCATACTTGGGGTGCTCTGCTCTCCCTTAGACTGACTAAATCTTGGTATCGTCGAGCGTTAGGGAATATTCAACCTTCGAAGGCGTATGCGGGATCGTAGTCTTTCGTTTAGGGAGGTCTGTTCCTTTTCTTTGATACTTACTTTATTAATTCCTTAGAGTACAACTTGTTCCAAATAAGGTATCGCAACAGTCAGCACAGAATCATCTGCATGCAGACAATCTTCATGTACAAAATCATCTGCATACAGACCATTGTCTCGCTACAATAAACTCTCAGAATCATCTGCCCGCTTGGGGCTTCACATCAAATTCCTATTTTGCTTACTGCGTAGTAGCTAACCTTTAAAGTTCACCTAACCACACTCACTAACATCCGCGAGCTCTAGTAAGGTTAAACTAAAGTCTAGATAACATGAGTCTCCAAAGCGACAGAAGAATGTTGGTAAACCACGAAAGGTTATCCTTACTAATACTGATCCCAAAAGCCTCGAATTATTCCAACTATTAAGAAAGCTAATTTTGATACTTAATTTTCTAATATACTATTCGTCACATATGGCGTCGGTGGTCGTCGGGGGCGTCTCTCCTCATCAACGCTTGGATGTGCTGCTTTTAGCTACAACTGTCTGTCGTTAGCCAGTCTAAGAAGACTGTCGAGCAGAGCAAACTAACTCTAGAGAGTACCACGCGAACTTTGAAAAAGTGACATAGAGTCAATCCTAGCGACACTAGTGCCGCTGGCAGGCCCTCAATGTCCCTACTGAAACTCGATCAGTCGTTAACGTGCGCAAGATCAGAATTTTCTGCATCCGCCACTGCAGGTCTGAATGGCTCGCTGAAGCTTCTCTCGCCAAGCGTGCTCCGCGGCGCTTCGACGGAGGCCCATTTTGGATACATGGGAAGGATAGGTTTTGACATTACTCTATAGGTTTAGTTTGCTCTGCAATGGAGATTATATATTCATACAATGGATAAAAATGGAAGCGTCAGCTACATCAACTTTTACAGCGATATTTGACAGTGCAAAACGGATACTTCAGCAGAATTATATTAGAGCTATATTTCGGGCCTTTTTGGCAAGGGTCCTCTTCTGGCTCGAAGCCGCTCAAGTTGGAAAAAAATGTAGGAAAAGAAGGGTCAAAATGTAGCTTATTAAAATTCAGCTGACGTATCCGTTTAGCACTGTAAGAAAATGTTGTCTCAAAACATAAAACTGAAAAGGCTGATAACAGATACATTCTATTGACGTTTAACAAAACATGATATCTGTTATCAAACTTCTGAGACTGCAGTTACTTCTGAATGTGATTCGACCTTACTATACAACTTCATACAAATACTTTTCAACAATTTTTCATCGGGATTCTGATCGCCAACAAAAATTCGCCTTCCGCTAGATGTCATCTGCATCGCCGCAACAAAATCATGCTCTTTAACGTTGACTCCGTTTTTCCAGTCCCGCTCGATTCGTGACGCTCTGGCGAAGGCCCTCTACTGTCGAACCGTGGCAACGATCGTTCGACGAGCCAACTCCCTGAAACGTGTTCCCATGTCCGGAACGCTAAGTTCGGACTCGAACGACTCTGTTCATAATCAAATGGAAATCGCTAGTCAACACGCATCTACTGTTGGAACCGCGGGTTCGAAGTCAAGCCGGTCCATGGCGGTTCTCAATCATGCGGTCCGGCACGCGACGGATGGATTTATTGGAATTTTGGATATGTTTGGATTTGAAGATCCAAAGGTTAGTTCGATGTTTTGTTAAACTTTCGTCGGAACCATGTAAGTAAGTAAGTAAGTAAAGTATTTATTACCCGTATTTTTCACTTAAGAACAAAACGGAGTAAAGAAGAAGATAAGAAAAAGAAAAGGAATTGAAATTAAGGCACATGACGTTTTACATAACAATTACGCAATCACGAACTATAATAGTGTTTAAGCCAGGGGTGGTTCCATTTCCCCGGGAAATTTGAAATTACCGAGTCTTCTCTTTGTTCAAACACCTTTCTCCTCATCAGTCACCGAACTAGACCTGGACCTGGCCCAATGGGATTCTCAGTGTGGCAATACCCGATGAAAAATCTATCTCAAAATAGTACTATGAAATAGTACGAAAAAGTAGCATGCAGTACTAACGATGCTACTACATGCTTCTACTTCAAGCCTACCGTGTTACTGCATACTACTATGTGCTACAATTAGCAAGGCTGGATGCTACTATAGCAAGACAGGATGCTACTGGATACTACTTACATAAGATTGGACCAGCCTGAGGCACATTAAATGATAGTATTCTTTGCTATTATATAGTATTACGTGCAACGTTTTCGTACGACTACCATACTACTACGCAGGCTACAAATTTTTCGTCGGGTAGTCGCGTTCTTTCGTCACCTATTTACAAGGCATTGGTTTATTTTCCGTTTTTTGCACCAAGCGCTTACTTCTCACTGTTCTTTTGACCGGTTTTACCAAGTCCTTTGTCCTTTCTTCCGCAGGCCTGCGGAGAAAGGAGATTGGTCAACTCCGAGATGAGTTGACCAATCTGCTCAGGAGTACGGCGACTGTCAAAAACGGTCAAATTAGCAGAAAGGACTGAGGCGTTGGGAGAGAGACCTATGATCGCTTTCGGCAAAAAAAACTCGACTATTAGTCAGTTTTGCCTTCTGCACATTCATCTATGCAGTTTAAGATAGTTAATTTATTTATTTATTATTTCTGCGAACGATAAGCTAAAAGCTTGTCGTTTACCGCTTTTATTTCCAGATTTGTTTCGTGAATTATGTAATTAGTTTTCAATTCAATTCAGATTTATCAACCATAAAATAAATGCAAAGAAGTTATAATGTTGCACGTCGACACAATGGCACGTCACACACAGAACTTATCGTTATAAAACTTAGTAAAATATGGCACAAATTTTGTGTTTTTTCATTGTGCCATACGCCAGAAGAATCAATAACGAACATCGTTTTAGACGAGAATTCTTGAAGCCAATGGCCTGTTTTGTCGTCTGCATTGTTATTATTATCAGTTTCAATTGTAAACAAAAATTTACGACTGTGATCTTATTTTCTATTTGCAAGCCATTTGGTTCAATAAATTGATTGATTAATAAGAGTCAGAAACAAGAGCGCAGGCAATTCATAAAACCATGGCTGAGCCGGCCCATCACTGGTGTAGGTCTTCATTTCTACTTTAAATGTATTCCTTCTTTTTCTAGCCCTCACAACTGGAGCATCTTTGCCTCAACCTATGCGCAGAAACGATGCAGCACTTTTACAATACTCATATCTTCAAATCAAGTCTGGAATCCTGCAGGGAGGAAGGGATAACGTACGAAGCTGAAATAGGATACGTTGACAACGTGCCCTGCATTGACCTCGTTTCGTCCCTGGTAGGTTTCCTCTATGCCCTTAACCTCTTGCAGCTCTAGGACATTTGACATCGTCTCTCAGGTAGTTTTCTACCTAACATCTTCATATTAACCTGGTTCACACTGCTGCAAGTTCACGGAAACTTCTTCGAAGTTCTCGACACCTGAGTCAAAATAAAATACTATACAAACATAATAGTATAACACGCCTGTAACAACACACCAGATTAATATAAGAGATAATAATAACCATTATCTTTCCAGATCCAAACAGCCAAACTGAATTTGAATAGATAGGTAGATAGATAAGGCGTATTCTCGCCGTTCCCCGAGGACTCCACTTAAGGAGTCCCCGCCTCTTTTTTTTTGTCCCGGGGATTCGCTCCACGTATTCTCGCGAGTCCCCACGGACGGGGAATGCTCCGTTTACAGGATCACCATCATCAAAAAGGACTCCCTTTCAGATTCGGAGGGGAATCAATTTTTGCTGGTGTTGGCGAAATGTTAAATTAATTAAAAAGAATCAGAACAAAGTGGATTCAGACTAATTTCGTTAACTGCATATTTCTTTTCAAAACAAAATCCATTTTAGAAGCATTCCCCGTGTTCTCGTTGTTTTCCTAGATAGAGTCCAAGGGAGTGACTCCTCTATTCTCGCCGTTCCCTTCGATTCCCCGAGGAGTCCTCCGGGAACGACGAGAATAGGCCTATAGATTTTAATGCACTAACACGAACACAGGACACATAAACACTATAAATACTATAAAATACTAATTTGTCTAATTAACATAGTGTTATACTGGTACCCCTCTGGGGAGTAAGGGGTACACATATATCAGAACCATTCACGCCACGGACAGCATGACCAATATTTGAGCATGGTTACCAAAAAAGTCATTTTCTGAACTTGAACAGCCTTAGATATCTAGAGTTTGTAGACCGTCAGCTTGTTCAAGTTCAAGTTCTGTTTTGGCAGAGATAGGGCTCGAGATGATAGTAAACGGCAGACATTTCAATATACCTTAAAGTTTAACTGAAAAGCCAACTTATTCGTGTGTCATTTTCTTGAATACATTGAATTATTTCGATTCTGCAAAGGGATTTTTTTTATTTTCCATTATCTGCTCTAGTTATGATGTTCAGAATATTTGCGACCGTCCCCACAACGATTCTACTATGACGCGGGAAATCTTAATCTCAACCCAAACACGGCTTTCCAGTGGGCAGTGGTGAAATTGCTGAAGTTTGCTTAGTGCCTGAACAATAAAAAATCATAAATCTTTCTCGTAAGGCATACATCAAAAACACAAGCTCATAGAGGTACCACAAATCACACGGAAATTCCACTATTTTAAAATCAATTATTTGTGAATTGTGGAGCGACGAAGTAACCCATTTTCAGCGGGTCTTCAAGCCAATATAAGTGAATAAGTGATGGGTAACTAGATTGTCCTATCCCAGCCCTTTTCGGTTAAACTTTAAAAAATACCTTAAATTGCAGCTTGGGGCAATTGAAGGATGTTCCGTCCTGTAGCATTGCTCATGCTTAGTACAGCTAATATAATAACACACCAGATTAATATAATAAATAATAAGAACCATTATCCTTCCAGATCCAGACTGAATTTGAATAGATAGGTAGATAGACAGATAGATTTTAATGCAGTACGAATGACCCGGGAAACAAAATAAAGGAAAAACACATGAAACATAAACACTATACTCCAACCTGCAGGGATGTGCAATTAGGACTTTATTTTACTTTCTTATAAGGAGTTGAATATGTCGAAGCTACATTTTCTATTGCTGATAGAATTTATGGCTCAACATTCTTCGTACCTCCTGTCATTTGATTTCTGATGGCTTTCCATTATGTTAAAAAGTTCTATTCCTTCTTTTTTCACTTATAGCCAAAGATGACCAAAAATCAATGCACTTACCTTGTCTCTCGCTTTTGGTCTATAACTTATAAGGTATATCAATGTTACCGGTCAGACTTCACTTTAACAACTAACCTATTGTAATTTTGACGGGCTAAAATCTGAAAGACCGAAGCTAGGCAGATCCAAATACCATGGGAGTAGAACAGGTAGCCGCATTGCTGCCCCCATGAATCATGTCTCCGACCTATCAGGGTTACAAAACCTGGTTTAAACGACTTCTTCGGGGACTGGCTTACGACTGAAGCTGTGCAGAGACAAAATTTAACAAAAAATGTAAACGACTAATTTTTTATTAAAATGAATGCCCGGGACCTCGGCGAGGCCAAAATAAACGACTGATACGACTTAGCAAAAGGCCAAAATAAACGACTGATACGACTTGACAGAAAACAGGGGGGGGGGGAGAGTCGACCCCCCCCCCCCCTCACCCCCCCTTCGGGCCACCCCTGTATGGTTATGACATAATTTCGACAAGTGGAGCAGGTGCTTTGCATATTTAAAATAACATGATCTCATCTTTTTCTACTGAATAAACGCTTCCGAACTTAATATAGAACTTTCTTTTCAGAGGACGGGTCTCCTGAGTATGCTCGATATAGCTTGCCAGAACAACGGAACTCCCGAGTCTTATATTCAAAAAGTCAAAATTCAACACAAAAACAATGACCGACTCCTGAGCTCGAAGTCCAGTTCACCGCGGATGTTCGCAATTCAGCATTTCGCTGGCAAGCTGGAGTACGACGCTACAGAATTTCTTGGTAAGTAGACTCCACAAAAGGTTAATATTTTTTTTTTTTTTTTTTTTTTCGATCAGTCAAGTTTACTCCGAATAGCTAAAAGCTAGAAAAGGAATAAAAAGGAATATCGCGGTTTAATACTACTCTACGCGGATTTCTGTGTGACATATTTCTGAGGGTTTAGGCGTATTCTCGCCGTTCACCGAGGACTCTTTTTGAGGAGTCTCTGCGTTTTTTGTTCGCCCCAGGGACACACTCGCCGTATTCTCGCGAGTCCGCACGAACGGGGAATGTTCCGATTATTATCACCATCATCAAAAAAGGACTCTCTTTCAGATTCAACGGGGAATTGATTTTGGGAGTTGCTGGTGTTTTTGTTTTTTCAAAAACAGATGTTGGGGATGGTAAATAAGAATTTCTGAGATCATTATTGAATTTAATGATGGTTTAAAACTGATTTTGAAAAAAAGGCATCTATTTAATTGCGATTGCGATTTTTTTTTTGTAAACAATAACAATGTAACATTTAGTTAAAACAATCAGAATCAAGAAAATGAAAATAGGATGGACCCAGACTAATTCCGTTGCATGGAAGTTTTTGGGATCCCAAAACGTAGGTGGAGGGATACTTGTGACATCGCAAAAGTTGTCCGTCCGTCTGTTAGCACAAGTCTTTATGACTTACCACTTTTGGTGATAATAAATAAATAAATAACTCTCGAAGGGTTTGAGATATTTTGATCAAACTTGGCATGAGCACTCTTTAGGTCAAAGTACAGGTCAAGTTCGAAGATGGGCTATGTAGCTCTATATTTGAGGGTGGGGGAGGGGTTTGAAATTAAGGGGAACAGAAAATATTTTTTAAAAGCTAATGAAATAGTCGAGTTAGCGGTAAAGAGATATGCTGAATCCAAATATGAAATTTATTTTCTCACCGGACAAATAGTTAACCGAGAATCCGGCGAAAACCGGAAAATATGTGAAAAGTAAAAATTTAAGATGAAGTTGATTGGAGGTATATAAGGGCAAGGAACGTGCTGAGTTTGAACGTGAAAATTTTTTCTCGCCGGACAATTAGTTCGGCCGGAATCCGGCCAAAACCGGTGAATTTGTTTAAAGTAAAAGTTTTATTTAAATTTGAGAAGATGATCGATTTGCGGGTAGGCAGACATGCTGAATTCGCATATGACAGTCATTTTCTCACCGGACGTATAGATCACTGGGAATCCGTCTGAAACCGTAAAATTTGTTAAAACTTAAAGTTTAATCTGAAGTTGATTATTTTTTTTTTTTTTTTTTTTTTTTTTTTTTTTTTTTTTTTTTTTTTTTTAATACCCGTAGCCATAATTTAACTTATTTTTATATTACATAAACAAAAAGAAAAAAATCTTCTTTCGTACTTTTTGTGGCTACTCCTCCTTCCCTCAGTGACGTTAAATTAGTCTATTTTTTACCCATTTTTAACTATTTACGTCACTTAACTTTTGAAAATAAGCCCGTATTGTATTTACTATTCTTCCCCCCTAAGACATCTTATTTTTATTTTTGTCTGTCCTACAAACCTCAACCATAAATTCAAATTTTACTCCCAACCAAACTATTGTAAATTACGAAAAATAAAAAAAATAAAACCAGAAAGATTTTACAATACCATACATATAAGGGGAAAAAACGACATAAAGGGACAAATATATCTTTCCAACTATAAACAACTATAAAACATTTCCAACTCCACACAATATTTAAATTATACTATAAAACGCAAAATGTATTTTTGGAAACAAACTTGACTAGTTTACTTTATCACAACCATATTTATTCATAAATCTTTTTTTAAACTCATTTTTCAAACACATAAAAACTAATTTACTGGAAAATTACAAACAAACAAAAAACACGAAATACCCACGACTGCAAGGGGCTCTTCCCGTCCTTAAAACTAAATAACAATATCACTTTAAAATAATCAACCATTAAATACACAATTTACAATTCATGACGTAATTTACATATAATTGGGTACACACAATATATATATATATCAAAACAAAAACATAACAACTCAACACAATCACTGGGCCTTGCGTTGTTGGGCATTTCGTAAAAATTAGATTTTTTATAAACCAAAAACTTTCCAGTAATTCCTCTCAAAACTACAAACACACAAATAATTGCTTACTTCTTTACCACCAATCTACGTCGTTTGTCTCTAAACTTTACATATTTCCATACAAAACAAAACAAAAAAAGAAACTAAATAATTTCAAACTTCATCTCTTACCATCACATTTCCGTTTTCATTTCCATTTTTCCATATTACATTATACTAAAAAATATGTTTCTACTCTTCTTTTCTCACTCTTAATTTTTTTAAACTCTCCCATTCTGTCCTAACCATCATCATAATTTTTTCTAGACTATCCTCTTTACCTCTTCCTTTCCAACTGTAATAACAAAATGTTCCTATTAAAAAAGCTGTCGTCCTGTTCTCAGGTGTTATCTTACCTTTAACAATATCCTTGTAGAAAATCTGTTTATCAATCTTCCATTCTTGGCTATATCTGTTTATCTTTCTTAAAAGAGTTTCTAATTCTCCCACTGTTCTCTCCCTCGCCTTGCACTCTATCACGAAATGTCTTATTGTTTCAATTTCACCGCAAAATGTGCACCTCCCTTGTGTTGATGTAGGCGAGATTCTGTGTTTTCTTTCTTCAGTGGGAAGAATATTATGGATTTGATAGAGCATGTGCTCTTTCACTCTTGGCTTTAACATAGACGAGTGTAGTAGCCGTGCTGTTATCGCAAGCTCTTCTATTGTTGTTTGGCCATCAGTCACGATTTTTATCTGGGGTACATCCATGCTTTCTTTATAATATATTTTCAGTTCTTCCTTTGCTATTATTTTTGTTTGGAAATTTATTAAGCCTTTTTCTTCAATTTCTTTTATCTTTGCAAAACCTTTCTTGAGTTGCTGAGGACATTTTCTTGGATCCAGCTTCCATGACATTAGCACTGACCTTTCTCTGCCCATGATTCCTTCGGCTAGCGCTCTTACAAACATCTCTTCAGCTTTGGATTGAAGGTGGGTGACTTGCAAACCGCCTTCTTCTTTGCATAGGTACGAGTCGCTCATCTTAAGTTTTGGTGGGTACTTACCTTGCCATAGAAAACCATATAAGATCTTTTCTATTTTCTTCCTTGTTGTTTTTGTCATTTGGGATATATTGGAAAAATACCATACGAGCGGAAGACAGTATTGGTTAATGTACTGAGCTTTTTGGAAAATCGTCAGTTTCCGGTTTTGCCCATACTGTACTGAAGCAATTAGATTGGTCGTAACTTTCTGCCAGTTTTGCGCTTCCGTCTTCTGCCATGTTTTCGAAAACCAGACACCAAGTATCCTAATTTCTTGTGATATTCGTAGCCCGTGTAAGCTCGGTGCTTTGAAGCTGTGTTCTTCCTCTGTCAAAAGCAGAACTTCACATTTGTCACCGTTCAGTTTTAGCTTAAAGGTTTCGCAGTATTTCGCAGCGCCTAGAATTGCATTTTGATGGTCACTATCGTCAACGGTGAAAGTGCTTAAGTCATCAACGAAACCTTTGACCTTCAAAGTTTCGTCTATCATTTTAATTCCTCTGAGTTCCTTTTCTAGATATTTTAGGAGAGGGTCAAAATATAGCTCGAAAAGTAATAAGCTTAAAGGGCACCCTTGCCGAAGTTGATTATAGGTTGGATGTAGAGGTAAGGCGACATGATGAATTCATTTTTGAGCTTTCTTTTGTCGCCGGAAATTCCTCGTTCCGGAATTCCGCCGAAAACCGAAAAATTGGCAGAAGTAAGGCAGGAAGTTTCGATCTGCTTCGTCAAAATAGATATGACTTAAAGGGGTAAACACACATGTTAAATTCATATATGAACTTGGTTTTCTCATACGATTAGCAATTTGGCCTTAATCTGTTTCTAAATTTTAATAGTAAAATTGTTCAAGGAGTCTGGCGAAGACTGGACCTGGTAAAGACAAGACTCAATTGTCTGGATCAAATTTGAACCTTTGGGATCCCCATCGAAACCTTTGGTCTTGTTTCATTAGTCAAAATCTATTTCGGAGTCATTCCTCGTGTTCTCGTTGTTTTTCGTCCACGGAGTCCGCGCGGATTGACTCCATCTGTCCTCGCCGTTCCCCTCGAGGGGAGAATACGCCTTTTGCCGCGAATATAGAGGTTAGTGCCAGATTAGTGGGAAGCGTTATTTGCTGAGTGTTATTTTGTGTTTATTCTGTTTTCCTGCCATGGCCCCACAGGCTTTTTGGAAAACATGTCAGAGATTTGTAGTTACCACGCTTACTAGGCTCCCGAGCTTGGTAAGCAAATATTCACTGTTAGTTACTATTTCGAGAAGGTTAGAACGCTCAGCGTAGTAACTTTTCACGAGGTTGGCGAAAATAGTAACTAATAAGGCGTATTCTCGCCGTTCCCCGAAGACTTCTCGTGGAATCCATGGGAACGGCGAGAATAGAGGGAGTTAGTTACTTCCAAAATGGATTTTTTTCGGAAAAAAATATGTCTAGATCCACTTTATTTTTGGTTTTGTTTAGTCTGTTTGTTTTTAATTGATTTTACTTTGCACCAACACCAGCAGAAACTGATTCATCTCCGAATCTGAAAGCGACTTCTTTTAGGTGATGGTAATGATAATCGGAGCATTCCCCGTCTGTAGGGACTCGCGAGAAGGGGGTTAGTGAGTCCCCGGGACAAACAAAAACGCGGGGACTCCTCAAGTGGAGTCCGGGGGGAACCGCGAGCGACGCCTATATTTACTATTGTTAGAAGGATTCAGATTCAGATATTCAGATGGAACATGCTCAGTATCAGGAACCATGGTAACTACAAAAATGGCAAAACTGAGATCTAGGTACCGTGGTATCTGCAAAAACAACTACAGCCTCCCTCTTGCAGACACAAATCGTGACATCTTACCTGACGACTTGGTCTCCGTGTTTCACAAGAGCCATTGTCACTTCGGTTTCGCAACTCATCTCTTCGCGAGCGAACTGAAAACTTTGTATAGCGAAACTCCGAGAGGAATTCGCTTCAGAATATCTCCCACTGCTCATACTGAACTGTAAGTACCCTCCCTCATTTTGTCGCATTCTCCCTATTTACTTATACAGTCTATGTCTAATTAAAAATTTTAAGCTTAAATATTTTTTAACACATCTTTTCTATCTATAATTAGTGAACTGAAAGACACAATTAGCGTGTTCCACCCTTCTAACAATAGTTACTATTAGTTACTATATCCGTTCCATCCTCACGGAAAGTTACTACGCTGACCGTTCCAACCTTGTTGGAATAGTAACTAGTAGTATCGTTATTTTTGTATGTTTCGGGGGGGGGGGGGGGGGGTCAACCCCCCCCCCCCCCTGGATACGTCCTTGGTATGTACTTGGGGTCACCATACCGGGCAGCAGTATTCCAATAGCGGGCGCACGTGGGTAAAGTATGCGAGGCGAAGTTCAGGAATTGTAAAACCAATTCTACGCATTGACACTAAGGTCAGCAGTGAGCAATGTCACTTCGCTTTACGCTTTCAACCTGATCCTTGAATGAGCAGTCGCTGGTGAAAGTTACTCAAAAATAGTAGCACTTCTTGCAATTGGAACGGCGATACAGGCATGACGATTTTGCGTTTAAGCATGTTGAATCGGAGTACTTTTTGGGATCCCAAAACGTAAGTGGAGGGATACCTGTGAGTTGTCCGTCTGTCCGTCCGTCCGTCTGTCCGTCTGTAAGCACGATAACTCTCGAAGGGAATGAGATATTTTGATGAAACTTGGTGTGCGGATTCGTTGGGTCGTCGGACCAGTCAAGTTCGTAGATGGGCTTTGTAGCCCTACATTTAGGGGTGAGGGAGGGGGTTTAAATTAAGGAGCAAACAAAATACTTTGAAACAGCTAATTTGATAGTCGATTATGATGTAAGAAGACATGCTGAAAACGATGATGAAAACCATTTTGTCATCGGACAAGTAGTTCGCCCGGAATCCGGCCAAAACTGGAAAGTTTGTTAAAAGTAAAAGTTTTATTTGAAGTTGATTAAATGTTCGGTTTAGGGGTAGGAAGACATGCTGAGGACGATGGTGAAAATCATTTTCTCGACGGACAAGTAGCTCGCCCGGAATCCGACCCAAACCGGAAACTAAAATTAAAAGTTTTATTTGGAGTTGATTAGATGTTCGATTTAGGGCAAGAAGAGTTGCTGAACACTTGAACCCGAACCCGGCCAAAACCGGAAAATTGTTACAAGCTTCAGTTTTATTTCTAGTTGATTAGATAACCGATTTAAGGGTAAGAAGAGATGCTGAATCCGTGTTTGACAATCATATTTTACCCGGAAATTTACTTCGGCCGGAATCCAGCTGGAGTCGGAAAATTTGTTATAAGTTAAATTTTTATTTGCAGTTGATTAGATGTTCATTATTGGGGAAAGAAGATACCCTGAGTTCGTTTTGAGCTTTCTTTTTTGGCCGGACCAGTAGTTCTGGAGCCGAAACCAGGAAATTGGCAGAAGAGGCAGGAAGTTCTCGTCAAAACAGATATGACTTATAGGGGTAAACACACATGCTGAATCCATATCTGAACTTGGTTTTCTCAGATGACTAGCTATTTGGCCTTAATCTGTTTCTGAATTTTAATTGTAAAAATGTTCAAGGAGTCTGGCGATGACTGGATCTGGCTAAGACAAGACCCAGTTGTCTGGAGCAGATACTGAATTTGTGGGATCCCATCGAAACCTTTGGTCTTGTTATTTTTTATCGTTAACTTCAAGCATGCTTGTTTTCCACTGTTCCTCAAACTCTGAAAAAAGGGTAGGGGCGAACTGTGGGACAGGGGTTAGACCTTCCACTAGGTATATCGTATATGGCCCATAGGCCTATATAATATATCCTACATTCCTAAAGGCCGAGTGCCCACTAGGCACTAGGTAACACTTATCTATTGCGGACCATAATAATCGTTGTATAGATGATGTACCGTCAGTTTAATCGTGTACAAGTGGAGTTTTGCAAACAAAATCGTTGCACCCTGGAACAGTCTTACCGAGGACGGACCAAGGGTATTTGAGCAAGATTTTTAGTTCTCCGCAGTACGTTCATTCGCATTTCTTCGTTATCTAGTAAGTACGTTATTTATTTCTGACCCGCCATTTTGAAAAGCGGAGTATGTAAAATAAAATAAAAAATTACATAAAACACAGCAAATACAATATACAATTTTCGTTCATCGGCCAGAAAAGAATGTCGAGTTTCATGTGTCTTAAATATTTCAATCTTCTGTTCTTCTTGTGACCTGTTCTCTGTGGAGATGCTGCAATTTATTTATTTATTTAATTCAGCCGTAGCCATATACACAGAGGAAAAAAGCACACATTCTAGCCTAAATATCACACATAACCACATATGTATCAAAAAGAATCAACGAACCACAAGTTCATCGCTCCATTTTTTCCACAAAGGCAGTGAAAGTTGAAAAATTGGAGCGGTAAGAATTTGGATCAGGTTGTTATCTGATCTCAAAAGGCGGATTTTTAGCGATGAAACTGCTTTACGTTTTAGTTCGTAAAACGAAGGCATACGATTATTGGCGAACATCCCCGAAGCGCTACACCGGTGTGGGAGTCGGTGAAGTTTTCTGTAGCAGTTATTGTAAGTGACGCGGGTCACATTTATCGCACCAGCAGTGAAGTTAGTACACAGAGCAAGACAGTAAAACTGAAAACAAAAAGTACCGAACAGCCTATCACGGATAATCGCAGAACAAAACTGAAATTTTCTAGCAACTACATTTCCTCGCACACACAGACTTCTAGTTAAATGACGCAAATGAGCAAGATCCCGCAGATCAGGCGTAAACCAGAATCCAAGGTATTTAAACTCTGCAACAAATTTCAGCCGTGACGAACACAGCAACACAGGAGGGACTATTTTGATTTTCAACTCTGGTGGTATAAATGCCATGCATTCCGTTTTTTCTGTGTTAAAAACAATATCTCTCTCCAGTGCAAATTTCTCACATACTCGAAGTAGGAGGTTCAAAGCATTAATACTCGGAGCCATGAGGACAAGATCATCCGCATAACTCAAATTATTAAAGCACTTATTACTAATGAAACAACCAACTGACATGGCGCAAAGCCGACTATTTAAATCATCAACATAAATATTATACAGAAAAGGGGATAAAATACCTCCCTGCCTGACACCATTCTGTACACGAAACGGGCTACTACGATAAATACCCCACTTAACTTCAAACGTTTGTCGTCGAAACCACACTTCAAGTAACAAAACATACGGAGCGGGAACACCTCTTTTAAGCAACTCCAGCAACAGTTTTTTGTGATTAACCCGATCAAATGCTTTACGCGCATCAATAAAGCATACAAAAACCGCCGAGCCAAACAACCATAGAAGTACATATATTATATTATGTGTGCCATATTACCCAGCTTCAAATGGGTACCTGGAGAAATCCGGGGAAGGTGATAGGAAGGGTGTGTGAAAGCACAGGATGGTTGGCCCCCAACCCCCCATTGCACTTCCTGGCTGAGGGCCGAGAGACGGAGATCAGCACCGCCAGCTTGGCCTGTCAAGGCGAGTGCTGATACCTTTACCTTTTTACCTTTTTTGCCATATTATTGCCTTCAGATGTCGAAATATCGTTTCAGATTTATGTAAATCAGTTGACCGAATCCTGTTTATTTTCTCTTCGTCTTTCGCTTACTCCCCTTTTCCACTATCAGAAGTTTCATAACAGACAACAGAAGGATGCGTGGTTTCAACAGACAGCGCGTAACCGACAACACCTGGGATGTTAATGACTGAAGGGTTTATTAAAAAAAACTAGAATCTTCAATGCCCAGACGAACATGTAAGGGAGAATATGTTCTTTTGGAAAAGGTTGTACGTTCTATGCAGAACAAGCATTGCCAGGAAGAGCCAAAAAAGCATCTAATGACTTTTTTGTTTGTCGTCTTAATGTCGGAAAATTCATCAGATACTGTTTGGCGATGTTTCGGCTCTTCCTGGTGGCAACACTTGTTATGCATACCATTTTCAAACACAATAGACAACATCTGTCTGTTATGAAACGTCTGACAGTGTGGTATACCTATCTTTTGAGCGGGAAATATAAACATTCCTTTTTATAATCTTCTTCTTCTAGGGTCAACGGCGATGAGCCTGTCTCTACACTCACTCAAGACTTTCACACGCGCCTGGACAACTTGCTCAGAACACTGGTTCACGCCAAACCGCATTTCGTTCGTTGTATCCGCGCCAATGCCAAAGAAACGGTTGAGTTCGACAGTCGAACAGTCGCCCCGCAGATTCGAGCGCTTCAGGTGCTCGAGACCGTCAGCTTAATGTCCTCAGGTAGGCGCGTTTTCCGCTCCCACAGATTTTCAGTTCTAGCTCTTCGTATTTCCCGCGCTTTCATTATGTCACTCTTTCGCGTCTTCCACTGGCAATCGTAAGCTGTCAGAAACCATCTTAAGGCGTAGTCTCGCTTTTCCCTCGGTAGGCGGCAGGCCTACTTCTCGAGGAATCGAATGGAACGGCGAGATTGGATGAAGATTTCACTTTTGATTATTCTCATTGTTTTTACTTAGTTTCATTTTTTTTATTAATTTAAAACAAAAAATCATAGCGACAATGAAATAGATGCCTTTTTTTTTATTCCATAACTAAACTCAATTGATCTCAGAAATTCTTAATAACCATCCCTAACATCTGTTTTTCAAAAACTAACAGCACCAGCAACTCCCAAAATCGCGTCCCCGCCGAATCTGAAATGGAGTTATTTTTTTTATTAATGTAATGATAATCGGAGCATTCACCATCCGTGGGAAGTTGCGAGAATACGGGGATGGAGTCCCTGGGACAAACGAAAACGCGGTGACTCCTCAAGAGGAGACCTCGGGAAACGGCGAGAATACGTCTTTAACGGGTAAGTGGTTATTTTGGCGATTTTCAGCCAATGAAACCACGCAGAGTCTGAACGAGTACGGGTCACGAAGACTTTACGATTGCCAGTGGAAGACCCATTTATCTTTTTGGAAAATAAGTATGGTCTTCTTCTTCTTCTGTCGGGTTATGGCTTCGGGACAGCAGTGTAGCGCGATTTTTCCGCCAATTCGTTTCGGCTTTGGCTCAGTCCGCAGCTTCCTGCAATCCATGTGCTCGAGACAGGTAAGCGCCATATAGCGATCGTCATATCTGTCAGTCAGTCCCGGTTTGCCAACTCGGCACTTTCACGTAAGCTAGGACGTTACCCTCTCTCTATCTCTCCACCCTCTTCGTTTGGTTGGGGGAGCAGATGATGGAACGTCGCCTAGGATCGGGAATTGTCCTCGTCCTGCGGTTGATAAAAACCCGCTTCTTTGAAACTGTTGGCATGTATTCACGACCCATTTCACTACTACATATATCCACCAGAATTCGGATTCATTCCATCTTTTCCATTCCATTACTACATATATCCAGCACAAAATTTTAAGGTACTGGAGGTCCCAGAGAGGTATCAATTATGTTCGGAAGCTTGCCTTGTGAGGTACCATCCATGTTGATTCACCAGATCGAGACGATGATTCATACTGGGCCAGTCCCGATGAAAAATTATTTTAAAATAGTAGTATGAAGTTGTACGAAAAAGTAGCATGCATTACCAACTAAAGCTACTACATGCTATTATAGCAAGACTGGATGCTACTGGAGCAAGGCGGGATGCTACTGAATATTGCTGCTTAAGATTAGCCCAGTGTGAGGCACATTAAATTAAAGTATTCTGTACTAGTGCATGTCAATACCTGCAACTTTTTCGTACAGCTACCATACAACTACACAGGCTACAAATTTGTCATCGGGGTGATAGCAACTACAGTAGTTTGTTCCATTACACTGTAAAAATCTTGCAATATTTGCTACTGGGATTAATCTTATCTTTATTGAGATACGATTACACCTAATTCGGATTAATCTTATTCCAAAAGAGATAAGATTAATCCCAGTAGCAAATACTGCATCCTTAATCGGAGAAACTTTTTACAGTGCACTGAGTTGTGATTATTAGATAATATCCTCTCTTAGGTTTCCCTCACCGGATGCGGTTCAAGGCTTTCAACGCTCGGTACCGGCTTCTAGCACCCTTCAAGCGGCTCAAGCGATCGGAAGATTCCGCATTGGACGATTGCCAGCTAATCTTGGATGGTTTCAAATCGGCAATGCCAGCTCTGCCGTCCCTTGGCCATGCTACAACCTCGTGGGCGCTAGGGAAGCGACATATATTCCTTAGGTAAACTTTATCAATTTCCTCGCAAGTGGTATTGTTGTTATTATTTACTTGTCTTCAAAACTAAAGAGAAAACGTAAAATCGAAAAGTTAAGCCATTTCACAAACAATTACGTAAATATAAAAAACTGTTTTTTTCTGAAACGGTTTCGAACGGTTTTTTTCCGAATCTGTTGAAGTACCCCTCTTGCTTGTTCTGCCTTTTATAATATACCTAGCTCCCTTCTGGAATTATAAGCTTCTAAATCCCCACCTTCCTCCATTGTTTCATTTTGTGCCTCCGAATTGTAGTGCTCTTTCGGCTGTGCCGAGTTTTGTCAGTCATAGAACGCAAAGTTTGCCAGAATCTTCAATGTCCGCTGACAACTCTTTCACTTTATGAGAATCTTCTGTTTTTTAACTTCTTTTCTTTGCTTAGTTGTCAAACTTTTTAACCACGGCGCGTTCAGTTTTCAAGCGTTCTGCGCCCAGCCGCCGCGTCGGAGAGCAGGAAGGCTGGATAGAGTCGACAAGCGCTAAGAAGAAAATCGCTAATTTCAGTTGGGCAGCAATGGTATTTTTGACAAGGCTGCACAGCAAGTTCAGAAGAGTCCAAGAACTAGCAACCTACCAATTTGATGCTTTTGAGAGGTGTTTCATTTAAATAAGAAGTCGCTGTTCTGGAAAGCGGAGCAATGGGGAAACGTGGTTTCATCGGGTTTTCAAACCTGTTGATGCGAGAAAGTAAATCGTAACCAGATTTTCGTGTTTCAGCCGTATATACTGTACCTTTAAGGTAGAACTAAATCCTGATGATATTCCGTTATTTTCCTTCCCAATAACGAGTGCAATCGCCAGTCCGCCTATTTTCAATTTTCCTTTCGCCGTTGTATGCTTGTGCTCTCTAGCAAAATCCAGTCTTCCTGTGGAGAGTCTTTTCACAACTAAGCCCCGCCTCTCGTGTCGTTTTGTATTGGTTCAGAGCGTGTTCCACCCTCCCCAATAATAGTAACTGTTAGTTACTATTTTCGTTCCAGCCTCGTGAAAAGTTACTACGCTGACAGTTCCAGCCAGGTTCAGGTTCAGGTTCTTTTATTTCAAAAATACTTTGTGACAATATATTTTGATCACTGGGGGCCGGCAGGGATACGAGCTCGTTAGCTCGGCCCCATTTTAAACACTGACTATATGAACATAATATAAATGAGTCGTTCCTCTGTAAATACACTCACAAAAGAAAGAAAGACTCGTTCCATTCCGTATACTTTCACACGCCATACCAAACTCTCCACACGATAAAGTAAAAAATAATAATAACACCAAGTCGTGGCCTAAGCTGAAGCAACGCTACCTTTTTCTAAAACAAAATTAATAATTGAAGGTTGATAATTAAAGGTTGTAGATTTACCGGGATAACATAAACGTGAGCGTATCATATTTTAATATCAATATTCTGCCAACAGATGAGTTTTAATTTTCTTTTTCAAAGTGATCAATGATCGGTCCTGTTCAAAAAGGTCTTTAAACTTGTTCCAAACTCCAATAACTATATTCCTTATCGAAAAACGAGACCTCTCTGTGATGATTAGAGGCTGGCGTATTTTCGAAGCCGATCGGGTCTCATAAGCAGGCAATACCACATCTTCCGGGAATAAATTAATAGATGTGAAATAACTAGGTAATGGCACCCTGGCCTTCTAGAAATAGTAGCTAATAGTAACAATTTGCTTAAGCCTGGGAGCGTAGTAAGCGTGGTAACTACGAATCTCTTTGATGTGATTGGTCCGATTAGCCCCTGGCATATTTTACTGAGAATAGAAAAATGTGTCCCAGCCTCGACGCCAAGAAGCCTTAATTCGTGACGTCACGCGTAGTAACTATGGTAAGTAGGGTGGAACGCTCTCAGTCGGAGTTGAGGACTGTATAAACCAATCAGAGACAAAATTTGTTGCCGATGTTCTTCAAGACTGCGCATAATAGGTAGTGTGCTAGCACAGTGGAGAAATATGCGAGAGTTAATGTAGTGGGCCTGTTATCTTCTTCCGGGAAACTCGAATTGGAATGCAGCAACGTATACTCGTCACTGGAAATTTAAAAGATAACGCCTTCAGTGAACCTTTAAAGGTTCGATTAAAAAATGGCCTTGTGTCTTCGTTTTAGTGAAGCTGCGCGGCAGCAGCTGGAGACATTGCGAACTGAAACACGCTACCATGCCGCGGTGCTGATCCAATCTAACTATCGCGGCTACATCTGCCGCAAAGTCTGGCGCCGACAGCTCGAGCATCGACTAGAGGCCCTCCGGATACGGGGCCAATCATTCAAATCCTCCACGCTTCAACCAACCAATCAGAGGCAGCAGCCAAGTAGGCCCCGCCCGCAACCTATTGCCTGCACTCCGCCTCCTGAGGCCCTCGTTCAGTCGAATACGGAGCGGTTCGATTTGAAGACCGTCCAGCAGATGTTCGGGATTGACGCGGAGAAGCCCCCTCCGGTACCACCCGCCAGAGGGTACACGGTAGCGGGAAATACAAAGCTGGGCTACCCGCAGACGAGACTAATGAAGAATTCCTACCCAGGTATGTTCTGGTAAAAGTTTTCGGCGAAACCCCTTTGTTCTGTCGGCGTAATACGCGCTAGCTTCTTTTAGACTCTTAGGTTCCTCCCCTGGCAATCGGAAGACCGTCGTAGACCTCATCAGGACCCGGTGTTCTTTCATTGACTAAAAATCACTGAAAATGGCGGTTACGACACTTTACGATGACTTCCCTGTACAGCTTACGATTGCTAGTAGCGACCCCGCTTTAGTTATGGTTCTACTGTCCACGCTGCGACCTTGTTTCGAACTTCGCGACGTCATTCACGTTAAATTAAGCACAGCCGCACAATTGCACTTGCCCTCTTTACACTTTTTATGGCACTTTCCCTTCGGCCAAGTGCCATATAGCTATAGCAAATTCTGTCCTTCCGTCGGTCGGTCGTTCCGGTTTTTGCTCGTTCGGGCACTTCCACATAAGTTAGGACGACGAAACTTGCCAGGCGCATCAAAGTACTAACTTGGAAATAGTAATTTCCCCGAACCGATCATCGTGGGGGGGGAGTGGAGGGAGGGGGAGTCCGGAATCTTGAGGTATTTATAACTTTTGAACGGATATTCGGATCGTAATGAAACTTGATAAAACTTGATATTTGGAAAGACCTCGTGTTTTAGACGACCCACTTCAAATCCGAACCTTATCCGGTGACTTTGGGGGGAGTTGGGGAGGGGGCCGGAAATCGCTTAGAGGGGAGGGATCGGGATGGAACTTGGTAGGAAGAACAAGCACATATCATTGACATAACTGGACCGGATTCGGGCACTGTGAGCGGAGTTGGAATTCTGATGATCCAGCGAGTTTGGTACTTCCTGATGTACTAGGATGATGAAACTCGGAGGAATATGAGGGATTCCAATAGACCGACTTGGGAATAGTCGTTTGCATGATTCGAACAGAGGGGGGGGGGATGGAGGGATGGGGAATCCGGAACTAGTGGCATTTATAACTTTTGAACGGGCGATCAGATTTCAATGAAACTTGGCAAGTGGAAAAAGATATTGTCTCAGACCTTCCATGTCAAGTCCGGACCGGATCCGATACTTGGGGGGGGGCTGGGGTGGAAGGGGGCAATGTAATTCTTGTCAACGCGAAGCGTTTCGCAGAGATGTAGGGATCGGGATGGAATTTGGTGGAAAGAACACGCATAAGCATTATATATGTTCTTGACAGAACCAGATCATATCGGGGATCTTCGGGGAGGAGTTGAAGGGGTTTACCGGAATTCCGGTGATCGCGGGATAGAATACTTCGAGATGTGCTAAGGACGATAAAACTTGGCAGGCATATTAGTGACCCGGCCAAATAGACTTAAGGTCCCGACACAATGCCCTAGGAAGACTTCCGTTCGTGGATCTGACTATTTTTCGGGGAGTTGAGGGAGGGGGAATCCGGAAATTACTGACTTCCGTAGGTTGCGAACAAATGGTCCGATTCAAGTGAAACTTTATGGGTCATAAGAACTGATGACCTATATACGCAAAGCATGTGTCTGAACCCCATACGGCCATGGCTGAGCGGGGGGGGGGGGAGGTCTGGAAACTGTGTGACACGCACAAAAACCAAAGGATTGACCGAATCGGATGTAAGTTGGACAGTATCAAGCGGCATAGATTTGTCGTTTAGCGTCAGAACCGGATCCGACCAAGGTAGGAGGAGGATGAAGCGGGAACCGGAGATTTGCAGATATGGTCCGATGCGAGTTAAACTTGATGGATGGGAAGATGTGATGTTAGGTTTATGTGCTTGAGTCGTATTCGGCCACAGCGGGGGGAGTTGAGGGAGAGTTTCGGAAATGCTCGCATAGGGGTTAAAACGAGTTTGAAAACTTGGGAAGTAGAGAGATCTTATGTCTTAGATTACATATTTTAGGGTCTGGACCCGATCCGAGCAAGATGGGGAGGGGTACCGGACACCTCTCTCACACCACCTACTCGTAAGAAGGGCCACCTGAGCTCGTAGCTCTTGTTTTAATTAATTCTCTGGTCAAGATCTATTTTGGGCTGGCCTAATCGGGATACTTTAGAATTGAGCCACTAGGTGATCCCATGGTCGTACCGAATCCTGGTTTGAACTATCGACTTGGACGAAGGTGATCTATACATTGCAAGTGCTAGCGTGTTTCCGTCTAACTATAAGGATTATCATTTCATTCATTTAACTTAACTCCGCTGGTCGTTACTCTCTTTTCACTCATCTATTATTTACAGAAGACGGAAACTCCGAAGTTCTACTCCAGAAGGGCGAAATCGTTTTAGTTCTTGGATCCTCCGCAAGGCGCGGGATGCTCATTGTGGAGCACAAAGGCCGAACGATCGACGTCCCTTTCCAATTCCTCGAGCTTAGACCAGTTCCACCCCAACCCTCAAGCGGGGTAGACATATAAAGTGTGCTAAAGCCCGGGCTACGTGAGGTCCTCAAGCTTAAACCAGTTCACCCCAATCCTCAAGCGGGGTAGACATACAAAGTGTGCTAAGACTCGTGTTACGTACGCACTGAGCTTCTCAAGCTTAGACTAGCTAACCCCAACCCCAAACTTCAAGCGGGGTGGACACGAAGTGTGATAAGACTACGAATGAGCTAGACGGGCTGAGATCAGTTGAATCACAATCCTCAAGCGGGTAGACATACAAATTGTTCTAAGACCCGTGCTACATCCGCACTAAGCTTCTCGGCTGAGACCAGTTCAACCCCAACCCTCAAGCGGGGTAGACATATAAAGTGTGATAACAGCTGGGCTATGGGAGTGCTGACGCCGTCGAGCTTAGACCAGTTCCACCCGAACCCTCAGTCGCTGTAGACATATTAAGTGTGCTAAGATCCATGTTACGTACGCGTTGATCTACTCGGACTGAGACCAGTTCGGCCCTCTAAGGTGTGAACACAGAAAGTGTGCCAAGACCCGTGCTACGTACAGAATGAGCTCGTTAAGCTTAGAAAAGGTCGTCCAGCCCTCAAGCGAATAGGCATATGAAGTATGTTAAGACTCGTGCTCCTTGCGCACTGAGTGCGCAACTGCTAACGAAAAACAGGTGGTGCTACGAAGTGTGAGCGAATGATTCATTTATAGTGCTCGAAAATACGTCACATGCCAAAGCGGGGTAGACAAGTAAATGGTACCAAAACATGTGCTGTGTGCGGAATAATCTGGAAAAGGAGTTTCACGCTCTGTTGTACGATGTGCGCTGAGTCTGTTGTGTATTTCTGCTATGAAAGATGGAATGATGCGATGATCTGCGCTATAGTAACTTAAAATACTCACACTCTAAGGCTGGTGCTACAAGATGCAGTTGCGCGCATACAGTTAAGTGTGCTCTCGAGTGCGTTACAGTGAAGACTGTACGATGCGTATTGCGGGGTATGTGCTATGACGGAAGTGCTACCACCTGTGCTATAGCTTAAGCTAGTAGTGTGAGCAAAGAAAATATCCACTGTATACACATTGTGCTAAAAACACGTTAGACGACCCAGAGATCTGCTTGCTTGATTACGGCCTGTTCGCTTACAAGTCTCACGGTTAGCAATCGCAGCAGATATTGAACCCTAGACCAGCTGAGTAGCCATCCGTCGGCCTGAGGGCAAGCCACGTCGGCAATATGCGTTGAATTGTAGTCAAATTAGATGAATGATTGTCCATTGAACAGGTGTCCTGTCTTGACGATCCGAGAACCAGAAATTACTCGCAAAGAGGAAGCATCTAGCGCGACATCTCAGTGTTCAGGCGTTACGTGGCAACTACAGCTAGCACTGACTTGTACTATTGAAGCGGCGGTACCCGACTACCAACCTCGCTCAAGGTATCGTGTGCGAACATACCTCACAGATAAGACCGGATCCAGCTGTAGTCCTCAGTAACGAAGTTAGAATCTTCAGTGGATCAGAGCACAAAACGGTCTTCAAAATAGGAGATTACCAAATCTGCGTATCCCGGCAAAGATTCCGCTCCGATGAAATTCACCCTATCTGGAGAACTTAGGAACAGGAACAATAAACGCACAATATCTACAACGTGGTTTGCGCTATAGTGAGTGCTACGAAAATGCATTTGAGTTATGTTCGCGACGACGTTCGTTATGCACAACTACAAGGTGACGCGCTACGGGGAGATTGTAGCAGATCTACGAAAAGACGTACAAATGATGTACGATACAATTTCATGATGCATTTATCTGATAGCAGGTGCGCGACGGACGCTATGCACCTGGCATGGACGCCCGTCTCATATTTTTGGAAAGAGACATGACTAGGTCTGCATGGACGATCGCGGTTGATTACTTCAAGACTGGAAACATTGTCGGTGCGGGCAATTGAACTAGATTACCATACAATCTGAAGTTTGAATGATTGCTTAGTTCAATACATTCCACCATACGTAGATAATTAACCCTGTGAGCAGAGCTAGCGCTCCGAGCTTATCCGTCATTAGACAAAAGGTATTAGACATGCTATCAAAGGTTCAACGTTTGCTCAGATTATTTTCATACACTTGTTAACAAAAGGAGGTCCAGATCAGATTCACAACAGAAACAGAGACAGAAAATATTCTTCTACTTCTTTCGGCTTACTCCCGTCTGCCAAAAGCCTGCCATAGCCATTCAGAAAGGCGCATTATTCTCTACTGACGGTGCGGTCACGTTTCTAACCAACCTTATTATGCGTATGATCTTGATTTGTTAGACCAAGCTCTAAATTTCAAAGAGAATAGAACTGAAATTCTAAACACAAAAATTAGAGAAAATTATGGTTTTTAAGACTTTTTCGTCTTGTTTCTTGATATACTAGGGGACACACAACTTGCTGCCGACTATCCCTGCTTGGACGCTAGCTAAATAGAAGTAGAACAATCTTCGGAGGGTTAATTATCTACTCCTGGTGATATGTGGTAGTGCTCAACGCCAACAGAACAGTTTCGCGATCGAAACGTACCCCCTCCCCTCCTCCCCCCACACACTCACATAAGCGGTTTGCTCAAATGTTGAAACAGTGATATTCAGTTACAGTGATGTTATAGTTGGTATATAGTCTTGTTACTCATTTAGCTGGGGTTAGCCTCAGTGCTCTGTGCAATTTTTTTGAATGTCGAAGCTTCACGAATGTGCCAACGCCTCGTCCGTTACTAGTGTAATCTTACAAGAAAAATTCACGGACTTCTCTCATTTTCTCTATTTTGGGCTTAGTGACTTTCATGATGTTGTTGAGAAAATATGTTTCAAAGGTGAGGCATGCATTTCTTATGGACTGATCCGCGATATTTTGAGGCAGATACTCGACTACGGTGAGACCCGGACTGTTTCCGCCGACGAGAATCCACATGAAAAAAAAAAAAAATCAGTCCAAAGAAACAGCGTGATTGAAGCCTTAAGCGTTGGGTATGCGTTATTCTGTCTTTAAAGCATTACTAACCGCCTGACCGACTTTCCACTGATCTTTTAGAGACCTGTGTATAAAGAGTAGTTCTGTCTTGAATGGAAGATTCCGTTGCCAAATTTGCGCGAACCACTAACTTCGCACCGTTTTGTGACCGAAAAAAAATAAAAAAATCGCCCAACCACTATTCAGCTTTCAACTTAAAACGCTTAAAGGACCTATCTTACCTATAATACTAACGCAACCTACTTCCATAATCACTCCATATATTTCACCCCAATTTCGTACCGTACATTCTAACCCCGCTAAGAAAACCGCGCTGATTTTCTCACTTGCTGTGTTTTACTACCTTTGATGTGTATCACGCTGTCGACGGTTGTCTGCGAGAAGTTTTTCCATCAGAAAAACCGGTTATGTAAATTGTTTCCCTGTTTTTGCAACAAGTCAACGGGTCTCGGAAAAGGCTTAAAACAGCCAAAACTGTGCGTCATTTGTTGAAAGCACAGCCTAATTTTGAAGTATTCAAATATTTTAAAATACTGTAAGTTGACGAGTATCCGTTGAGAAAAAACGCAATGCAAGCGTTGTTATTTCTACACCACTCCTGGTAGGCCTTTGTTTCTGCCGTTTATTTTTTTATCGCATTGTTTTGCTCCAAAATAGTTGAATGGAAACTCGGAATTGGGAGCTGAATATTGGCCGTCAGGCAAGTGTTTCAGCTTTTTCTTAATAAGAAAAACATTATTTTGTTTTGTTTTTTAATATTCGCGTTCTTCTGTTGGGATACTTTGGACGGTCTTTGAGAATTCTAAATGCCGAATCCTGGTGCATAAAGAGATTCGAGTTTCTTCAGTTTCATTGTAATCATACTTTGGGGTCAGAGCAAAACCTCAGTGTATTACTAAAATCCAGGATAAAAAAAAAGATCAGAGGAATGGTTCAGGTAGTTAGTCGTGATTCGGTCAGCCAGCTATGGCGCATCTCTTCTTACTCTTTCGTTTCATGGTGGTCTACTCCCTACCATATGACATGTGCCATTGATACTGTATTCGTTGTTATCACGCTATAAAAGTATAAAAATATGTGCTGGTGTTCTGATCCTACTCCTCGCAAAAAAGAAAGCGGAAAAAGCAGATCGCGGCTTTGACTGAATACTCCATATTCCAGTTCAGAACGATTTAGTCTCTATTAGTCCCCCAGTGACCACTCACCACCATCAAAGTTTAATTAAAAGCCTGCTAGCATATGTAAATAAATATATTACTTTAGGCACAAAAAAGTTACGACGAGATTTTTACATTACTTCAATCTGAAAAGTCAAAATTTTTTCTTTCTGTTCATTTGCTTGTGCATCTATTGTACTATCTCTGAGCGTCATGGATGCCGATAGTGAGTCAATGGGAGACAAACAGTGACTAATGCCATGGGCTATGGGAGGACTAATCTAGTATAAGACCACTTAGGTAAGTCTGTCTTCTCGTAGGGGTTGCTGTTTTGCTCTGAGAAGAGCTACAGAACGATCGCCTTGCTGCAGAACACTCTCCTAGAAAAGAAAAAAGATTTACCAACGTGCTTACAGATACAAGAGTTGCATCTCTTGCGTTTCATCTCAATTTTCATCACAGTTCTCTTTTTTTGCGTTTTTTTACTATTGAGATGAAGCCAGGGCCGTATCCAGGGGGGGGCAGGTGGTTGATCCCCCCTCCCCCCTAAACATACAAAAATAATCATTTGTATAGGCTTTTCCCTCTGATCTGTCTTTTCTGTACTTCTTTGTCCGACCGGCGGGCATACCCCCCCCCCCCCCCCGAAATAAACTGGTCCTGGATGAAGCCAATCCTCTTGACGACTAACTCTTCGTCCCGACGAAGAATCGCCATGTGCTCAGCGAAGAGTCAGAAACATCACGACAACAACGTTGCTGATTGGTTTACACAGGATTTAAATCAATTTGAGGTTTCATTTCTTCTTCCCGAGGTTCATTGGCGTGTTTCGTACTTGTCATACAGAGTATTCTCCTTTTCTTGCGTTTTTGTCAGAACCGGGAACGGGGAAAGTCGGGATTCTGCAGAACCGAGAATTTGCTTCGATAGTCACTTCTCGAGTCTCCTTTTCCGTCCTCCTTCCTGACTGGTCACCAAAGGGCTGCAAGCGGATTAACAACGATTGGAAACGATACACGGAATTGACGCCTGAGACTCTTCGCAAGAGCTAGGATTTCTGAGTTTGATGCTACGGTTATTGTTATTTATATCAATTATGACTGTTGGCTTAAAATAGTTTTCTTTTACTTAGATTTTTGACCAATCATCCCAGATGAACTTTACCAATTCTCGAGTTTCCCATTTTCTTTCCGTGTTGAGTTTTAAGCGTCAACTCAGATTTTTGAAAGCGACGGAGTGCGGTAAGGAAATATACCCTTACTGCACCACGCTGGTATTATTAACTTCGTCCTTCTACGAGGCGGATCAGGGGCCCGCTTATAAGTCCTTCATAAAACCGATGAAAAATTGCCGCCAAACGCGGTAGAGGAACAACAACAATCACACATGAGATCTGGGGATAAGTTATCTGACGGGTGAATGAGCTATTAGGCTTTCGCTTCATATCGAGTCGCGCATTCGCCCCGTGGAAAAGACAGCCAGCCAGAAATGAAAAGCTTGATGACGCTTGACAGAACAGAGTGGGGTAAACCAAAAAGACGGGAAGAGGCATTTTATCAGTTTTAAACATGGTTAGGCCTAAGAGGAATTGAAAATAGCAAAACAAACCTGGATAAAGGTACAGAAAGAAGTAACGTGTCATTGTTTTCTTTACGATAGCGCAACTAGCGGCCAAAAAAGAGCTAATCTGAGAGGAGTTTTATGAGGGGCGTATTGCTTTCGAAGAGCTCATTGGCCAAAAATAACAGTTACGCAAGACTTTCCGCGTTTTTCATTAAAATCAAGGGAGGCGAGGGAGACTGAAAACAGCCGGGACAGGTTTGTAATCTTTGAGAAACTCAGCTGAGTTTCAAAGGAGCCATATATGTTAGAATAATACGCCCCTCCTAAAATCCAATGACGAATTGCCGACATACGAATTAGAGAAACAATAGCAATCACACGTGAGATCTTGGTATAAACTATCTGAAGGGGGAATAAGCGAATAGGCTTTCGGTTCATACCGAGTCACCGCATTAGCCCTGTCGAAAAGTCAACCAGCAGTCAGCACTGAAGTCGGCAGCCCGAATAGATAAACTTGATGAAGACTGACAGAACAGACTTGGGAAGAGCACAAATTTAAACATGGCTAGGCCTAAGAGGAATTGGAAATAGCCTAAAAACCTGGCAACACATTTCTGGTACACCAAGAAGTAACGTGTCATTGTTCCCCTAATGCTTGTACATCTTGCGGCCAAAAAAAAGCTCCCCATTCATACTTAGCAAAAATAGTTTTCTGAATACCTATATAAATTTCCAAGGTTTAACCCTCAGCTCGCAAATAAACTAGCCTACACAAACAAAACTGTGACCAGGGATCAAATCATCATTTGACAACAATAACAAGACCAAAGGTTTCGATGGGATCCCAAAATTTTAATATTTGCTCCCGATAATTCGGTCTTGTAGATATTCGGTCTTCAACAGACTTCTTAAACATTTTTACATTTAACATTTACAAACAGATTAAGGCCAATGGTAACAACAGGAGAAGACCAAGTTCGTATTTGACAGTGCAAACCGGATACGCCAGCTGAATTTCAACAAGTTCAGATGTATTCAGATATCCGTTTTGCGCTGTCAAATATTCAAATATGGATTCAGCATACGGTTTACCCTATAGCCTACGTCATATCTCCTTCCTTCCTTACTTCTGCCCAGCTTTCGGTTCTGGCCGGATTTCGGACAAACTACTTGTCTGGCAAAAAATTAAAGCTCAAAAATGAATTCAGCATGTCTCCTTGCCCCTACATCCAACCTCTAATCAACTTCAGATTAAAATTTTACTTTAACAAAAATTTCCGGTTTCAGCCGGATTCCGAGCGATCTATATATCCAGTGAGAAAATGATTGTCATGTGTGAATTCAGCATGTCTTCTTACTCGTAAATCGAACATCTTATCAAATTTAAGTAAAACTTTTACTTTTAACAAATTCTCTGGTTTTGCCGGGATTCCGGCCGAACTAATTGTACGGCGATGTTCGGACTCAGCACGTCTCCTTGCCCCTAAATCAAACCTCTAATAAACTTCATATTAAACTTTTACTTTTCACAAATTTTCCTGTTTTCGCCGGATTCCGGGTGAACTATTTGTCCGGCGAGAAAATAATTCATACTCGAATTCAGCATGTCTCCTTACCCCTAAATCAACTATTTCAATACCTTTCAAAAAATATTTTGTGTGCCCCTTAATCTGAAACCCCTCCCCCACCCTCAAATATAGGCTAGAGCTACAGAGCCCATCTTCGAACTTGACCTGTACTTTGACTCAAAGGATCCTCCCACCAAGTTTCATCAAAATATCTCAATCCCTTCGAGAGTTATCATGCGGCCAGACGGACAACTTTTGCGATGTCACAGATATCCCTCCACTTACGTTTTGGGATCCCAAAAACAAACCATCACTCCCCAGAGGAGTGATCCTCGTGTACACATCACTGCAAATTAAGGGACGGATACTAAGAAAACGTAAAGCTACAAGAAATCCTCACTGATTTAACTAATGAAATTTTGGCGTTATTTGGTTGCCTACACAGAAAAAAAGCAGAAGGCTAACCTCTTTTCTGTCGACTTCTGTCATAAATTCTGCAGTAAGCCTACTGACTATCTCCTCGTCTCTGTCCATCACTTCGAGAACAAACTCAAGTTGCTGAAACGTCCGTATGAACTCTCTATAATAAAGAGACTTGTAAAAAAAAAAAAAAAAAATCCTAAAGGGCTGGTGCAAGTAACATTTTACTGCTCATTTTTTTAACTTTAATCACCGCTATTTTTGAGGGAAAACTTGGTAGCTTGGCATGTTAAATGGTTTATGCGTTGTCTCCAGAGCAACAACAGAACCGAATCAGTGCCTTTTAGTGATATTGCTATCAGAATGTCAGATTTCAGAAGATTACATTTTTTTTGGCACAATTTTGACACCAAAGAATATTGATAAAACTTTCTGCCAACAAAAACATATAAAAAATTAGGAAAACTAGTTATATTCTTCTTTTAGTTATAAATTTGGCATGTCTCCGTTACTTCATCCAGCTGAACAAACTGTTAATGTATAATGGGAATAGGCTACACTACCATTTGAAGGTTCCAAATGAACTGAACACATGCTCTTACAAGAATGGTTCAAGTATAATAAGAAAACAATATAACTAAGCACAGTAGGCTAGGCTGTAAGCTAAACCCAAAACTCACTTTTGTATGCCTGGTGCAACTGGGATTGCCTCTGAACTTCCAATCATTTTGGAATACTCCTGTGTTACTGACTCCAGTGATACAAGCTTTTCCAAATCTGTTATGACTTGAGAAACCATCGTAGCAGAGTTTGCTGAAATGGAAAATAATTATCACAGTATATAATGTTCAAAGCAGTTTCGGGGCAAAAGAGTAAGGCTGGCTGAAAAATTTGGCACAGCTTGCTAAATAGAAAGTGTAGTAGCTTGGGTTGCTTGGTTCCTCTAAGTGAGCATTCTTGCTTTAACCACTAGCTGTCCATTACATAACTTATTCCTTATTTTTCAGTATTCTGATGCTCATCGAAGATGGCTGTTTTCAAAGCAGCAAAAATTGTTTAGCCCACACGCATATTTAAGCTTTATCTTAAAGCGGGCCACAAAACTTGGTCTTTTTATCACACACACAATGCTAACCATCCCTCTGCAGTGACACATTTTTTGAAATTCGATCGACAGGAAGCACAACATATTTTTGGATTCTGTACGGAAAACTTGGAGGCTTCATGCTTCAAGTTGAAGCTCCGATTTCTGAAGAAACCTTTGTACAAATCTGTACTTATATGATTAAGAAAGAGCCAGTGAACTGTTTCCAATTATTTACAGGCTCAGAATAATTGTCAAATACGGGCAAATCAGTCTCAAAATTGGAATTCCTATACCTAGCCAGTACCTAGCAACAACCTACAGGAGTGTTGCATGAAGCTGCCACCCTAAACTCCTATTTTGGGGAAATGACTTAGGGAAAAAGAGTAAAGGTTGAAATAAAATTCAGTGGAGTATCCTGAAAGGAAGCTTAGAACCTTCGCTTTCTGCTGGTACCATAGTTTACTTGTAATTGTTCAAGACTAAGCTGGAGAACACAAAAGAACATAGGCACCCAAGTGATCATGAAGTCGCCCACTTTGCTAAAAATGGTATTTTCCTACATGGTGAAGTTAGAAGCCAGCTGTTTGGTCCAGTTTGGTCAGAGAGGTTCCTTGACCTTTTGCAAATAACAAAATTTGCTGTTTTCTTGGAATTTGCATGATTTTTCTGGGGGTGGCAGCTTCATGATCCAAGGTGGCAGGATCATGTACCATGGCCAATTGAGGGGTGGGCGGTGCCATAGTAAGGGCAGCTTCATGCAACACTTCTGTAGCAATGTTGAATTCAAATCCTTTTGTACCCTTTTCCGTCCGGTAGGCTGCAATCTCTCTATACCTACAATGACAGGAAAAAAAATCTCTAAATTACTTTTCGGTGACTTAAGATCTTGCATAGGAGTACTAATTAGCACTTTTTGCAAATTCTTCAAAATCATACTATCTTCCATTGCAATAACACGTTTCTAAGGATTTGAGTTTGTATCTCCGCCAGCGTAGTTGGCTTGGCTGTAACAAAAACCCGTTTTTTCCGTTATTTCTAGAAGTAGAAAAAGATAAATTATTTTGTAAGACCTTATTGAAAAATTCTCTAGCCTTATTTCAGCATCTCAAAAATTCTGTAGTCAGTTTAACGATTTATTTCTAAGACATTGTGCTAGGTTTGTTTTTCTCTAGATTCTAAGGGAAATAGAGATGAACTTTGTCAGTACTCTTGGCAGCCACTTCAAAAATAGTCCATAACGTGCAGTTGGTATTTCCCGAAAATACGAAATAGGCTGCTGAGTGTAATACAGTAATTGTTTGTAGCTTTAGTGCCACTTAATATGAATTCCTGGTGGATGAGTGAATATCCCTCATACCCATCATCATCTCAAAATCCATTATTGGGTCAAAATGGTAACTTCGGTGGTAGGCCATTTCCAGGAATGTGGTCAGTAACCCCTCCATCACAGATGCCATGGAGCAGTGCACCTGTTTCGAGGTGAGAAGGCTTATAATATCGGTACCAGTCTACCACAAATCCTTGATTTCGGGATACACTATGCCAAACGCTGGGTATATCTAGCATTTGGCTTAGCTTATGCCTAACGCTGGATACCCTATGCCAGACGCTGGATACCTGTTGGTAATCTAACCCTGACCTACCTCAATATAAAGGAGTTCTGATTGGTTGATTTTTTAGCTTCACTCAAATCATCAATATTTTTACTAGGTTACAGTATCCAGCAACTGGCATAGTGCATCCAGCGTTAGGCATAGGGTATGCCAAATGCTAGACATATCCAGCGTTTGGCATAGGGTATCCAAAAATCAGGGGTTTGTGGTTGACTGATCGGTACCCTTTTTTTTATTCTGGTGACATAGACCAGTGGTTCCCAACCTTTTTCCATACCGCATACCCCTAAACAGGGTCCAAAAAGGTTGCGGACCCCTATTTTCAAAATGTGAAAAAGGCACTATTTATGTCATAAATGAAATGCGATACACATGTAGAAATATATACAAAATCAATGAGACATTTAAGGGTGTGTTGTAGCACAAATTTTGTCAGATCTCGGCTCGAGACGTCATCAACAGCAACATTTTTTTTAGAGGAGCTTGACATCATGTTTCCACTAAATGGATTTTGAATACAGTCATAAGTTCTACCTGTCACTGCAAACTGATAAGTTCTGGAACACGAATAGTTTTTTTCATGCTGTCCTTGGTACTGGAGGTTTTCGCAAAACAGAATAGTTTCTTTTATATTATTCTTTTATACGATAACAGACAAATACTATCATCTGAGCTTCATGTCAAGCATCCCGCAATCATGCTTTCATCAAGCTGCTTCGCAGACAGTTTCGTTAATTTTGTTTCAAACCTGGATGACAATATTACTTGCAATGCCTTCACTTCTTTTTGAACAATATTGTTTGACACAGGAATAGGTCTTATAGCAGTAGACTAGCTGTTCTGGAATCAATATCATTTCACTAGGGCTTGCATTCAGAGGCGTCATGCATGGGCTGGGTACCCCCCTCCCCCTGAGTGGTCGGCCAGTCTGCAAAACGAAACTGGGTGAGAAAAGCCGCAGTTTTTCTTAAAAATAGTTATTTTTTTCAAAAAACAGTAGGTAAAAATTACCAGCCACTCTGTAAAAATATCTTGCCCTAAACAACTTTTTGGGTAGTGATGTCTCTGCCGGTAATATTAGGTTTTCGGCAATCAAAAAGAGTGAGGTGATATTTTGAAAATACAGATCAAACATATTTCTCTACTTTTGCGTACCCATTGCAAGGGTCTCGCTTACACCTTTGGGTACGCGTACCACCGTTGGGGAACCACTGACATAGACTATAGGTCTATTAAGCACCAATAAAATAACAAAAAATAAAGTAGAAGACGGAGCAATCACAAATCACACAGACTTAAGTCCTGCCAGTAGCATATGCTTGTCTCAAAGATTAAGCCATGCATGTCTAAGTACAAGCTGTTGTGCCGCAAAACTGCGAATGGCTCAATAAATCAGTTATGGTTACTTAAATTGTACTATTCTACTTGGATAACTGTGCCAATTGTAGAGCTAATACATGCACAATAGCCCCGAACTTACAGAATGGTTGCTTTTATTAGATCAAGACCAGTCGGACTTGGGTCCATTGCTTGGTGACTCTGAATAATGCTATGTTGATAGCATGGTGTAGTACCGGTGATGCATCTTTCAAATGTCTGCCTTATCAACTGTCGATGGTAGGTTATGCGCCTACAGTGTTTAAAACAGGTAACGGGGAAAGTGTATGGTTCCACTGTTTGAACAATCGACATTTCAGTTGCCTAGTTCTGACCCTAATTTGCAGCTCTGTGACTCTGTCCAATTTTTATATATGCTGATGTCTAGTAGATTTTTAGTTTGTTTTGTAGTAGGCCTAGTGTTTGTTCTCAGGTTATTCGTCTTTTAGTTGTCTAAATCTTGGCAGATTAAAAATAAAATCATTATTTGTATTAACCAGGTAAGCATTCTTGTTCCAGGTTCACCGGTAGTGGTGAGGACATCCTTACTCATACACTGTCTAGTCATGACTCTTATGCCACAGTTGGACGACCTACAAAGAGACGGGTTGATACAGCATTCCGAGGGTATGTATCACTTCATTTCGAGTTTCAACTCAGTTTATTTGCTCTGGTCATTTATCTAGCTTGTAATTGGTAAAGGTTTCTATTGAAAGAGGTCTTTTTCTTTTTTTGACACGCACTGGTCCTGTTCTCATACTTCTGATTCTCATCAAGTCCCCAAAGAAACATTATAACATGGCAGTTTTAAGGACCCCCTGATCTATTGCCGGCCTTTTTTAGAGAGTCGATCAGACACGCCGTTTGTTTTACTGTCATTAAAATTCAAATTTCAAATCGTTTATTCATTAAGAATCTTCTCCCGGCGAGTGCCGACTAACTGATTCCAACATCAACATATAAATACACATCTATATATATAAACAAGAAAATGCAAGCATAAACTGCCGAGTCAACTGCTATTTCGGTTTGCGTTATTTACACTCTACTAAACGGTCAAACACATGTGCTTAAAAAACAACATAAAATCATGTGGGCTCTTTAATGGTGGATGAAGCGTTAAACAGTTGTAACAAATGCCGGAACAGAGCTGTTACTGTATCTTACCTGGGTTCATTTGACAGGTTGCAGTTTTGGAATTGGGTTAGCAACTAGTCTTGGAGGTCTTGGCCGTTCGGTTTCAAAATCAGGGGGGAGGATGTTACGAAGGATTGGGTGTTTAAGATTTTTTGGACCAAAATTTACCGATAATTTTTCTCACTAATGTAGTAAGATTGAAAGTTTTTAAAAGGTTGATAAGGGCCTTTAGGAGGTTTAGATGCAACGAGTAGTGCTCTGTATTGGATTCTTTCAAGCGAGTCGGACTGGTCGCGAGTAAGCCCAGAATGCCAAACAGGTCAACAGTAGGACGGATAAACGAAAAATAAATTTAAGGAGATGTTCAGTTCGAATGCCAAAGCGAGAAAGTAACTTACGGGAAAGGATGGCCATGTTCCCTCTTTTCAGTATCGAATCTGTTTGTTTTTTCCACTTTAGATCTGTTGTTAAGTAAACACCAAGAAGTTTAATTTCATCAGCTAGTTGGGTTTGGGATAGGGGTGGAAAAAACTGAGGTTGGCTTTTTAAAAAATAAAAAGCTAGGACAACCGATTTTTCCATATTCACGAACATACAAACCGCTGCCGCCTCACCGCATATTTCATCAATTATAACTTTCGCGGAACTTTTCAAATTCTTAGGGCAGACATCCAAAGTAGACAAGTCATCGACATATTTCCAACGATCAGGAAAAGACGTTGCAAGCTCGTTAATCATTACTAAAAACAATAAAGGAACCAAAAGTGTCCCCTGAGGGACTCCGCAGAAAATTGGTAAACTATCTGAAAACACCCCTTTGTATTTTGTTCGCTGAGTTCTTAAATTTGCCACTATCTTAGCTAGAAAGGGATCAACATTAAATTTATTTAAAAGTTTTTTTAATAATAATAATTCCTTTATTCTCCATAATAGCATAAGAAACACGCTAGCTTCGGATAGTCAATTACATGTTAATATACTTATTTTCAACACACTTAAAAAAAAAAAAAAAACAGCCTCAGGAATTAAAGTTACGTACAAAATAAGGTACAAATGAAGACAAGTACCGGTCAGTCGAATTTACAGGTGGCAGGCTTAGCTTTTGAAGACCGATTGACCGTGTAAACTGCCTAGTACAGGACTTCGGTCGTAAATCTGACACATATTCAGGCAAAATATCTCTGTGAGTTTCAGACGACAGACATTTGAACCCAAATTTCATCGTCAGGGCATGTCTTCTTTCTTTAAGGGTCGGTAGACATAATACACTAAGACTATCTTCATATGAAACATACTGGGCCCCTAAAATGATTTTGCACGCTCGCTTTTGGATACCCTCGAGCTTATCACTCAGAGTCGAGGTGAGGCCAGGGTGCCACACCGGACAAGCGTATTCCGCATTTGGCCTAATGTAAGTGCAGAAAATAGACCTCAGTTGCTTGGGAGGAATCGCGAATCGACGTAACGTGGCAAACGACCGTAATAACAGAGCGCATTTCTGAACTATGGCCATGACGTGGGATTGCCATTTCAGGTCGCTCTCAACTGTAACGCCAAGGATTTTAACCTTGTCCTGAACAGTGAGGCCGATATCTTCAACAGGTGGCAATTCACGCTTTAAAAACGACACTCTCATTACAACACTTTTAGGTAGGCTTACTGTTAACTTAACATCATCAAGGTCACGCGTCAGTGTAGAAAATATCTGTGAGAGTGGAGGCTGGGTCGACTGTGACGATAAAATTCGTAGCGCGAGACTGGACAGGTCGTCAGCGAACTTATAACGATTCAACAGACTTTTTAAAACTCGATTAAAAACTATAAGAAAAAGAATTGGTCCAAGCTTCGTCCCCTGAGGCGCGCCGCAAAATATTTGGAGAAAGGACGAAACCCGATCTTTATCCAACATAACGCACTGTTGCCGACCCGTTAAGAAGCTAGCTATCATCCGGATTAAAAATTGTCGAGCGCCCATAGTTCTAGCTTCTTGTAAGGTGATTTCGTGGTCAAGACTGTCAAAGGCCTTGACTATGTCGCTTAGTATAATTTCGGCATAAGCATCATCGACTTCGAGATGCTTATGCACTTCATTAAGTAATCGGATCAGATAGTGTGTAGTACTATGGTCTGGACGAAAACCGAATTGGCGAGGGTCAATGTTAGGCTCAATATCCTCCCACAATAACTCAAAAATAAAACTTTCTAAAACCTTTGACAAAATAGGCGTTTTTGAGATCGGTCGAAGGTCATTTACAGATTGCGGTTTTTTCCCTTTAGGTATGGGCGTGACATAAGCGCTCTTAAAACATTCCGGAAAAACGCCATCAATAAAACACTGATTGAAACAAGCGGTTAAAACAGGGCTAAGCTCACTCGCACATTCCACGATAAGCTCAGTAGGAATCTCACTCGGGTAGGATGCTTTCCGAGGATCAAGGTTACGGAGTTTATCCACGAGCTTACTTTCAAGAACCCTACTTAGAGTGATGTTTTGACCTCCTGCAACCCTTGGCGTCTTTCTGTACCTGTTCATTAGCCAGAGCGATACAAATCCTCATAGACAAAGTTTATGACCCTTCTTCAGTAGTATGGACCGCTTCGGACACCAAATGCTCCACTCCGGCCTCTTCTTCTTCTTTGGTCATTCAAGCAGTGTTGCCGCCTAGTTGTCGGTTCTTGGAGTCGTTACGTCCTCTTCTCTACTGCTTCGCTGATCTCGAGGGTGGTCAGAAATTTGATCATTGCAGAAAATATGTGGCGCTCTTCGTCTTCAGAGAGTGATGCTTTGGAGAGGGTGGTTGTTGAGGGGTTAAGTTTAGCACTGAGGAAAGCACTCTTAACGCTTTCTTGGTGGTTCCTGACAGTTCTGCTTCTATATCCAAATATCAGGTGGTCTAGTGCAGTGGTTCCCAACCTTTTCCGTACCGCGTACCCCTCATAAGGCTCGACAAGGTTGCGTACCCCCATTTTCAGAATGTGAAAAAGGAGATATTTATGTCATAAATGAAAAGGCAGACACGTGTAGAAATATATACAAAATCAATGAGACATTTGAGCCTGCGTTGTAGCAAATAAATTGTCAAATCTCGGCTCGGTGTCAACGGTAACCTTTTTACAGGCAACATTTCTTAGACATTTTTTACATTTCTACCGGAGCTTGACATCACGTTTTCACTAAATAGATTTTGAATTCAGTCATAAGTTCTACCCTGTCACTGCAAACTGACAAATAACAGGCACACGAATAGTTTTTTTTCATGCTGTCCTCGGTACTGGAGGTTTTCGCAAAACATAATACTTCCTCTTATGTCAGAATCTCGATAACAGACAAATACTGTCATCGGCTGAGCTTCATGTCATACATCCCGCAAATCGGTGTTTTTATCAAGCTGCATCGCAGACATTTTCGTTAATTTTGTTCTAGACCTGAATGACAATATTACTTGCAATGCCTTCGCTTCTTTTTGAACAATATTGTTTGACGCAGGAACGGATTTAACAGCAGTAGGCCAGCTGTTCTGGAATCAATATTATTTCTTGAATTTCACTAATGCTTGTATTCAGAGGCGTCACGCATGGGCTGGAGACAACCCTCCACCTAAGTCGTCGACCAGTCGGTAAAAAGAAACTGGACGGCGCGAAGCGCCGCAATTTTAGCCAACTTTTTCGTAAAACAGTGCGTAAAAATTTCCAGCCACTCGGTAAAAATATCTTGCCCCCAAAAAACTGTTTGGCTAGTGATGCCTCTGCTGGTAAATATTAGGCTTCCGGCAATCAAGAATGAGTGAGGCGATATTTTGAAAGTACAGATTAAACAGATCTTGGTACCTTCGCGTACCCTTTGCAAGAGTCTCGCGTACCCCTTTGGGTACGCATACCGCCGGTTGGGAACCACTGGTCTAGTGTTTCGTCTTCCTTGTGGCAGAATCTGCATAATTGGGACTTCGCCAATGATCCATCTGGTAATTTTGGTTTGAAGCGGTATGCTGCGTGGTTGAAGTTGCAGGCGTTCGCTCTTATTCTGTGGTACATCTTGCTATACTTTTTGTCCACGAAGGAGGAGAATTTGGGGTCTTTCCTTAGTAGCTGAATAGCTTTCGTCCTTGTTCGGCTGCCGTCTCTCAGGTTCATTGGCCTTCTTGATGTTATGGTTAGGCAGGTGGCTTTTTTTGCTGCTTCGTCTGCTTTTTTATTTCCGTCAATGTCCAAGTGGCTGGGTACGTATTGCAGTGTTATTTCTGCTCCTGCTTCGTAGATTATGCGTAATGGGGTTGCCAAGTTTGTACAAGTCAGTGTCGGTGCAGCGGTAGTCTCTTCGTTTCAAGAGTAAGAGCGCCGACAGTGAATCCGAGAATATAACGATGCTTCTGTGTTGCGGGCTGCATTTTATCACAGTCGCAAAGGCTAGAGCGACGGCGTTAATCGCGGCTGAGACGATGCAGAACGGATTTGGCCTGTGGCCATCAAGTTCGTGTCTTTAATGTAGACCCCACAGCCACAGCCGTCCTTCGTCAGTGATCTGTCTACGAAAATTTGATGGTGTCCTGCGTAGAGTTTTTTCTCGAGCTTTTCGAACGGAAGCTTTGCCTGATGGGTGCTGGTCTGTGACCTCTGGGTGTCTAGGAATTTGGTGTTGATGGCTGGGTGGTACTCCTTCCATGGTGGGGTTGGTTCTACTTTATCGGTCAAGAGGTGTTTCTCTATTTGTACTGTGTCACTTCCTGCGAGTCTATACTCGTCGAGTTCCCGAAGGATACCGCAGTCAGTTCGCTTCCGCAACAGCTCGTGTGTGACGTGATGTGGGGTTTATTCAATTTTCGTGAAGTAGCGGACGAGTGGGGTTTTTCTTCGTATTTTCTTTGGAGAGACTCCAGCTTCGGCGTGTAGGAATGAAGTTTTGGTCGTTTGACCCAACGCAAGTCATAGTGCCGTGTTCTGGAGGGTTTCCAGTTGTCCCGTTAGCTGCTGGCTTCACGAGCCATTGACGATAATACCGTAATCCAGTTTTGCTCTGATATACTACTTGTAAAAGAGAATGAGTATTTTGTCTGAGCAGCCCCATTTGGTTCCCGTTAGCCGTTGCATCGTGGTGAATCTTCTGAAAAATTTGTTCGTGGTTTCTTCGATGTGATGTTTGAAGGATAGCTTCTGGTCCAGGACGATCCCGAGTAGCCTTGCTGATTTTGCGACTGGTAGACTAGTTCCTTCCAGTAACAGGCATGGTGGATCTAGTTTTCTTCGTCTGTGAAAAGCCATGATGACGGTCTTGGAGGCTGCTACTGGAATTTCAGCTTCGCGTGAGAACGCACCAATTTCGTTGATTGCTCTCTGTAATTTGCTTTGGGCTTCTTCCAGTCTCTTTCCTTTCGCCCATAGCGTATAATCATCTGCAAACTCGGCTTTTTCGCCGCTTACCTTCATGTCTGACATATATAGGGCGAACAGGACTCAGCTTAAGACAGTCCCCTGTGGAAGGCTCTTTTCTGTGATTCTGCTTGTCGAATATCCGCTGTTTATTTTAACTGTAAAGTAATTCTCCTTCCCTCCAGAAAGCTCCTGATGAAGTCAACTATTTGCCTGGGGATAGCAATCGCCGAAAGTTTGGTATAGTTTGTTAATTTGGACGTTGTCATGTGCCGATTCAGAGTCGATAAGGGCAGCTAGCACTATGATGCCTTGTTGCATTGCAATTCTCGTGTCGCTTACTACACGGTACAGGGTATCAATACGGGAGTGATATTTGCGGAATCCAGTTTGCTCCTTTGGGATGAGCCCGTTCTTTTAACTGAACCACACTAGCCTGTTGTTTACCATTCTTTCTAGGATTTTTCCTAAGGTTGGGGCTATCATGATAGGGCGGTGGGATCCAAGTTAGTCCATAGGTTTGTTCGGTTTGGGAACAGGGGTGCAGATAGATAGTTTCCATCTGCCAGGGAAAGTGGATTTGGCAAGACATTTGTTGTAACAATCTAGACGGGCTTTCATGAAGTTGCCACCAGCATTGGTTATCCATGTGTGGTGGATTTCTTCTACGTCGGGCGCAGCATTTTCGTTGCATTGATAGTTCGCGATATTGCCCATGATAGTTTGTGTGGGGTGAAAGGCTGGAGGAGTTCGTTGTAGCTTACTCTTGTCGTATGTGTAGTTTCAGCTGGTGCTTCGTGTGCTTGGTTGGTTGTTTGTCCTTCACCATTATTAGCGTTGCTGCCTAACTTTAGTTTTTCTTCATACATGTCGGCAAATGCATCGGCTTTGTCCTTATTTCCTTCGAGGAGCAGGCTTTTGTTTTTCTTGTATCAGTACCCACAAATGCTTTATTTGTAGTTTTAGGAATGTTCGCAGTCGCTGTTTTTAGGAGGGCATCAGTGACGTAGTCTGCGCATTTATTTCGATCTTCTTCCCGAAGGGATGGTGAAAAGTCGGTGAGCTCCAGCTGGTCCGCGTATGCAGTCCCATTTGCCTTCTTGTTGTTGAATCTCGGCTCTGCTATTTCTTCAACAACTGGAGCTCCTACTTCTATGACAATCCCAAAATGTTCAGACAGTAGTTTGTCATATCTTCATATGGTGAAATTGTTAGAGATGGTGGTTGAGGCGAGCTGTAGGTCGATGGGTGAGAACTTGTTTGTTTTCACATTGTAGTGGGTAAATAGGTTTGGTGGAGTGATTAGCGCTAGCGTTGGATGTTGTTGGATTGTCTTTTCAAGGAGTTTGCCAGCTTTGTTTGTTTTGCTAGAGCCCCACGTTGGGATGTGGGCGTTGAAGTCACCAATGACAATGGTAGTGTCTTTCTCTGCCATATTAGTCACGTTGTTAAGGAGGTCCTGGGCGTCGTTTTGGCCATTAGGGTTGTAAATGTTAACAACAGTGAGTGTTCTGTTATCTTCTTGCCATAATTTTATTCCCACTGCGTCCACTTCATTCCAGAAATTTGGTAGGGGGACTCCAATGCATTTATTGCAATTCCAAATTAGAGTGCAAACACCACCTCCTCTTCTACCCGTCGACCTATCTTTCCTGAATATCTTGAATCCCGGGAACTTGAACTTCTTTCTGTCGTCAAAATTTGTTTCTTGGATGCAGATGATATATGGTGTAATTGTCTTTGAACAGTGAATAGTTTCTTCAATTTTTCGGTTGGTTAATGTGTTGCAGTTCCATTGTAGGATCGTCAAGTTTTTCTTCTTTGTTGAGTTGTTTGATTTTGACCTAGTTCAGTTTGCATCGGATTGCAGAATGTGGTTCGCTAGCAGTAGCTGGGCAAGGTCGATGTTGGCTTCTTCAAGGATAATGGGGTCGAAGTAGTTTTTGGCTACTGCACTTACGAGTGTCGTTTTGTCTTTAGCGGTCAGGTTTGATAGATGCACATTTTCTTTGATGATACAGAATTTAGTGAAGGCCCTGATCCCTTGGTCTGTGGCTGGTGCTGGGGGTGCAGCGGAGCTGATGAAGCTGAATGGTGGGTTTGTGGCCTCTTGGTTGTGAATGGTGACAGTCTGGTGGTAGATTCTGTTGGAGTAGGTCTAGTAGGTCTTGCTTCAGGTGTCGGTGTTGGTTTTGCCCATCCTCTCCACTGGAGGGGTGCAACAGTTGGGATAGTTTGGTTTCTTGCTGTGGTTTGGGGGTTGACTGCTTTTGCTGGGCATGTTCTTGTGTCTAGCCTGGTTTTGTTGTTGTCTTCGGTGCTGAAGTGCTTTTGAGCTGTGCTGAGATGAGGGAGAAGGGCAAGCTAGTCGCTTCGACGCACTTCGGTATTTCCACCATCAGGCCTTCTTCCACATCGTTAATTTCAAGTTCGGTTGGGACATTGTAGACCTCCAGCTTCACTTCAGTTTTTCGTATACACTGTACTTATACTTGTACTTGTGTCAGGACGCAAGCTGTGCAGCTCTCCCTGGCGACAGCAGCTGACGGACCAAGGTATGCCATGAATCTCGGTCTTCTGTGAATGGCATCAATATTTGAAGCCAGTAGGATCCCATCTCCTTCCATGCTGGCGGAAGCCTCCGATGGGCTCGAGGTCTTCCTTGAGGGTGCTCAGCCACGTTTGACGCTGACCTCCCCGGATTTTCTTCCAACCGGGCATCGGGGTGGCGAGCAGAGCTTTCTTCGCCAGGGTGGAGTCTTCTCTTCTGCTCACGTGGCCGAACCAGGACAATCGGCGTTTCTTCGCTAGTGAGGCTGCATCGTATTTTTGGGAGGACCGTCTTCTTATTTCGTTGTTGCTGAGACGGTCTCGGAGTGTCACTCCCAAGATTTTTCGGAGGCATCCATGGTAGAACACATTAAGAGATTGGGCCTCGGCAACTTGTATTGGCCATGTTTCCGACCCGTAAAGAAGGGTGGATCTGACCATGGCTTCGTAAACGTAACCTTCGTAACCTTTGTGTTTCGACTGATGCCTCTACGATTCCATAGACACTTTTTTAGCTGAGCGAAAACGCCGTTAGCAGCTGATATTCGGGCCAGGATTTCCTCGCTGCTGCTTCCTGTCACGTCGATGAGTGAGCCAAGGTATTTGAACTTGTCAACCTTCTCTATGGGACATTGGGTCAGCTTGATGCCTAAATCCGACGGTTCGTTGGAAATGTACTTTGTTTTTTCGGAGCTGATTCTGAGCCCCAGTGGTTCCGCCTCCTTTGATACATCATCAGCATCCTTTTGGGCCTGGGCTGCTGAGTCTGAGAGCAAACCGATGTCATCAGCGTAATCGAGGTTAGTCACGGAGAACTCGGGGCTGACTTCGATGCCCGCATGGTTCTACATAGCCCTTCTCATAATCCAGTCGATTACGAAGTTGAAGAGCGTGGGCGATAATACGCAGCCCTGACGTACGCCATAGTCAATATCAAAGAGTGATGACAGTTCTCCGCCGATCTGGATTCGGGCCCTAGTATGCTGGTAGTATGCTTGATGAGACGGACGATTCTGTCATGTATGCCGTCATCAGTCATAGCTCTCCAGATTCCGTCCTGCACCACTGAGTCGAAGGCAGTGATGAAGTCGATTAATTCCGCCACAGAGATTTGTTGGTGCTTGTCTCGATGTTCCAGGATTTGTCGAAGAGTGAAGAGTTGGTCAACACAGCCCATCCCTGGCCGGAAGCCTGCCTTGTTGGGCCTAGTTCTCGCGTTCCTCTATGTCCTGAATCGGTTGTGGAGAATTATAGAGAATATCTTTGCGGCTATGCTGATCAGGGAGATGCCGCGGTAGTTCTTGCAAGATGTTCTTTCTCCTTTCTTGAAGATCGGAATGATGACGGAGTCTTTCCAATCCTGGGGGAATACCTGCTTTTCCCAGATCGTACTGAAGAGGCTGTGGAGCTTTTTATGAGTCCCGGAACCCCAGCTTTGAAGATTTCGGATGGGATAGAATCAGGACCAGGAGACTTATGGTTTTTCAGCTGTTTTACAGCGTATACACTGGGATGCTTTCGCTTCAGGTCCGGCTACAGTCGATACGGCGAGGGCTGTTTGCAGGATGACAATCTGCTGGAAGAAGACATCAAGTTGTCCTGCTCTTGGGACATCGACTTGAAACAGAGTTTTGAGAGATTGGAAAAGGGACATCCTGATTTTCTCAACATCTTTGACTGCAAATGTGCCGTCTTTATCCTTGGGTGTGTATCTAACACACATGATGGTTGGGTAGGCTCTTGGCATCTCGTTGCTTGGTGCTCCTCCAGGCATCGTTTTAGGCGAGTTCGTTTTCTATCTCTTCCTCTATAGTACGCGACAACGCGTTGGAATCCATCACTGTCAGCAGCGGCCGACAGGTTTTCGGATGTTGCACCATTTGTGGGAAAGTAAGAGGGGCTTGGCGGTTGGCTTCTTGGGCTTCCAACTGAATACATCGAGCAGTTTGATACTGATTCTTCCTTGGTGTTGTTGTTGAGGGGTGGCTGTGGTTCGGGTTTCTGTTCGGGTGGCAACGATGTCCGTGACGGTACTCCGTCACGGTCTATACTGGGTTTCGTCATAGGGCCCCTTTTACCGTCCATGCTGGGTGATGGCTGTGCTTGGGTTCCAAGTGGGTCGTTCATCTTTAGTCAGTGGCCAGGGATATGCAGGGTCGCCAACAGTGGTTCAAGAACACAGAATAACACGCAAGGGTTACGCTGGCACTTGAGCTTACTCAAGTGCCATATAGCGATCGTAATGTCTGTCTGTCTGTCGGTCTGTCCGCATTTTGCTAGTTTGGGCACGTCCACATGACCTAGGATGATTAAACTTGGCAGGCAAATCAGGGACCCTAACTTGGAAATTATCACTTCCCCGATCCGACCATCAATGGGGGAGTGGCAAGATGGGGAATCCGGAAATTAGTGACATTCATAACTTTGGAACGGATAATCGGGCGTGCATTAGACTTGGCAGGTATCAAGAACAAGCGTCGTGGATGTTTCATTGTCAAATTCTGATCGGATCCCATAACTGGGGGAGGGGGCTCGAGGGGGACACCCGAAATCTCTTGAAACACTTTTTCTAGTTTTTGTCAAACCCCTACCCCTTTCTTCATACTGGTACAGCTCTGCACGTGGATGAGTCATTCTTTCTTCGCACTAGTATAGAGAGATTGCACCCTACCCGATGAAAACGGATATTGCTACTCCATCATCCCGGGGTCATAACAAAAAATTTAACATTGCGAGGTATAGGACTTTCAACTTTGAAATTATATTGTCGGCGTCTTATCATCATTCTGAGTCAGGGACTTGCTGGAAATGTTAATTGGGCTATTCCTTAACCGTATAGTTCTATTTCGCAAAAGAGTTTCCATGGAAGTAAGAGCTTGAAGTCTTCAAAGTTTGAACACAAAAAGGGAGTCTCGAATCCTATTGGTCGACAATGACGCAGATTTAAGAAAATTTGTCATAATTGACCAATACGACGAGACTCCGTCTTTCTTTACAAACTTTGACGCCTTCAAACTCTTACTTCCATGGAAACTCTTTGGCAAAAATAGAAATATACGGTTAGGAATAGCCCAATTAACATTTCCAGCAAGTTCCTGGCTAAGCAAGATGATAAAACGCCGATAATTTAATTTCAAATTTGAAAGTCCAATACTTCCTAATGTTACATTTTTTCGTTACGATCCCGTCCGTTTTCGTCGGGTATGGTGGAATCTCTCTATATCTCTGCCCTTGGAGGAGTCATTCTTTGCTTTAATTCGTTCGGAAAGAGCTAGAGCAATCGAAGGTCGAAGGGGTTGGTATAATATGTTGTTGAACCTTAGTAGGGGTTGATATAGATTAGGGGGTGCTAGGACGATGAAACTTGACAGGTGTATCAAGACCCGACCAAACCAACCTGGAAATAATCGGTTTTCCGATCCGACAATCTGGGGGGGAGTGGAGGGTGGGGGAATCCGAAAATTGAGTGGTGTGTGACTTTCGAACGGGTGATCGGATTGAAATGAAACTTAAAACCTGAATAAATGACATATCTCTGATGTTCCATTTGAAACCCGAACTGGATTCGACAGCTATGGGGGAGTTGGGTGGGGGGAGACCGCAAATCCCGAGAAACGGTTAGAATGAAGGGCTCGGAGTGAAACTTGCTGGGAATAACAAGCATCTGCTCCGGATAAATCGTTTACAAATTTGGACTGGATCCGGACACTTCGGGGGAGGAGGGTGGAGGGGTGTTTCCGGAATTCCGGTCGTGGCGGTTCTGGGGATTTTCACGCCGAAACTTGGGAGGTGTATCTCGGACCCGATCAAACTGACTTGTAAAGAAAAATTTACTCGATCCGATAGTCGTGGGGGAGTAGAGGAAGGGGGAATCCGGAATATTGAGTCATGCGTAACTTTGGAACAGGTTGTCGGATTTGAGTGAAATTTTGTAATTGAACAGAGGATATGTCTCTGGTGATTTTTTTTATGTCCGGACCGGATCCGACAACAACTGGGGGGGGGGGGGGATACGGGACCGGCTTAAACTGGAGAGATTGAGATGGATCTTTGTGGGAATAACTAACAGATGCTCCGGATAAATCATTTACAGAACCGGATTGGCTCAGGCAACTGTGGGGGGGAGTTTAAGGGAGAGTCTGGAATTCCGATGATCGCCAGTAAAGGTACTCGCCACTTTCCAAGTCCGACCATTCCTTAAAGTACCGAGCATGACCGCAAATTAAGACAAATACTTTTAAGCAAAATATGCATTTCCATGATCCCCATGAGCCTCAACTTTTTGCTTACAAATGAGGTTCCAGCTCCCTTAAAGTGCGCATCTTCACCACAAGGTCGAAAAGTACTTTTTATCAAACGATACATCTCAACCCATGATCATTTGTGCAACAAGGGTTCTACTTTTGACCAAACAGTATATATCAATGATCCCTAAGAACCTGCTATCGTTTTTGCCTCAAGGGTTTTGCTTACAGATGCGTTTTCAGCGCCTTTAAGGTCCGCATCATTACAGCCATTATTACAGCCTAGTACAATAAAATACTTTTTCTCTGGCTCCCTTAAAGTGCGCATCTGAATCGCACAGTCGAAAAGTACTTTTACAAAAAACTCCCGACAACATTTTGCCTAGTCTTGCAAGTGCCATATGAGCTTTCAGCTCTTGTTGAACTGGGGAATTTAACAAATTGGTCAGGCTGAATCTGACCCTTCGAATCTGACAAGAGGAGAGCCTGGGTAGAGCCGACAGACCTCGACTTGTACCCAATGCCACTAAGTGAAATTTCATACCAAGCAAAACTTTGATAAATAATTTATGATTATCCTAAGTCGTTCCCAGTTCAGACATTTATTTAAAATACTGTGTTTTCAGGCCAGCTCAGAAACAGCTGATCACAGAAGAAAGAATGAGTGAAACACTGAAAGCCCTCAGTTTGGATGAAAGAGACGAGGTACAGTACTGCCCCCCCCCAACCCACCTACCCCACACCCGATGAAAGTTCACCTGTTTTTGCAGAGAAGATTATTAAGGTTCTTGTAGAAAGAGGATTTCCAACTCAGTATGTGAGGCTTCTAGGCTTTTTGGTTTCGTAATAAAGAGTTTTGTGTTAGATTGGGTGGTAAATTAAGCTCTAACCTTAACCTTACTAATGGTGTTACTAAGACAGGGTGGTATTTCGTCACCCTTCCCTACGAATTGTGTAGGAAGGTTTTGGGGACATTCCAGAATAACTTTCCAGCGAGCAAACCACATCACGGAAACTGTGAAAATCCGGTTTTTGAATTGCTGTCTGCTTTACCCGTTGAATTGATAAAAAAAATAAACGTGGAAAGCTGAAACCGTCGAGAATATTTTAACTCCAACCTCTTTAAAAATAAATAACTTTAGACATGTTCTTCCATTTTATATGTTCCAAAGAAGTCATCCTTAAGGGCGCTTGCCGTCTTTTTTCTATACTTTCAAAATTTCCACCGAAGCTTTCCATTAACTTTCTGGAATTACTTTGCAAGAAAGCTGCATCTGTTTCCAAAGCGTGAAACCGATGCCGAGATTTCGGCGCCTTTCCGAAGTAGCGCGAAAACTGTTGGAAAGTGATTCCGACTTTGTTTTGTAGCTGGTAAGAAATATAACGACTTCTGATTTGCTAACGATCCGGTCATCCTGTCCCCTACTGCATTTGCCCTGTACAAGCTGCTTTATGTTTGTGACATGTTTGAGTGGAATACGATATTATTTTCGATACTCGTTACATTTACTTTGGCATTTATCCCATCCCGGTTTAAATTGTTAACCAGAGCGTGTTCCACCCTACTTACCGTAGTTACTTCGCATGACGTCACAATTCTGGATTCTTGCCGTCAAGGCTGGAACGGTTTTTCTATTTTCTAGCAGAATATCATGCCACAGGCGAATCCGACCAATCACGTTACAGAGATGCGTAATTGCCACGCTTACTACGCTCCCGAGCATGGTAAGCAAATAGTTACTATTAGTTACTATTTCGAGAAGGTTGTAACGTTAGCGTAGTAACTTTTTACGTCGTTGGAACGAAAATAGTAACTAATAGTTGCTATTGTTGGAAGGGTGGAACATGCTCGCCGTGACGTGTTCCTTAGTGGTAGAGTAATTTATCTATTTATTAATTTATTTCCCTCAAAACTGAGGAGTACAAAATATAACGGAAACTAGTATGTTGGTCGTTTCATCCAAACAGTTGGTTACTAGTGGTACCTTAGCTCTCGACATGTGCGTTCTGGTAGTTGATTATTTCCCATGTTATTTTCTCTAAGTCAGTAAAAATCCCGGAATCCGAGCTCTCAGCCAAACTATTCCGTAAGTTCTATATGTTTTTGTCTTTCGTGTGATCTTCTGGGACTGTAAAAATGTAATACGAATAGTAATAATAATATGATATACATGGTACATGATATATATATATATATATATATAAGTTTTCTCGAACAGGTATGTAGTATATATCTTCCTATGTTCCACAGGTAGTTATATCATGACAACAACTTATGTAGAGGTTGATACGATTATGTATCAACCTTCAGAGAGGATGATATGAACCCATACCAACCTCCGCAGAAGTTCATCGACCACTTTTCCTCAAATTACTACTGAAAGTAGAACCTGACCTCCAAAAAAGACATCACTTTGAGAGAAAAAAGTCACAGTACTAATGAAAATGCAACTTGTCAACTTAAACAATATTACTTCCAGCTTACTTCAGCTTCTTTCTTCTAGTCTCCGAAAGGCAGCTATTGAGCAAACACAGTATTTTTTCTTGATGTTCTGATGAAACATTCCATTAATAAAAACTTCAGTGTTGCCACTTTTTCTGATCGAACCTGTGACTTGTGGCTGAAAAAAACAATAACATTCTGGCACCTACGAAACTTGGTCCTTTTCACCAACTATCAACGAGAAATCTCGCTATTTACCATCTTCATAATAATACGCCTCAACTTGTATGCTTCATTTTTGCATTTACTGGTGGAACCGATCGCAGAGTTCTTGATCACTTTGTCGAAGAAACAAAAATCTACGACAGATCACAGAATTCTGCAACCGGTGGCAACACCGGTTTAAGGTTGATTAATTCTATCCCTCTCCTTGATAAATTCTATCTATCGAGCCCGTCGCTAGATGGCATCTTCTTCGACACAAATGAAAAAAGATGGTATCGGATAAGGATTGTATTGTTATAAACTGAAATGCACAGGTCACAACAGTAGTCATTTTCACATTTCTGTAGTAGGCTAGAGCTGCCATTTCACTAAACGAAAATTCCCTACAAAAGTAGCAAATAAGTACACTTACTTGACAAACTTGACAAGTGTCAAGAAGAAGTGTCTCAGATGATCAGTTTCACGTTTGGAACGAATCCAATAACTGGGGGGGGGGGGGGTGCAAGAAATCTCGTGAAACACTTAGAGTCGAGAGATCGGGATGGGACTCGGACTAACGAACAAGCATAAGCCGTAGAGACAATACTGACATAACAGGACCGAATCTTGTCACAGTTGGGGGAGTTTGAGAGGGCTTTCCACAGTTCTGGTCAACACGAGCTGGGGTAATTCCAAATGTGCTATGACCATGAAACTTGGCAGGCTGTGCTGTGACCATGAAACTTGGCAGGCATGTTAGGGATCCTATCAACGATTAAAGTAAGTTTCTATTTTGTTGGTTATAAATTTTAGCTTGGCTCCTTATAAGTTGACGGCCATCGGTTACCCTCGCTTGCGCATTTTTTTATTATTTTTTTTTTCGTGTGTTTTCGGGTTGATCTTGCGGTTTGTGGGCCTGGTTCCCGTCTAGTGGTGAGTCATGGAATTTTTTACATTTATTTTTGGAATTAGTTATATGTAAAATAGTTTTGTTCTGTACCGGGTTTTTGTCAATTGACCTCGTGTCTCCGGCTGGCGGCTTGACCCTATATTTATTATGATTTTATACAGAAGTGTAATTAAAACCTTGAACCTATCAGATTGGCTTAAAAATAGTCCCTCCCCAGATCCGATCATCGTTGTGGGAGAAAGAGTTATCAGTGAGTGGACTAACCATTTCAGATTTAGTAGATCAAGCCGATTTTCTGATGAAATGAGTATCGGGAGAGAGATGCAGCCTTGACAAATGCAAACCGTATCTGACAAACATGCTAAGTATTCTTACAAGTGCAATATGAGCTTTCACCTCTTGTTATTTCCAGGAGGACTGGTTGAAGCCCCCTCCCATTCCTGAAGGACCGAAATTAGTCCTGTCAGAAGAACTGAAGAAATTTCAAGAAAAAGAAGAAGAAATCCTGCCAAGATCCCTCCTGCAGTCATTGTAAGTTTTTACTTCAACCACATTTATAGGCGTGCCGAAAACTAGCTTTATCGTGTAACGACACGAAATATTTAATTCCCAATCCTTGTAAAAACGCTCGCCAAGCGCCTTTTCTTGAAGTGGCATTTCCGTCACTTATTTCCTCACAACTGTTTTAGTGCTTTCAAAAGTGAATCGTGCAAAGTGAAAAATCAGGTAGATAAGGACCAATGTGTTTGTATTAGGAGTCAGTTCTAAGATAGTAGTGATTAAGGCTCGTTGGGTTAACAGATGTATTCGATGTATGCAGAACTTCAATATTAAAAGTAAGTGTTTTTTCTAAACACTGTTTATTGAATGTAGGACCCCGGACCTACCGTCTGAACTTCCCCCTCCACAGTTATGAACCAACCCTTCGACGATTAAGATCAGAGTACCGGTATAGTCTCATATGTACCAACCGCTCGGGTACACGCTACACGTATATTAGATGCTCGGTATCGGACAATAAGTTAAAGGCGTTAAAGACATACAAGAGAGTCATAACGTAATTTAACAATCGTCAGTTACTTTAATTAGAACACTCAAAAGAAAAAAAATCAAATGGCAAAGCCTGCAGGTCAGTAAACAATATACAACTGGTTATCACAGTTAGTATATTAATAATACCACAGACTTATTAAAACATATATATAACAATAATTTATAATTATTGCACAAAAAGTCTGAGGCCATGGCAAAATGGTAGCAAGACGAAAAACTTAAAGGACACCTGAACAATGAAACCATACTTGAACACACCATGGAGAATGCATTTACGGATATGGCCACGGAGAGCATTCTTCTCCTGAGCGTGACGTTTTCAAAACAGGGGTGTTCGTTTCTGGAGGTTTGCGCATGCAGACTCCAAGACAAAAAGCGCAATTCATTCAAATCCTATACAGCGCTGGCCGGATCGTATGGGGATTTCTTCTAGATATATGTTTGGGCTTTACTGGTTAAAAAATATTCCAGAAGAAGGGTTGATTGGAGACATTTGTTCATTTCTAAAATTGTTCGGTACTGAAATAAGGACAGATGCAAAATGGAGCAAAAATCATAGATTGGAAACACTATTTCGTATTTGGATTGGGTTTTCTGCAGGCAATGTTAACGGAAGGCATACCGATAGGGATGATACTTGGTACTCTTCATTCAAGTGTCCTTTAAATGAAATAACTAAACTAAATTAAAGGAAAACTCCTAAAGGAAAAAACTCCCCTCTGTGGGCTTCTACTTATACATATATCTGCATATAAAAGCTATTAAGCCATATATAGAACAAAAACGTACCAAAAACAATCTTACTTCTTCTTGCTTTCATAACTTAATATCACCTACGGACTTTTACCGATTTATGGTACCTTCTATGTGCTGGTCCCTCTACGCTTGAAATATTTAGTAGCTATAAAGCAAGCCATTGCAGAAAAATAAGCTGACTTACCATTTTCCTACTTTCTGGAGGTGTGACTTTTCGAGCTGAGCATCTTTTACCCTGGACATGCAATATTTTGTTGAAATTCAAATTTTCCGTGTTCTGGGTGAGTTTTGTGTTGTCACACAAGCGGTGCACGATCTGAAGGCTATTATGAGAGCCTTGGGTCAGTCAACTATCAGATGTAAAAATAAGCTGCCTTTTCAGTTAAACTTTAAGGGATATTTTTTTTTTTAAACTATAGCGACGTTCAAGGCCGTATCCAGGGGGGGGGGTTAGAGGGTTGACCCCCCCCCCCCCCCCCCCCCCTCCGAAGGCTTTTCCCTCTGATGTATGTCTTTCGACCCGCAGCCCCCCCCCCCCCCCCCCCCCCCCCCCCGAAATAAATTCCTGGATACGGGCCTGGTGACGTTAAGCATCTCTATGGTCGTCGCCATAACGCATAAGCTCTACTAAGACCTGGAAAATTTGAATCTCAACGCAGACGTGGCTTTTCAGTGGCCAGTAGTGAGGTTGGTGAACACAGTGGCGCAAATATATATGGACGAATACCAAGCATTTGTTCGTCACTTTCGCCTGTCTCCCAATCGATTTCATTTTCTGAGCAACCATTTATTCTTATTTTTCATAAACCGTTTTTGTCAAGCACAACAAAGGTACAAGCGCATAGAGGTACCACAAGCCCGACAGGGAAAGTCTACTAAATTGGCAATTCTTTGACTATGTAGTTGTATGGTATTTGTATGAAAAAGTTGCATGTATTGATATGTAGTAGTGTGGAATACTTCTATTTAACTTGCCTCCGACTGGGTTAATCTTACGTAGTAGTATCCGATAGCATCCGATCTTGCTGTAGTAGCATACAGTTTGCTAGTAGCAGCATGCAGTGGAAACATTTACTACTGCATGCTACTTTTTCGTACAACTCCATACGACTAATGCTCGAAAAACTTTCATCGGGTGGACAACCTGATATTTGGATGTACAAGCAGAACTGTCAGGAATCACCAAAAACGCGTTAAGGGTGTTTTCTACAGCGCTCAACTGAACGCCTTAACAAACCGCCCTCTCAAAGCGGCACATACTGAAGATGAAGAGTGCCACATATTTATTTATTTTGTATAATACAAATATAATGTATAAGACAGAACTATGCCTAAACCATCTGATCCGTCAATGACATATACATACTATACAAAATAAATACGATTCCGACAACTAAATTACAATTGTTTACATAACTATTCACTTGCTAAACAAATTTCTCTGCAATCATCAAATTTCTGACCACCCTCGAGATCAGCGAAGCAGTTTACCAAACATTACCAAACATGATGACTCCAGCAGCAACCGACCACCAGTTGAGTGACTAAAGAAGAAGAAGAAGCTAAAGTGGAGCATTTGCTGTCTGAATCTGTCTGCATTACTGAAGAAGAAAATCAATTATTCGTGGAGAGCGAGCGACGCAGGAACACATTATTATCGCGTCTTCATGCGTATTTAAGCGATGATGATATAATGAAATTTTATTCACGCACTTGAGAAGAGAAAAATAGTGCAGTACAGACAAAGAAAAGGAAAAAATACACCTAGTTTTTAATAATGTAGTAAATGCACAAGATCAAAAAAATAAACATTAAAAACAGTAAAGGGACTAATCCGGTCTAAGAAATCTTCTTCCTAGATGGAATGCGGAGAAATGGCCAAGGGCAGAAACGTGAAGGTCCTGGGCAATTGAAGGTAACTTTGCACAGGGGTCAGAGGGCAAAAAAGTTGCAGTTATACAAGATTTCATGTTGTTTTCCCACAAGTTTGTATTTCCAACTTGAGAGCGTCTTTGAGCCTGAAGAGGACCCTTGCCACGAAGAGCCGCAATATAGCTTTAACAAAATTATGATGACGTATCCGTTTTGCACAGTCGAATCGTTGAGGAAGGTACAAGGGAAATTTACATTATTTGAAATAATAAGTCCTGATACATTTTTTAATCTTTTCGTGGCAGAATACCGAACATTCGGGAAAGCTTGCAGACAGGGAGATAACAAAAACTATTATATAAACGGCTTTTCTTCCTCTATTTGGAACTATTTTTCCATATACGACACGAATGGAATCGTGAACCCGACTGTGAATGTGTCATAGGTAACTAGATTGTCATATCTTAGCCCTTCTCGGCCTTGACATATCTCTGCCCTTTGAAGGAGTTTATTTGGAAGCATTCTCTATTTATTAGGTCTAGATCACCTTCACTCCAAGTCGCTAGCTTAGACCTGGGTTCTCGCAACCGTTGGGTTATCAAGTGCGGCGTGATTCGGAATTACATAGATGGGGCTGGTGTAAGGAGGTGCGGAAGAGCCCCAATTCACAATATTATTCCTATTGACGCGTAACATTTGCCCCGTTTTCACCATGTCAGTAAACTTTGTTTTTGCATCAGTCATCTCTTCTCTTTTTTCCAATCTGAGAGGTATGAAATTTTTCAGAGATCGCCCAACGAACGCTCTCGTGTTATGGAAGCCGCCTGGTGGTGATATAAGGGAGCTCATATCAGTCCACAGACTACAACGGGACGATGTGAGGAGACAAGCGATGGACGATTCTCAGGCAGAGAATAACAATTCCGTGATGCCAGACTTCAATGTCATGCCAGACCAGAATCAAGTGTAAGTAGCCTTTAAACAGTCAATCATCGCTTGCGATTTTAACAGCCAGTCCATCTTCAACACTAATAAATGAATGAGTGTTTTATTGCTCGTCCCAAAGTTATCTGAAGTCATTCTTTGTTCTCTAATTCCGAATTTGAATGGAATTATTTCAAACCTATGTTTTGTGAATCGTAACATATAAGATAAGATTTTATTTTCGCTAAGATCCAACGGCCATGGCAAATACATATAGAACAAAAAAACAACACCACACACACACAATATTAAAGGTTAACAGAATAGGGCTAAGATACGACAGTCTGATTACCTATCGTATTTTTACTTAATTAGGCTAGAAGAACCGACAAAAACGCGTTACTTCGTTGCTTTGTTATCCACGATTCTTGAATTTTAGCTGGCGTAATTTCTCTTCCGCAACTGTTGTACCTCTATACGGACATAGCTCTATGTTTGGAATCTTTAGCAACTACAGCGGCAGCCAATTGCCGTAATAACAAGTCACGGCGGATTTACATTCTTCAAACCAGGAAGATGAAAGTAACATGGGAAGTGAAAGTGACCAGGAAGAAATCGGCATTCGCTGAACTTGCTAATGAACTTGGTGGAATACTGGCCAAATTCTCTGTTCAGTGTCCTTCCAAAAAGGAAACCTATTCGCGGTAGCACAGAACATAGGGCTATCTTCGGGTGGGATTCTGCAATCTGGAATCGAAGATTTCAAAATCTTCGCTTTGTTTGCATTGAAACACACGCTTTTGCAGACATTCAAATTTTCCGCGACTCGCCGTAAAGTTCTTTGTCGTGCAGCCCGCGGAGATTCAGAACGTCACTACTAGACTACGCGACGTAAAAAACAAAAATCCCTATACACTGTAAAAAGTTTCTCCGAATAAGGATGCAGTATTTGCTACTGGGATTAATCTAATCTTTATTGGGATAAAATTAATCCGAATTAGGGGTAATCTTATCTCAATAAAGATAAGATTAATCACAGTAAGAAATACCGCAGGATTTTTTTTTACAGTGTATTAGTCAAAATAATTCAGTGTATTTGAATCAAACGTATACAAATAAGCTGGCTTTTCAGTTAAACTTTAAACTCCTATAGGCACCTACCCCTATGGGCTAGAGCTACACTGAGGAACCTCACCAGCTGTTCTATATTTCCAAAACAGTTTTTCCCCATTACACCGTACATCCATTCTTCATAATAATAATAATATAGCTCCAGTAAAAAGGCTTTTGCCTCTATTGATTTCTCGAGACACTGTGTAAACCAAAGACTGTCTTGCAGACGCTACGACTTAACTATGAGTTTTGGTAAACAAGTATTTATGTCGGGGAAGCGCCGAAACCTTCTACCACCTGAGGCGCTGCAGCCAAGATATGCAACAAGGCATCAAAACAAGTTTGTGCCTTGCAAAGTAGGGGTCGGCACCGTTTCTGTTTTTGGCTAAAACAGAAACGATAAAAAACGGAACAGAAACAGAAACGGTGAAAAATAAGCGGAAAACCGTTTCTGTTTTTCCGTTTTTCTCCGGAAAAACAGAAACGGACCGTTTTTACAAACAAAAAAAAGTGAATAGTGTGAGGAGGGGACTCATGGAGGGTCTGACAGGAGAATGTTGTGAGAGAAGGTAGAGTATAATTGTGTAAGGTGAAAAAAAAAGGACTGCACCTGTCTAGTAAACTAAGCCCTTTTTTATACCCATGGTCAAATGCTGGGGTATGCTGGCAGGGGTGAGTAAGGACGTCATACGTATGTGTACCCCTTATTCCCCAGAAGGGTACCAGTTCCCTTTAAAATCAAAAAATTTCAAGGTAAAAATTAAATACCAATGTTTTAATTCCCAAAGTACTTTATACTGATACCCCTACGCGGAAGAAGGGCCACAGCTACCTGTGAGAACCATGGTCACCCCTGTCAGCATGTCCCAGCATTTGAGCATTGGCTTCTCTAAAGTGCCATATACCGGTCACTTTTCGGTCGGTCCACTGTTCTCGAGTTAGGGTAGCCTACTTCCAGATGTGCTAGGATGATGAAACTTGGCAGGCATATCAGGGATATGACCAAACTAGCTTGGAAATAGTCACTTCGACGATCCGACCACCGTGAGTTGAGTAGGGTGAGGGGGGATCCGAAATATTGACGTATGTATATGTATAAGTTTGGAACGGGTGATCGGATCTGTATGAAGCTTGATATTTCGAACGACCTTGTGTCTCAGACGTTCCATTTCAAGTCCGGTTCGGATCCGATGAATGTGGGGCGGGGGGGGGGGGCGGAAATCTTCGGACACGCTTAAACTTGAGCGATCAGGATTAAAGTTGGTGGGAAGAACAACCACAAGCCCTTGGTCCACCATAGACAGAACATGACCAAATTTTGGCACTGTGGGGGAAGTTGGAGGGGGTTCCGGAATTCCGGTGATCCGGACTTAAGGTATACTCCCAGGGGGGGGGGGGGCTAGGACGATCAAACTTGGCAGGCATATCAGGGAAATTAAAATTACAAATTCGCTTGGAAATAGTCAGTTCCCCGGTCCGACCATCGTGGGGGAGTGGAGGGAGGAGGAATGCGGAATCTTGAGGTATTTACAACTTTCGAACGGGTGATCGGATCTTAGTGAACCTTGATATTTGGATAGACCTCGTTTCTCGTCCCATTTCAAGTACGGACCGGATCCGATGAATGTGGGGGGGGGGGAGTTGGAGGGGAGTCCCACTGGAAATCTTGTGTCACGCTTAGAGTGGACTGATCGGGAAAAAAGTCTGAACATCCCTTAAAGAACAGAAATGAACTGCCAGCTCCCTTGAAGTGTGCACCTTAACCGCAAAGTGAAAAAATACTTTTGACCAAACTATACATTGTGCCACATTTTGGTACCTTGTTGGTACCCAAGGCCATACAAAAATTATGATTTTTGTAGGCTTTTCCCTCTGATCTTTTTTTTTTTTTTACTTATTTGTCCGACCAGCATGCAATAACCCCCCCCCCCCCCCCCGAAATAAATCCCTGGATACGGACCTGTTGGTACCACAAGGGTACCAACAAGAAATAGCCAGATTAACGTTTCCAGCAATTCACTTGCTCAGAATGGTTATCAAAGGCCGATAATTTAGTCTGTAAGTCGAAAGTCCCATACCTCCTAGTTGTGTTGCGAGAGCAACACTTTGGTTTTGTCCTCGTTTTTTTTTTTTTTTTTTTTTTTTTTCCTATGACTCCGATTTCATTTTATTCCTGGTAACTGGGAAGGTTCTAACCTGTGCGGTTTTTACGGAAAGTGTGGACCTTAGGCCGGATTGATGAATATGACATTACATTTTGGAAAGCTCCGTAGAACTCTTGCCTGGGGCCAATAAGGATGGTTTTTGCTTGTCATCGAGCCAGAGCCTACGGTTTGCGAAGTGAAGTGGAGTTGTATAGCCTATGTCGGAGAGGACCATCTCAAGTTGTGTAGCGAACCTTTCGTTTCATCAAACCATGTTTCTGCTTTCGAGTGGAAAGCTCCGTTCTAGCACGCTAGCAGGCAGGCACCAGTTTCAAATTGAAGATGGACTAAAATCTATAAGTGTTAAATATATGCGGCAGTTACCCGGCCCCACAGCCAACATATCTTCTTTGAGTGATAAATAGAAAAATCTACAGAGACAAAAAAGTGGCTTTTTCCCACGGGTCCGAAAGTGCTGCCATCTATTGTTTCTGTCCATGTCTGCGACGATTCCAGCTGATTTTATAAAAAAAATTTTTTGCACTTGGGTTTGCGGTAGAGTAACGGTATCAGATGTGCCCCTTAAACTTTAAAAGTTATCTCATTGCTAAGGAAACTAGAGCTTATCCTTTGCTCCTTTCTAAGTCGTGACGTTAGAAAGTTGGCCTACGGCAAAAAAGTCAACTTTTGAACTAAGACAGGTAGAATTTTTTTTCGACGGCAATCAATAGCCACTGATAAGCTGATCAAAGTATATGTCATCCATTTTTTGGTACAAAAATTCCTTCATGAGATAAACCAGTTTGAAAATTTCAAAGGGGTTGACAACTTCAGTAGTAAGGTACATTGAAACCAAAAATAGGCGATAGCAGTTATGAGCCATGTAGGGGACTTTTAAGCAACAGTCGACTGTTAGCTCATAATCATCTTCGGTAATGAGGGCCTTGCAGCTTTTGCTAGTTGGTGTACCTGTTATTTGTTTCCGGTGTATTCGATGGTAAGAACAATTTGGTTCCATTTGTGTACGCGATTTCAGCTGAGTTTATCATTCGTTTTTTTGCACTTGGGTTTGCGGTAGAGAAATGGTATCAGATGTACCTCTTAAACTTTAGAAGTTCTCTCATTGCTAAAGAAACTAGAGCTTATCCTTTGCTCCTTTCTAAGTGGTGACGTTAGAAAGTTGGCCTACGGCAAGAAAGTCAACTTTTGAACTAAGACAGGTAGAATTTTTTTTTTCGGCGGCAATCGATAGCCGCTGATGAGCTGATCAAAGTATATGTCATCCATTTTTTGGTACACAAATTCCTTCATGAGATACACCAGTTTGAAAGTTTCAAGGGGTTGACAACTTCAGTAGTAAGGTACACACTGAAACCAAAAATAGGTGATACCAGTTGTGAGACATGTAGGGGACTTGTACGCGGCAGTCGAGTGTTAGCTCATAATCATCTTCGGCAATGAGGGGTTTGCAGCTTTCGCTAGTTGGCGTACCTGTCATTTGATGGTAAGAACAATTAGGTTCCCAATTGTAAGACATGCAAGGGACTTGTCAGTAATAATAGGCTGTTATGCTACAAAAATCTTCAGCGATGAGGGGTTTGCAACTTTTGCTAGCCGGTGTACCCATTATTTTTATCCGGTGAACTTGATGTCTATCACGGGAAAGGGACTTGTCAGTAGAATCGGTGCACGAGGGGCTAGAAATTTGTGCAAGTTGTTGCACATTGTATTCAATTTGTATAAAACTGACGGTAAGAAAGTTTGTATCGATGGTCTCTCGCTGTATCCTAGAATTTACTGTTTTCGCAACGGGTACAAACGATAATGTAAAACAAGGTAGTTTCGTAATAATTAATAGTGTCATCTATGGTATTTTAATCCTGAAAAGTTACGGATAGCTTTATAATACCAACTAGATTATATAGGATATTGTCCCAAGTTTTCTTCCGTCACGATGTCTACGATTGAAAAGGATAAAGTTCAACTGACTGCAAAGTCAATTTAGTCCCTTTTTCCGATATTCTTTTGTTGTGGTTAGGGCAATCGATGCCCTTGATGAGCTGATCAAAGTATATGTCATCCATTTTTTTGAACAAAAATCCTTCATGAGATAAACCAGTTTGAAAGTTTCAAGGGGTTGACAACTTCAGGAGTAAGGTACACACTGAAACCAAAAATAGGCGATACCAGTTGTGAGACATGTAAGGGACTTGTAAGCAACAGTCGACTGTAAGCAACAGTCGACTGTTAGCTCATAATCATCTTCGGCAATGAGGAGTTAAGGTAGTTTCGTAATAATTAATAGTGTCATCTATGGTATTTTAATCCTGAAAAGTTACGGATAGCTTTATAATACCAACTAGATTATATAGGATATTGTTCCAAGTTTTCATCCGTCACGATGTCTACGATTGAAAAGGATAAAGTTCAACTGACTGCAAAGTCAATTTAGTCCCTTTTTCCGATATTCTTTTGTTGTGGTTAGGGCAATCGATGCCCTTGATGAGCTGATCAAAGTATATGTCATCCATTTTTTTGAACAAAAATCCTTCATGAGATAAACCAGTTTGAAAGTTTCAAGGGGTTGACAACTTCAGGAGTAAGGTACACACTGAAACCAAAAATAGGCAATACCAGGTGTGAGACATGTAAGAGACTTGTAAGCAACAGTCGACTGTAAGCAACAGTCGACTGTTAGCTCATAATCATCTTCGGCAATGAGGAGTTTGCAGCTTTTGCTAGTTGGTATACCTGTTATTTGTATCAGGTGTATTAGATGGTAAGAACAATTTTGTTCCCAAAAAGCCAAAAGGCTTTTATGCTATAATCATCTTCAGCGAGGAGGGGTTTGCAACTTTTAATAGCTGGTGTATCCATTATTTGCTCCGATGAATTTGATGTCAATCACGGGAGAGGGACTTGTAAGTAAGAATCGGTTCACGAGGGGCTACAAATTTTTGAAAATTGGTGCACATTGTATTCGATATCTGTAAATATGGCGGTAAGAAAATTTGTATCGATGGTCTATCGCTATAACCGAGGATTAACTGTTTACACAACGGGTACAAACGATACGGTAATCTAAAACAATAAGGTAGTTTTGTAATAATTAATAGTGTCATCTATGGTATTTTAATCCTGAAACGTTACGGATAGCTTTATAACACCAACTAGATTATATAAGATATTGTTCCAAGTTTTCATCCGTCACGATATCTACGATTGAAAAGGATAAAGTTCAACTGACCGCCAAGTCAATTTAGTCCCTTCTTCCGATATTGTTTTGTTGTTGGTTTTACAACGCTAAAGAACAGCTTTTGATCATATGATTATTCTTTTTAGAACATACCGTTTTAAAAGCTTCGATAAGTTGACAATTTCAGCATTTAACCGACAGTGAAGAAACAAAACCAAAGTGTTGCTCTCGCAACACTTTAGTCGGCGAAGCCGGACAAAGGTTGCCGCAACACTTCACGTTGCCCCGGCAACGTAGGTCTAGTGTTAATTTTGTTGTTATGCTTCCTCTAATAATGGTGTAAAAATACCCGTTTTGTCGGGTAGGGGGCAATCTCTATATCCTGACTCACAAATCATTTCCGGAAAAGCGGAAAATATCGGTAGATGGCATAATCCGCCGGGAGAATAAAAACCGCTAGATTACGCCGGGACGCCACGCGTATATGTCGTAACAAAACACGGAAATTTGGAAAAAACAGGTAAAATAAAAACAGAAACGGCTAAAACGGTCATATAAAAAACGAAACTGAAACAGAAACGGCATTAAAAAAACGGCTACCTGTTTTCTGTTTGTAGTAAAAAAACAGAAACAGAAACGGTGCCGACCCCTATTTCAAAGCGTCTGCGTCTTCGCGATACAGGCGCTCATTCAGGCAGTATTTTGTACATTTTATGAACTTGTACATATAAACAGAGAGTGACAAATGCAATCAAATCGCCAATTAATATGACTATGTTATAAAAATTTTATATTTATTTATTTATAGCTGTGCCTCTATCTGTGAAGATCATATACAGCAAATAAACGTTATCTTATCGAAATTGAATTTCAGCCAGTTGGCGATCAACACCGGCTTATCCGTTTTGCACCGTCAAAAAAGATATTTCGGCCCGTCTTGGCAAGTGTCCTCGTCAGGCTGTCAATCTCCTGGGTTTCTTTCCCCGACGTTGACCCAGAAGATTGACAGCCTGACGAGGACCCTTTCGAAGAAGGGCAGATATATCGTTCATTTGAAGTTGATTAAATGTTCGATTAATGGGTAAGAAGATATGCTGAACACTTAAGTTGATTAGATGACAGATTTAGGGCTAAGAAAAGACGCTGATTCTGTGTATGACAATCATTTTTTACTAAGTTAAAGTTTTATTTGAAGTTGATTAGACATTCTTTATAGAGATAAGGATATACGCTGAATTTGTTTCTGAATTTTCTCTTTTTGCTGGACAATTAGTTCGTTCGGAATTCGGCCGAAACTGGAAATTTGGCAGAAGTAAAGCACGAAGTTTCGGTCAGTGTCATCAGAATAGATATGGCTTATAGAGTCTGATTCGGATTCGGTCCCTTTCATGATCGGATTCGCCCATCTCTGCGTGATACTATCTGTTTTACGAACTGTTTTAGAGCGTGTTCCATCCTACTTACCGTAGTTACTACGCATGACGTCACGAATTCTGACTTTTTGCCGTCAAGGCTGGAACGATTTTTCTATTTTCCAGCAGGATCTCACGCCAGGGGTGAATCCGACCAATCACGTTACAGAGATGCGTGGTTACTACGCTTACTACGCTCCCGAGCATTAGTTACGCATTAGTTAGCATTAGTTACAGTAACTATTAGTTACTATTCCGACAAGGTTGGAACGGTCAGCGTAGTAACTTTTCGTGAGGATGGAACGGAAATAGTAACTATTGTTAGAAGGTTGGAACACGCTCTAAATATTTGATAACTTTCTTTAAAATGTGTATACTTGTCACATACATGAGTCTTCCGCGGGTTTTGTCAGAATGACAGCTATTGAATCCGTCGTCAAAGCATTATTTTTGCGCTATAAATTTTCAGTCAGCTCGCATTTCCTGCTTTGTAGCTTTTATATTAAAATTATTCATATGGACTTATACTGTGGAAAATGTTTTTTCTTGCATAGTTAGCTTATTTAAAAAATGTCACACGTCTTTGTTTAAAAGAAATGTTATAGTTACAAAAAGTGTTGTTTTTGAAGGGAAAACGTCTCCGAAAAACGTTAATGTAAGAAAAAGTGTTGTACCCAGGAGATCAAGATCCTGAAACGGAGTCCACTATCCTAACAAAATAACCGACAATCTACCCTATCTACAGGTTTCAAGACAATCAATTATTCAAGAGCTTCAGAAAAAAATTCGATAAAAATGAGACACTTTCGTAAAAAACGTCACAAAAAGTCGCAGGAAGAAAGTTCGAATTATTACATCAAAAGGGAACAGCGTTAATAGACACTTGCTTCTGTACTTGCACCCAAGTTTGAACTGAACTACCTGCTGACAGTGTAAGAACACTTTTTCTGATCTTTAGAAACTCAAAAAACTGGATCAGCGTGGCAACACCCCAGGGTTGGTCACCAAGAACCAGGGTGTACGAGTTACTTCAGGATACTTTGGGTTACTCAAGGTTACTTTGGATTACATTTGGTTACATTGGGTTACTTTGGGTTACATTGCATTGGGTTACTTTAGGTTACATTAGGTTACTTTTTTATACTTTTGGGTTACAAGTGTGTACGAAGTTACTTTTGGTGACCAACCCTGGGCAACACCGAACGCTGCATTCATAAGAACTTCTTGGGTTCCTTGAACAGGCGTGTGCATTAAGAGCGTGTTCCGTCCTACTTACCGTAGTTACTACGCATGACGTCACCAATTCTGGCTTTTTGCGTCAAGGCTGGAACGATTTTTCTATTTTCCAGCAGGATCTCGCGCCAGGGGCGAATCCAACCAATCACGTTACAGAGATGCGTAGTTACTACGCTCCCGAGCATGGTAAGCAAATAGTAACTATTAGTTACTATTCCGACAAGGTTGGAACGGTCAGTGTAGTAACTTTTCGTGAGGATGGAACGGAAATAGTAACTAATAGTTACTATTTGTGGAAGGGTGGAACACGGTCTAAGACGTAAACATCGAGTATAGCGCTATTCCGCTTATTACACCTATTTGGACAATGGCGCTCGCCCCTCCTCTTATCATCGTAATTTGTAATAACTTCACTGGAACGCTACCATAGCATTCAGCTCGTATGAATTTGCATCGGACTCATGTGGAAGAGGATTTTAAGCCCCGCTGATTGGAGCTTGGTGACCTTGCAGGTGAGGACACATGACGAAAACTTCAGCGCGTTTCTAGCGGCTGCTGAATTCTGTTGTTTCTTTTCAGGCGTCCTCCGCTACAGCGAGTTGCAAGTGAAGAAGAAATGGCTGATTGATCTGTTCTTTAATTTTATACGTGAGTTGATATTGACATAACTGTGTTCTTATTTTCTTATCATGAATTCCGGACTATTCGAATCTTTTGTTACTATGTTTTTGTAAAGAATAGATTTTTTTTGGCTGAATATAGACAAAATGCGACTCAAATATCCAAGGTGACAGTTTCCATTTCGCATTCCAGATTTGCAGATGCCTGGGCTTCTCCACAATCAAGCCCTTGCCTCGCCCTTCTACAAACATGACAAGAAGCTCATCGAAGGCGTCCAGAGGCGAGCCACAAAATCCATTCGTGGCCTCAAAACACTGCCTTATGAACAACGGCTGCAGAAAGTAAAACTCCCAACACTAACTTACCGGCGGAAGAGGGGAGACATGCTACTTGTCTTCAAACTACTCAACTCCAATTGTCTCCCTTCCCTCTTCGCTCCTGACAGCAATTCACGGACTAGGGGCCACTCCCGGAAGTTGCTCCGAAAATCCTGCTCCTCTCGTGTTCACCAGCACTTCTTCTAGCGAAACACCTGAGGGGTTCAAAAAGCGACTCGACGAGGACTGGTGTGCGCAACCGTGGGAAAGTGTACTGGAGTGCCCCAGAAACAGTGACCGGGAAATAAATGTACACCACCATCAACCGCAAGCGACTCATCGGGATTCATCATCCTTATTGCTTGCAAGTGCAATTTAAGGTAATTTAAGGTAAGCCAACCCTTCCGTATTTTCATGGTAATCGTGATAGCTAACGTCGCTATCCTTCAACATTTCCTAGATGTTCCCGTCAAATATTTAAAAATTTCAAAAAATCCCCTTCAGATATTTCAAAATTTTCAAAATATTTCCGGAATCTCGGGTGTACAACAACCCAGATCTTCAGACGTGTTTGAGTTGGCCTCACCTTCCAGACCCATGTCGACGAAGACAAACGTCGGGAATCCGGAAGAACCAAGACCACAGGCTTCGATGGGATCCCAAAAATTTAATATTTGATTCAAGACAATTTGGTCTTTTAGATATCCGGTCTTCGCCAGACTCTTTGAACATTTTTACTATTAAGATTTAGAAACAAAATACGGCCAATGGCTAATCATATGAGATATGGATTCAGAATGCGTGTATTTAACCCTGGGCTATACGTCATATCACTCATATCTAGTTTGACCAAATTGATCAAAGTCTCCTGCCTTACTGCTGCCAAATCTCCGGCTTCGACCGTATTTGGGGCGAACTACTTTTCCGGCAAAAATCAAAGCTCAGAAACGAATCCAGGGTGTATCCTTACCCCTATATCGAACATCTGATCAACTTTTAACAAACTTTCGGGTTTTGGCCAGATTCTGGGTGAACTCTTCCGACGAGAAAATAATCTTCATATACGGATTCAGCATGCCTCCTTACCACTACATCGAGCCTCTAATCAACTTCCGGATTTTGGGGGAACTACTTGTCCGACGAAAAAATTATTTTTCATATAAATGCTCAGCATGTCTTCTTCCCCCTAAATCGAACATCTAATCAACTTTAAATAAAACTTTTACTTTCAACTAACTTTCCGGTTTGGGCGGGATTCCAGGCTAACTACATGTCCGGCGAGAAAATGGTTTTCATATTCGTGTTCATCATGTTTTCTTACCCCTATATTGACTATGTCATTAGTTGTTAAAAAAAAAGTGTACGCCTCTTAATTTGAATCCCTTCCCCCACCCGGGCTGCAGAGCCCACATACGAACTCGGCCTGTCCCTTGACCCAACCTCATAGCAAGTTTCATCAAAATATCTCATTCTCTTTGACAGTCATCGTGCTCATGGATGGATACTTTTACGCAGGGGAAAAGTACAGAGGGGAAAAAATGAAATGCAACTGACAAAACAGCAAAATAGATTAGAGAGAAACAAGACTAAAGGTTTCGATGGGATCCCAAAAGTTCAAATTTGATCCAGACAATTGGGTCTTTTCCTCGCAAGACTCCTTGAACACTTTTACTATTATTTATTTATTTTATTTAACTTCGACTACGGCTTCTAGAGCCATTACACATACAACACATAAAAACAACAACAAAATACATTTACCTTTTATTTAAGATTGCGGACCTTCTACGCAACACATGTAAAGTTCGCGGTTCCAGACTAACCACACAGGCAACGTCAGTCTCATATGGGGACTCGAAAGAACCACAAGCATGGGGTTTCGAGAGCGAAGAATTCGGGTCTGGAGAGAAAAGATAGCCCGACGCCGAAGTTCCCCGAAAGAAGGAAGGCCCTCACCCACAAACATGCCAGACGCACTACAGTTCCATGCAAGTCCGTGTAGCCACCGGAAAGAGTTGTTATATAAAACCCGAAATGTATCTAGACACTTAACTCTCGTGTTACACACCAGTGACAAACAGTACAGCGGAGTACAGTAAGCTCTGAAAAGAAAGGTCTTAACAGAAGCCTCGCATCTACCAAACCTCCGAATTAATATATTGGCCCTCACAGACAGTGATCTGGAGAGCGCAGCAATGTGAGGCTCATCAGACATAGAAGGAATAAAAGTAAAGCCCAAATACTTGAAAGTTTGCACAAAAGCTAGTACCTCACCAGACAAAATAACATCGGGGATGTAACGTAGTTGAAGACTTTTCGGGATAAACGCCATACAAACCGTCTTTTTCGTGTTGAAAAGAATATCATTTGCTTTCGCGAATTCATCACACACTTGAAGAAGCTTATTGAGCGCGAATACTGAGGGGGCTAGTATGGCTAGGTCATCAGCGTAGCTTAAGTTGTTGAAACACACACCTTGTACGAAACAACCCACTCCAAGGCTAGCCAACCGCTCATTCAACTCATCAACATATAAATTATACAATAATGGAGAAAGAACCCCACCTTGCCTAACACCATTAAGGACAGGAAAAGGATGGCTAAGAACACCGCTCCATCTAACTTGAAACCTTTGGGTATCAAACCATGCACCAAGGGTGCCAATAAAACGTGAGTCAATACCCCGCGAGACCATCTTTTTCAGAAGCTTCTCATGTTTAACCCTGTCAAAAGCAGCCTTAGCATCCAGAAAGCAAACAAACACAGGGGTTGCAAACAGCCAAAAATACTGGATAACTGCTTTAAGGACAAAAACACAAAATTCATTCGACGATTTCTCTTTAAACCCAAATTGGAAGTACGATGAATCCAGTTGCTGCTGCAGTGCCGCATGCATACATCGCTCAAAAACCTTTGATACCGTAGCAGCTAAAGCGATGGGTCGATAGTTACTGAGTGACGTCATGTCCCCAGAACTAGACTTCGGCACAGGGACAAGACATACCTCAACAAGAGCCTGCGGTACAAAATGATGGTTAAGAAAACCATTAAAGAGCAGCGACAGGATACAGGTCAAGGATGCTCCTCCAAACTTTAGATGGTTTGCCGTAATTCCGTCTAAACCTCCAGACTTACTACCAGAAAGCCCAGATATCGCACGACTCACGGACTCAAGCGAGATCAGCTGCTCTCCAGGAGTCTGAAGGGACTGGGAAAATGCCTCCACTCTAACACTACCAACATCAGATTTAACAGAAGAAAATACATCACAAAAATGACCACGCCACAGTTCAGCAATAGCAACTGGCCCAATAGCACAACCCACTCGGTTCGTTGCTTTTGGCGCATTTTGGGACTTCGAAACAAGTCTCCAAATCAACCTAAATTTTGACGATCCGAGTTTTTCGGCAAGCGCAGTCGACTTCAGCATGTCCGTATTTTTCTTACACCACCGAAGCGCATTCCGGTATTTACTATTTAACGATTTTCTAAGTGTATCAAATTGATCCCCAGGAATTCTACCATTCCCGACCCACGATATAAAAGCTCTCTTGGCAGCTCCATAAAGGGGCCGCACAAACCGATTCCATCCCGGAATGACGCCGTAATCCTGAACTCGACTACGCGCAGGAGGGATCAGTGGAAGGCTTTCACACGCAGCCAGTATTAGTATCGACAGAACAATCAAATACAACTTTTCAAGACTACTACGATGGACACGGTTATTACATGCAAGGGATTTACAAGAGAAGATGGAAGGGATATCCAAACCACAAATTCTCCGCTCTACATAAGCTGTATACGACGCAAGCTGCGCCTTTCCAGCCGCATCCCAATCCACACGGGGTACAGCCTTCAGTGTAGAAAGTGGCAACGTAACCGCAGCAGGGATGGTAGACATCCGGCAAGACATATCAAAACTAATCGGGAAGTGGTCAGACCCGAAAATATCATATCTCACACTCATATTACTCAACAATAGATGAAAAGAATTAGAACTTAACACGTGATCCAACCAAGACGTATTACCAGACGGGCCCATGTAAGTGAAAGTCGAACTTTCAAGAAGCGCTTGGTCAGAAATCATTATATCATTCACAGCCGTATATTCCACCAGTTCATTACTAAAGAGCGTCTCTTTAGATAAATTCGCGTTGAAATCACCAAGGAAGCACACGTTTCCGAAATCAAATGTTAACGCAAGGAGCTTACCTAAATACAAAGAAAACTCAGGAAGGCTCACTTCAGAGCATACAGGCATATACACATTAACAAATAAATATTTAATACCACCAAGATCCAAACACACTGGCTGTAACCTGTCATCTGCCGGTATAGGGAACGACACGGACGAACTTAACCCCTTCCGACACAAACAGGCCAGCCCTCCTTTAGGCCTGCCACGTAACAACCCATCTGCAGCACGTGTGGCGCACATTCCAAAAGCAATAAACTCAGGATGTATGGAGCTTAAGTACGGTTGATCAAAATCAAACAGCATCGTTTCTTGTAGGAAAATAATGTCATTGTCATCACATAGGGCTCTCACTGCCATCACGTTACGCTTAATTGAATGGCAATTAAATGACGCAACACGAATATTAGCCATTACGTACTAGGGCAAATACCACTCTCAGTTGCTATGAGCTCAGGATGGGGGTTACTAGTTGGCTTTGTCGGCTCGTAGTAATTACGCACATATATGCCCGCAGGCCAAAATTCTGGATCCATTAACGTCGGGCGCATAGTCGCCGGCGTAGTAATCTTGAATGATGCACTGTTTGTGCTTTTTGTATCAACCTTTTCACATGTTACACGGCACTTCAGTCGGTTAGCTAACTCTTTAGCGAGAATGGTAGGGTCAGTGCTTGGCACAAATCGACTAGCAAATAATCGACAAACTTTAGTTTGAAGCACAGATTTACAGCTAGAGCTGCTTTTAACATTAGACTCTACCGTTACCTTAGGGTTGACATACCTGGGGGGAGCACGAACCTTACTGCCGTTAGACCAGGTTCCACTCGGATTTCTTGCTCCAGCTCCAACTCCCTTCTTTACCACCGCAGAGTAGGATTTGCCAGTCCCCGCCGGCATATTACCATTTCCTAACACCTCGGCTACGCTCTCGTCGAGATTTGGTGGTGTCAGAGTGACGTCATTCACTTGAGAGCAATGCCCTAGTTTGCTCAGGATTTGGCACGGAACGATCTCGCGCTGTAAAAGATTTTTATCGCCAGTAACCAGGGTTGCCAAAGTGACACTTTTGGTGTCATTATGACACTTTTTGAAGTCCGTGAAACTTTCCACACTTTCAGGCCAAATTATGGCACTTTTTGCCAAAATGACACTTTTATGAAACTTTTTAAGTATTAGTCATACAATTTTACAGAAATATATATTTCTGTTAGTTACTAAGCTGCATGGGTGACAAGTTTTGTCCAGAACTCTGATTAAATTGGCTACTTTCGACACTGATTGCTTAGAAGCAAACCTAAACATGATTGATGTAAATATTGTGATAGTTTGATCTCTTTTCTGAACTAAAGGTTGTGTTTGTTTTCATCTCGGATTATATGCTGGGATTCTCAGGGCAACGACTTAACACTCAGAAGTGTTATGGGCAACAATGGCGTTTCCGCTGTAAACACCGATTTCTTAGTATTTTTGGGAGGGGGGTTGATCAGTCGGACTATGGAATACCAAAAAGGACAAAATATCCCGAACGAAAAAAGTATAGGTAAAAATCAGGAGTACATATCACAGCAAAATAAAAAGGAAATAGATATTGATTGAAAGTGGAAAGAAATAAATGGTAAAATTTACTAGGCAAAATCATGGGAAAAAATCAAGGGTAAAATTCACGCAATTTCGATCAGATGTCACAAAGAGAAATCAACAGTAAAATTCACGGGGAAATATCAAAGGAAATTTCACGTTCCCGCTAATTTAAAAAGATAATCGATGGTAAGACTCACTGGGAAATATCAAGGGTGTAATTCACTATGAAATACTATAGGTAAAATTTACAAGAGAAAATCTAACGAAAAATTCACTGGAAGAAATCAATAGTAAAATGTACTAGGAGAAATCATGGGGAAAAATCAAGGGGAAAATTCACGTAATTTCGACCAAATTTCACGAGGAGTAAAATTCATAGGAAAATATCAAAGGGAAATTTCATGGGGAAATATGAAAGAGAAAATTCACTTTAAAAATTTACCAATTAACTTTTCCTCTGATATTCTCCAGTAAATCTACGTTTCATATTTTTTAGTGAATTCCACCCTTGATATTTCCCTGTGAATTTTACCGTTGATTTCTTCCGCAATTTGAAATTTTCCTTTGATATTTTTACTGTTGATTTCTTCTCGTGAAATTTGATCGAAATTGCGTGAATTTTCTGTGACTTTTCCCTATGAGTTTTCCCCATAGATTTTACCATTGATTTCTTTCCTTCTTAGATCAATATCAGATCCATATCTATTTTATTTGCATTTGCTTATGATATTTACTCTGGAATTTTACCCATGATTGTTTCGTACGGAATGTTTTGTCCTGTTTGGTATTCATATTGGACCACTGTTCAAAACAGGCACTTAATGTCCAGTTTTAAACGGCAATCGGATAATAATTGACACAAATTCTGAAAACTGTCACTTAGAAACACATTTTAGGTATCGAGAGGTTGAAGGGGGTTGCGCTACCGTTCCCTTTTTATATTTCTTTGGTAGAAAACATCTTAAAAGTGACACTTTTTGTGACACTTTCTGAATTTGTAAATGACACCGAATGGCACTTTTTGAGTGAAAAAGTGACACTCTCGGCCAAAAATATTTGGCAATCATGCCAGTAACAGGAAAACAGTTGGCGCAAGCAGAGGCTGCTGGTGCGGATTTTTCTTCGACAGCAGATTTCAGTAGGATTACTTCGGCTCGCAGAGATCTCAGTTCCTTCTCAAGGATAGAGTACGAGGCAACAATCGCTGCAAGATCAAAGTTCGCAATCGATTGCGATGGCAGCTTGTTTAAGTTACCAGCCGCAAAAACCGGCAGTTTCGATCTGTCGCACTGCTGCAGGATTAAGTACAGGTCATTAAGCGCTAAATTCTTAGACCTCCTCGTAGGGTTAATTAAATCAGCAAATTTTGCACGCTCCTCAGTAGAAATGAGCCTGCAGAGCACACTCCGACTAGCAGTAACATCATCCAACGAATACATGCCATCACATAGGCTAAGTGCAATATCCTTCGGTAGGCAATCCATACGATTCGTCAGAAAACATAGCAGTTCATCAATGACAGGACCAGCCATTCCAAACGGCTCCAAAGTATAAATCGTAAGGGGACTTACAGATAAAGGCCTTGAATTCGTAAATACCAAGGCCTCCTTTCAGACAGCGCGTAGTTGCAGGTAATCCAGACAGAAGTAAATCCAGCTTTGAATTCACCACCATTCACCATGAATGCACAGTGAGAACTCGTATAGTCCGTCGCTTGCAAAATTTTTGCGACTACACTGAATGAGTGCTGACACGGAACTATTACAACTTAGAAACAGAATAAGGCCAAATAGCTAATTATATGAAAAAACAAGTTCAGATATTGATTCAGCATGTGCGTTTACCCCTTTATGTCGTATCTCTTTGACGAGGCAGATCGAAACTTCCTGTCTTACTTCTGCTAATTTTCCGGTTTCGGCGGAATTCCGGAACTACTTATACGGCGAAAAAATAAGCTAAAAAACAGATTCAGCATGTCTCCTTACCCCTAGATCCGACCTCTAATCAACTTCAGATTAAACTTTCACTCTTAAAACATTTTCCGGTTTCAGCCGGATTCCGAGCGATCTATACGTCCGGTGAGAAAATGGTTGTCATATGCGAATTCAGCATGTCTACTTGCCCTCAAATTGAACATCATATCAAATTTAAATAAAACTTTTACTTTAAACAAATTCTCCGGTATTGGCCGGATTCCGGCCGAACTAATTGTCCGGCGCACTCAGCACATTTCCTTGTTCCTAAATCATACCTCCAATCAACTTCATATTAAACTTTTACTTTTCACAAATTTTCCGGTTTTTGCCGGATTCCGGGTGAACTATTTTTCCGGTGAGAAAATAAATTTCATATTCGGATTCAGCATGTCTCCTTACCGCTAATTCGACTATCTCATTATCTTAAAAAAAAAAAAATGTGTTCCCCTTAATTTTAAACCCCTCCCCCACCCCTAAATATAGAGCTACATAGCCCATCTTCGAACTTGACCTGTACTTTGACCTAAAGAGTCCTCATGCCAAGTTTGATAAAAAAATCCCAACCCCTTCGCGAGGTATCGTCCTAACAGACGGACAGACGGACAACTTTTGCGACGTCATAGGTATCCCTCCACTTACGTTGTGGGATCCCACAAAAAGAAAAAAGAGTGAGACCGTGATACGGAGATAACTGTTTATAAGCTTGGGCAGACAATTTATCATGGAGCTCCCGAGTTTCGTATTTAGGAGCTTTAACTTTTCGGATATTTGTCCGATTCCGTCAAGATAAATGCAAATATAGCAGATGTTTCAAGTATTTGCAATAGCGCTGACGTAATTTACATACCCTAAGTCCCAGAAAAATAAATCCCCGAAGGTACAGGGGAACTTTATTTCGAGAAACGGAGATAAACCTCTTGGTTTATAAAAGGGAACGGACGCTTTGACGTGAAACGAAATGGGGGAGTGTTGTGAGCTCGAACGAATGTTAGACGGCCGAACTTGTTTGCAATCATCTACTTAGCCGGAAAGTAATGTACCTCTTCTGCCACCCAGTGCGCCTTAAAGTACATCTGAGGATTCCAACGCTTGTAGACTTTTTGTTTAACAAGGAAGGCCGCGATCACCACCCCCCATAGAGCCATGGACAAGCTGAATAGAGTAAGGGGTGACTAATAACTTAATGAATCCGCTGTCGATTAATCTGATCATTATGATACCACGTACGAAGTGCTGGAACTCCTTAGGAGTTTCTATTCCTCGTGCACCCCAGTCTGGAAGAAGTTTCCAGCTAACCTCATCCCTGTAGAAGCTGAAGTTCAGGAAGACCTTCCATCACGTAAGAAGCAGTTTCATTTTACTTAGGGGGTGGGGCATTGGGTAGCCGAAGAGGAACCATATTTTCTGGCTAAGCTGATAATTACGAACACGTCTGGCAGTCTAAAAATATCAGAAGTAGTTTCTGAACCGCAGTCCGGAAGAAGTTGCCTGCCGAACCTATCCCTACAGAAGCACGGACAAGAGGACCTTCGACGGACTTCCATCGCATAATAAGCACGGCCAGTGATACATCAGGCTATATATCGCTGGTCTTGCAGTACATACATCGTAAACATAAAATAAAGAAACCGCAGAAGCGTGCCCTACTGATTATGTCAAGACCCCCCCCCCCCCCCCCAATTGCTTATAATGAGCTCCTGCAGAAGTAAACTTCAGTCTCGTAGGTTGACAGAGTGCATGACTTCTGGCAACAACAAAAAAATGCTTCAGCACCCATAAGGCGTATTCTCGCCGTTCCCCGAGGACTCCACTTGAGGAGTCCCCGCGTTTTTGTTTGTCCTGGGGACTCACTCCCCTTATTCTCGCGAGTCCCCACGGACGGGAAATGCTCCGATTACCATCACCATCATCAGAAAGGACTCCCTTTCAGATTCGGAGGGAAATCAATTTTTGCTGGTGTTGGTGCAATGTAAAATTAATGAAAAATATTAAGAATCAACAAAACCAAAAATAAAGTGGATCCAGACTAGTTTCGTCATCTGGATATTTACTGTTCGAACAAAATCCGTTTTGGAAGCGTTCCCCGTGTTCTCGCTATTTCTCTACGCGGAGTCCTCGTGGAGTGACTTCCTATATTCTCGCCGTTCCCTTCGATTCCTCGAGGAGTCCTCGGGGAACGGCAAGAATACGCCTATAAACATATCCTTCTGCCCCCGTTCGAGACCGCTTACGAATAAACGACAAGAGCGGCCTCAGTGGCGATCCCAAATCTCCAACTGATAAAATGTGCCCATCAGGGGCGTCCCGATACCTTCGTGATGGGGGGGGGGGGGGGGAGCACCTTCAGGTTTTACCAGAAATGTCCCCGTAATGATCATCTCTACAAAATCTGTAGAATAGGCCTACTGTTGTGTTCTGACTTCTATTGTGTGTTACAAATACCAGAAAATAGGCTCGCCCCCCCCCCCCCCCGTCCATAGCGACGCCCCTGACGATGGTGCAAAATACTTTTTCAACTGAAGTAACAGAATTTCTTTTTCTTAAATTTTAGAGAAACGTGAGGTATACTAGTACGAAATATTCCTGAAATATCGCTCAACAATACTGTCGGTCTAATCTGGGTCAGTGCTTCTGATTTGTTTTCGAAAACCATTCAAGTCGGACGCAAGGCAAAAATCTTGTTTAGAAAAGATGTGTTCAGTTAAAAGGGTGAAAGGTAAAGGCAGCAGGTACACTCATAGTTACCTATCTTACCGTACTGTAGGTACGACATTAGGTTTCTTAAGCCGTAAACTGGAAATTTCGAGTTTCCCGCACGTCCGAACTCTAAAGTTTACTACTGGACGACTCTTTTATACTAAAGAATTCTCTTGTCGAAATATTGCTACCTTCACCAATCCACTTACATCACAATCATCAAAAGTGTGCGTATGTTTTGTTAGTTTCTTGGGAGGAATTTTGCAGGAATTTCCCTCAAAAGAAGGCCTTAGAGAAGCTTTTCCTGCAATTTAATTACTTGTAAGAACTGTGCAAATATTGTGTAGGGTATATCATCCCCTTTTGGTTACCGGAGTCTAGTTGTTCCGCTCCGAAATAAAGATGTAGCATCATTTTCACACTTTGAATCACAGTATAGTATTTCCGATTTGTTGGTCTCCATCTCCATATGCACCCTATGGAATTAGTTTTCTAGCTTAGATCTGCCTTAGATGCACCAGAACATGTATAAACTAGTTAAACCTGTTGAAAGATGTGTGTTTAAAATCATATTCCCTGAAATCTTTCTTGATTCAGAAATTTCAGCAGTGTTGTGATGGAAATGAAGTCGCGAGCATCCCACATTCTTACAGTACAAGAGAGTCAATGTCGATGCCTGAAAGTCAAAAAGACACAAAATCTTCTCTGTTGAAAACACTAAACGTTTTTCTTATACTGAATTCATGTTTGTTTCTAATAATTATGCAATTTGCTTTCGTATTTTTCCAAGTACCTACGGTTGAATAATGATGACATGACTTAAACAAAATTTGGGTTAACAGCGATTATGGTAACAAAGACCAGAGGAAGTTAATGGGTCCTTACCAGTCTACCACAAATCCCTCATTTTGGCCGAACCGGCTCAAAATACATTACAACAGGCCAGCCAATCACATCAGAGTCGCCTATCGGCAATTCTTAAGTGTCAAGTCGTTTGAAGCGCTTCTCACCAAAAAGGATTGAATTGTTGGCGGGAATTTGAAAAAGTAGTGTTCTTATTTAAACTCGAAGCACGAAGAAATGGGGATTCCTTTTTTCCATTTTATCTTGACTTTTCAGCGCCAGGTCGTGCTAGATTGAAATAAATGGCGAAAATGACAGAATTATAAGCTGTTTGAATATTTATAAAATGTCAGTGACATTCCGTGGAATAGAACGCAGGAAAAGCTATTTTGCAGCTACTAGCTTTGTCTGCCTTTAGCGTTGTCAAATCCAGACGCACTTGAAAATGTCACACAAGATTTTTCAATTAAAGTGCGAAACTGTAAGTGTTCAAATTCGATAGTTATTTTGACGAAAAGTGGGGATTTCGGATTTCAGCAGCAAAATAGCAGCAATCTAGAGCAACGACACTTCGGCGTTTGCACGGGGATGGAAAATAAGCCGATTATCAATCAGCGCCGGGTTTACTCGCCTCATTACCGATTGAAAATCTGTGTGTATTTTTACTGTGAATATCTCTGGGATTTATTAATCCTTTGGAATGTGATTGATGGCTCTGTGGACAATACAAAACGTTAGTATTTGGGAATTTAGGTCAAACTTGATGAGTTTCAGGTCAGTATAGTTTAAAGACTGTCTGGCGGAGTTATTCAACTATGACTGTTTCTTTTAGTAGTTCCTGCAATTTTTTCGTTTAAAAAGCTTCTACTATGCCTTTCTTACCGTTCTTTCGACATACCTTCCCCATTTTCCTGAAAATTCCACAGAAAATACTACGTTTCTGTAGCATTTCTTGTGACAGTTTTTGCGGTATTAATTGGGTGTTTAATGTCACAATAATTCTAGTCCGAGACCACAAATTGTAGTCTTTTCTGTTCAAAAGTTGTACTCGGACACACTCCTTAAATAAATGCCTTGCTTTTTTTTCTCGCTTTTGTTCTTGATTTTTTTTTTTTCCTTCTTCTCCTCATTGAGCCCCAAATTCAGTGTATCTTGGTGTACATAAAAAGGGAAAAAATAAAATACTCGCATTCAGTCTAACCAAAATTACTTTTGACTGACTGTTCCATGCTCCCTATTACATGCACTATAGCTAGTTATTAGCATCACTTGGAATGAATGATAAATTCAACGCGAAATGTGTCAGGCACAGACTAGTATTGGACGATAGTCGAATTTCTAAGATATTGGTATTCTCACTTTTAGTATTTGATGTTCCGGGACCATTTTTGGCTCTCATTATCTCTCTTTTTTTAATGCGGTGATATTATCCAGTTTTGCGTAATCGTAATCGTAAATTCGCTCACAGTATTTGTGATAACTACCAAATCCTGGCAATTATACCGAATCCCGATTATTATACCGAATAGGCTTATTTCTGATAGCCTATTTGAGATTCTGTATAACTACAGAATCATCGTAAGTTTAATGAATAGTTGTTATATTGAAAAAATACCGAACAATTTAAGTAAAATGGCCCAGTATTTTACCGAATCTCTAAAAGTGGAGGGGTTGCTGCAGAGATGGGGGGGGGGAGCACCTTCAGGTTTTACCAGAAATGTCCCCGTAATGATCATCTCTACAAAATCTGTAGAATAGGCCCCCTCACCCCCTTGCAACGCCCCTGTTCGTCACGATGAAGTCACTATGTGTCCCACTTCTCTGTCACTCAAAAACTTAGAAAGGTAACCTGTATACTAGGGCTAAAAGTGTCCTAAACCCCCTGAAATACATGCATAAAATATATATACAGGCATTTAGTTTTGTAGTTCTAATAAGCATATTTTTCACACAGCAACCAAATAAAACTAGATCCAATCCCAAAACTTCTAACTCTTGGGCTACGACCCTTCGGAACCCTTTCGGAGTTGATATAATAACACTACTTTTTAAATTTCCCGCCAACAATTCAATCCTTTTTGACGAGAAGCGCTTCGAACGACTTGACACTTAAGAATTACCGACAGGTGACTCTGACGTGATTGGCTGGCCCGTCGTAATGTATTTAGAGCAGGTTCGGCGCTGCGTTCCATGAAACTCGAAGAGTGGCTTCTACTGAAATCGAAAACTCTTCGATTTGAATACAGATTTTGTTTTGGAAGATTTTGCTTTTGTTATGTAGAGAAATAAGGCTTATTTTGGCAGTCTTAATTTCAAGTACGAAGCTTTCCGCGATTTTAAATTAAATATTAATCATTTTTCAAGGGTAAGCCTATCCAGCGTTTGGCATAGGGTCTCCAGCTTTTGGCATAGGCTATGCTAAACCTTGGGCATATCCGGCGTTTGGCATAGGGTATCCCAAAATGAGGGATTTGTGGTAGACTGGTCCTTGCAGAGATTCATGTATAAGTCGTTTTCTTCCTTCCTTCCCCACTATAAGTCATTTTCTTCCTTCGGTTAACCGACCTAAGTTTCTATAAGCTTTCTTTTTTGTTCTGTTTGCCTGTCGGTTAACCCTTTGAGGCGGGATCTCTGTCCAAACAACCTACGCTCTTGGCATGGTGCAAAATTAAAAAATTCCCATTGGAGAGTTAGGTTCCGGTGACGGGAAGACCCCATTTTTTCTTATAAGCCGTTTTGGAGCTCAGTCGAACCGACTGGTGAGACAAAAAAATGGCCAGTAGTGGCAAAAAGGTAGGTTAATTGAGCTGTGGAGAAAAGGCAAAACATAGCAGCTAATGAAGAAGAAAAAGCTAGCTTTCTTTTGAGATACTGTTTACCTTTTTTTGAATATTCTGTGGTGAGATAAAGACAACCAAAGCCGGGCAATGGAATCAGCAAGTTAAATTATAATGGAAATAGTATTGGCTCCACTACTGCATAATGTGGCTAGTGATAGCAGATTCAACTGCTTGTTAGTTGTATCGGAATTCCATACAACCGGGACTTACGTAGTGATGTCGCTTGATTGAGGACCCAACATATAGGATTTGATTCAGTCATACACAAATCCTCAATTTTTGGGCATGGTGCCCCAACGTTTGGGCATGCCTGGACGTATGGGCATGGTGCCCATACGTTACGGCACCATGCCCTGGAGTGTGGGCATGGTACCCCTGTGAAATTTGGTTAAACTGACACTGGCTACATACCTAAATAGGGTCTTCTTCCTGTCCTAGATCAAAAGATACCTGATTTCACTGTCTATCCAACCTCATTTTCCAATTTCCAAAATGTTAGAGCACTTTCAAGATACAGAGAGTTTTGTGGAGGCCACTTCTTTCCCAGTGGGTTTACCCTATCCTTTTACAGGTAGTTGCCACTAGGTTACTCAATCCTTTTCCATGTTGTCAAAAAGTCAAAAGTCAGAGTAAAAACAGGAAAAAAAAATAACTCAAAATAAATACAATAAAAGGCAAAAAATCTAAAAGAAATATTTGCTCCAGTGAACAGATTGAAAAGCTTGCCTCATCCATGCTACCTAGCAGCAATTTTCTGAAAAGGATAGGATAAGCCCACTAGAAGAGAAGTGGCCTCCAAAATCTCTATGTATCTTGGAAGTGCTCTAACATTTTGTAAATTGGAAAATGAGGTTGGATAGAAAGTAAAATCAGGTATCTTGTGATCTAGGACAGGGAGAAGGCCCTATTTAGGTATGTAACCAGTCTCAGTGTATCCAAATTTCATAGGGGTACCATGCCCATGCTCCAGAGCATGGTGCTCCAACGTATGGGTACCATGCCAATACGTTCGAGCATGCCCAGACGTTGGGGCACCATGCCCAAAAATTGAGGATTTGTGCATGACTGATTTGATTGTCCCTAGGTCGTTTATAAATGTGAACGCTTTTCGTTTTGCAAGGTAAAATAAATCAAATGGGTGTGATTTCACGCTTGTATGGAATTCCGATACAAGTTAGTTTAGACTATACTACAGGTATGCTGCAAAAGAAGTTGTGAAAACCCAAAACTCAACTGACACTTGCTTTTGGCAATGCTGTAACCTTTTGACAGTTTTGACCAGAGAAGAAAATTATAATCAAAGGTCTAGATTCTTATAGTATATTTCACACTGGTCCCTAAACATTTGGCCATTACTTTTGTTCGAATACCTGTTTAAAATATTTGCTCGGACTACTATTTTATCTGTGTTCGACGTAAACCTTATTTGAACAACTGGATTGACTGTGTTTATCACTAAAAGCATAATGAAGTATTTTAACATTGTTTTATCATCGGTGAATGTCTGATAGCTGTCAGAGATGGATGGCGCCACTTCCAAGCCAGAAAGCTTTTATTTATATAGCAAAAAAAAATAATCTGGGACAGGCGAAGAAAGCATTTGACTTCTGCTCTTTCATCCAACCTAATTCACAAAGCTGTAAAGACAATGCTTTCCTCGCAAATGTCAAAGAAGAAAAAGAACATGAATATTTGTCTGAATTTCAATGTTTTATTTTTTATTTATTTTATTTTTCATTGAACTAAGGACCAACTGGGGCCACTCAAAAACATACAAAAAAAAGAATAACAACAACAACATATTAAACAATAACAAAATAAGAGAGAAAAACACAAACAACAAAAAAGGTGCTTGAGCATCAAGTTCGTTGTGTATAGATCTCACCAGACCATGTCTTAGTCTAACACTCAAACAAGCATAGGCATGCCTCAACTGTAGTGTAGTTCAGCAAATACTTTTATTTTTACAGTATCCTGATGTACTTGCTTTTATTTGAAACTTTTGGAAAAAAAAGATAGTTGATCTGTTTAGTCTCAGTTTGACTGGTAAGAAAGAGAGCACACAGCCATGGTAACAGACCCGTCCAGTTTCAATGGGAAAGATTGATGTTTATGATGCTGGAAACAGCTGCTAAATCTTTCTGTTCCTCGTATGACATTTTTATGGTGTGATATATTCAAATAATGTATACAACGGATACGTCAGCTATTATGCTTTATTAGCAATATTTCAGCCCCTCTTGGCAAGGGTCCTCCTCAGGCTCTTGATCTTCACGGTCAACTTCGGGGAAGGAAACAAACCTGTAATAAATAACAGAAGCAGACTATAAATATCTGATTCAGGCGAATTACTTTCAAATACCACTGTAGGGAAAAAACTAGTCCTGAGATTTAATTGTTGACACGTCCGCTGTTTTTGCTGGACGATTGGGGCGATGTATACAACAATGATGTATTTTTGTTGGTATTTTTAATACGTAGAATTTATGGTAATTGCATGTCACTGCCTTGTTCCGACGCGTCGCTCAGACTAGCCATGTGGTAGTTTTAGTATTTTATTTTACACTGAATCTTGATTGCCATGGTAAATTTAGTGTTTCATGTTTTCATGTTAGTAGCAACAGACGATATGGAGCAACATGTCACATGTCTGTCACTTGCAGTTTCATAGTTGTCAATAAAATTGTACTGTACCTTACCTTACAAAAACGTCTGCAATCCATTACTTTTGTTATTTTCACATGCCATTTCTGTTTGGTCTTCATATCACACCATTTTCATTTTAATATGATCGTAAACTTGCATGTGCTCTTGTTTTCATTTTGTTTATCTCTTTTCACCGAAATTAAGTTTGTTTGTTAGCTGCATGGAAAAAAAAATAACAGACACAGGACATACAAACCTTGTTGAAATCATTCAAAATTGCCCGAAAAACAACAATAGTGTTACAGCCTAGTACAGTTCATTAATATCATTTGCTAAGTAGTATTGGTGCTATTCCTTTATAAGCATAGCTGGAAAATTTCAGTACCTCCATTTTATTTTGGAGAAATTGCTAATATTCGCTGAACATTGGGAAAAATTGGAAAAAATCAAAGAAAAATAAGATGCTGAGCTGAAGAATTTTGTTTCTACATATTTTCGTGTGTCAGATGACAACTGAAGAACTCACTCAAGATTATGCTTCTTCTCCCCCTCTCTCACCCTGTATCACTGATCAGATGCATCAACAAGTAGGAACATATCCAGGCGTACTACAGTTATAACCTCTTTTTTTTTTTTTACATGGAATTTTCTATGATGTTGCCAAACCCACTAAACGAGTAAGTTTTGAGTCCTGGAGTCCCCCATTACAAATACCAAACAGATCTAGTAAGAAAACCAGTCAAAGACTGGTCCAACGTTTCGCGTATGGATGTTTTCCTTTGTCATTGCCTTTCCACTTCTTACCTTATTGATTAATACAGTGGTACAGTGGACTTTCAGTTTAAATAAAAAAAGAAAAATAAGAATTAAATTAAAAAAAGTCACATTGATCACATTAATATCTTCACCAGAGATCCAGCACCCGGTGACGGTCGACCGATATACTGGTTCTACAAAGTTAGTAAGCATACCTCACTGACAGCTGGTGTACAGATATTAAGCTGTGTTCCATGCTGATCCCATTTTTCAAACCTACTAATCAAATAAAATACCATCTCCAATCACAATAATACATATTTCTTTTTTAATTGTGTGTATCCCTTGTCTCGAAAGCGCCCTTTATTTGGCTCAAAATGCAAGACTTGATTAAGATTTTGCTGCCTCCCATCTGACTGAGTAGTATTAGAGGTGCAAATCTCCAGAAAATTGCAGCAAACGTTGCATTTTTCATGCAAAAATTGCAAAAATTATTTTTCTCTATTTTCCAGTTTTGCGAACATGCAAAAATTGCAAAATTATTTTTCTCTATTTTCCAGTTTTGCGAAATACTTAATCTTTTTGTAATATTCGCTATTTTTGAGAGGCCTCCGAATATTTTAGTTTCGCAAATATTCGACTGAATTTTTCAGTTTCAAAATTCTCTTTTTACATCAATTTTTATAAGTAAAGTTATTAGCTGGGATAGTTTCATTTCATATTCTAGTGTTGCCTACTTAGTGTGTTCTTAGCAGTATTTGCTGGGGTACAGACAGCTGACTGATTATTCAACCACAGCTGCAAGGGTAAGTAAATGGGGAAAAGTTCTTATACATATTGTTTTTTCAGACTGGTAAATTATACACTGCGAAAATGGCACAGCTTATAAGCTTGTACAGGGAAGATGAGAAAGGAAAATTGATGAAGTTGGAGAAACGTCAGATGCCACTCCAGATTGATGAAAATTTGACGGTTAGTTCTGCAGTAAATATACTGCTATTTGATGTTCTAATGTTTGGTTGTTGCTTGTCACAGGCAGGGCTGTTTTTGGAAATGTGTTGAGCAGCATTTTTTTAGGAACACAATTATTCCACTCTCATTAACAAGGAAATAATAATAATCTTAGATTTGGATTAGTAAAACATTGTAATAAAACAAAAATTCTATGATTGGGAGTGTCTATGCTGTCTAGTAAATATTTGTACCATGTGGCATATCCTTCATGAGGTATTGTTTCTGTATACTTAAAGTTCAGGAAGGGCAGATTACTTGCACTTACCTTGTACTGCATTTAATGCAGAAAGAGTAGAAAAGAAAGGTAAAAGATAATGAGAGGTAAATTGGTTGCTCGAATGTTGTTCATGAACCATTTTGAACTGAAATTGTAAATGGGTAACGGGATTGGGTGAACTTGCAAAGATAGGGATTTTGGCCTTACTGAGGACCAGGCTTATCGGATTGAAAAAATACAGAAGCGTGCCCTATTGATTATGTCTAGATCCCCCAAATTTGGTCATGATGAGCTCCTCCAGAAACATAAACTCGAGTCCCTTGCAGGGGTGTCGCTAGCCAAAACCCGAGGGGATCCTGCCGCTCATTTCAGCTTTTCGTCGCAGAAATAATAATAAAACCTGCAAGCTTTTACCTGTACCTACAGTCAATCAATCGATCATCGTATTTATTCCTTAATATCTGTTTCACAACATGATAACATAGGACAGTCAACTTAAATAAGACATAATTGATACATACAGTTCAGAGTTGTGTATATCTACACAACGCTTGCAAGCGTTGAAGACTGAAGAAGCCTAGTCGTATCTCCGAGCTCAAGGGTGGTTTGAAGGGCTTTGACAACCTCAAAATATACGACTGGCAAATGTCTGGCGAGGCTCAAGAGTCAAACCAGTTAGAAACAATTGCCAAGAAGATAGCCCGACCCGCAGCAGTTTCTAATGACTGTACATCAGACAGAATGAATATGAGCACCGCTGACGAAATTTTTGAAGGAGGCAATTAATTTTTCGAGCAAAAGACTACTTCTCCCCAACAAATCTAACTTTTAATGTTGCCCAATCCCCGAAATTCCAAGCCTCAAAACCCGAGTGAAAAGCCGCGACCGCCGACCTTCCAGTAAATAGAGCCTACTAAGAAAGGTGCCACAGGCAAGTTTTGTGGACTCCTGTATGATCAAACGTCTTTTCGGATCCCAAATGAAAATAAGGGCCTCTTAAACACGGACCTGTCCGTCTGTCTTTGTTAAATACGAATCAGAAAAAGATGAGACATTCAGCTGGAAGTCGGTAATGTGCTTCAATTTGACCCTTTCAGGAAAAGAAGTATTGATCATTTAGAAAAAAAAACTGAAACAGAGTTGAAACTTGTTCAGAATCTGCAGTTAAAAAAATAAAATAAATTAAATAGCGTCTTGCAGTAATCAGGCCCGTCATTACATCTTTTCTTGTTGCTTACTATGCCGAGTCTTAAACATGGCACTGGAGAAAAATCTGATCATCAGACTGACATGCGACTGAGAATTAAATTCATTCCGACTCGAACGCTCGATAACCCAGAAACGCCGATGTCCAAGTCAGATGTCAACTAAGTTTCTTGGTAACTTTGAATTAGCCTTACTGACTTTTTCGGTCATAGTGCCAGCCTCCCATTTAGATTTCCTGGGTGAGCGCACAGTTTAGCTGAGGTTTTGTGGTAGGGTGCTCTGCGAGCGTCCAGTTTAGTTTTTGTTCTTTCTTCGAGAGGAGGGGGGGGGGGGGACAGCCACCCCATAGCGACGCCCTTGGTTCCTTGAGTCCCGTAGGTTTAAACTGTGCATTACTTCTGGCAAGAAAATGCTTGAGCATATCCATATAACCACAGAGTTCCGCCACCATTCAAGACTGCTTGCGAACGATGTGCAAGACCAAGATCCCACAACACCAACAGATAAAATGTGACCATATGCAGCTATGAAAAAAAATAAATTATAACGTCATTCGTGAAAACTTGTAATCTTTGTTAGTGTTTATATGTGTATATACTGACGACCTCGACAAATTTGGATTTTACCATGATAGTTTTGAGAAGAATAATAGCGATATCTGCTATCATATCTATCTATTTAAATGCATCATTGAAAATGGGGCCAGTCATTGAAATATTGGTTGGAAATTTGTAAGAAGAGGTCGGAGACCGGAGTAAATCTATTCGATTTAGGTGGAATGTTTGCTGCCTTCTGTGTACTATGCGCTGTGCTTCAGCTATTAAATTATTTGCAAAATTTGTCTCCAAATATTATACAAAATATTTCTTCTTTCTAAGCATAGTAAACTTCAAGTTGTTACGAAAGCCTTTTTGCTCGAGTATTTCAGACTTTTAATCAGTGGTTCTTGTAGAGCTTGGCGAAAAGGGTGATCTTGGTAGGAATAGAAGTAAGTTGTGCTAGGATGGGTGTATGAAGTTGTGTAAGAAGTGTCTGAACTTAGAATTTTGGGAAGAGAAGAAAAATGGATCAAGCTTGGAGAGAAGAAGAGGGGTCTCTCACTACTAACAGTGCTGCTTGTCTTTCAAGGCAGATTTAACTTGACCCTAATCAAAGTGAAAGGTTTTAAATAAAGAAATTATTGTTATTTTACAATGTAAATGCTTCTTTTCTAATTTAGATGGTACTTCAGCTTCCAGACCTGGGTCTGAATCAGAAGCCATCAACAAAAGCAGTTGAGGCTTTTGCTCATCGGTGCTCTGTGCTTACTCAAAGTGAAATGTCCAAGGCCCTTTCTGTATCTGTGGATGAAGTGTTTGCCATCCTGGCACAGTTCGTGTCTTGTGTTGGGTGCAGGAAAAGTGCTGAAAGATTGTATCATCAACTGTATGAGAACCGACATGAAGCTTTGTTCCCTATTGTGTTTCCTAAATGTGGATTCGTGGAATTGGCACCCGAGGCTCAGTCTTTTTGGGCGAAATTATACATATTGCTATGCAATCATGGGTAAGTTTTCTGTCCTCATGTTCGTTTTATTTGTACACTAAATTAATACATAATTGGGTAGGCCACTCGAAGATACTAGGCCTATCCAGGGACATATACTATATTAAATAAATCGAAGTGAAAGCAACAGCTAGTTCGCAAACTAAACAATAATGAACAAACTTCAATTTTAAATCAAAATTCCCTATTGTGTTTCCTAAATGTGGATTCGTGGATTTGGCACCCGAGGTTCAGTCTTTTTGGGCGATTATACATATTGCTATGCAATAATGGGTAAGTTTTCTATCTTTTCCTCCGTTGTCAGTCCTGCTATTCAGTAACTGAGTGGTAGCAAGAAGAAATAATCAGATAGAACCTCAGTCTTTGGTACCATGCAGCGACTATGAATACCCTGCTAAAACTGAGCGGAGCTAGAGGTATTTACTGTAGCTTTTTACCCGTCTACTCAACATCCGTCTTCGTCGTTCTCGTCGCAGAGGAAGAAAAAGCAGAAGGTGTACTACACCCGCTGACCGCTCTTGAGCGCGTCCAGAAAATCAATCAGCTTTGTCTCCTACTTTTCCTCAAGGTGGTTCAGTAGCGATATAGCTAATTGTAGAGGTGACGAAACCTGATGTGGCGCGAAGCTACTAACCTCAGCTCGTTCGCAGAGGAAAAGGTACGGGGAAGACTCGACTCCACATAGTCATAGTACAGAGATAGAAATGAATGAATGACGGGTTTATTAACAAAAATTAGAATTTTTAATGCCCAGAGGCAAACCTGTAAGGGACTAATTACCCTCGAGACAAAACATCAACAACAACAAAAACTTCGACAAAAATAAAGGAAGAAAAGGAAAGAAAGAAATAAAGGAGCTTGACTTGCCCAGTCTGGGACGTCCAACCCAAAAAAAAAAAAAAAAAAAAAAAAACACGGTTTCAACCAAAATTACTGCTAACTATCCAAAACAAAAAAAACTAGCGAAAAAAACACAACTTAAACGGCTGAGAATAATGCGCTGAGAACAAAGTGGAGATAGGGAGACGGGGGTTCTATCTGACTATTTGTTCTTGGTTGTAGAACAAATAGTCTACTAGAACGTCTTTGGTCCCATCCAGCGACTATGGATACCCCGATAAAACCGAGCGAAGCTAGAGGTACATACTACGAGGTTACCAGTCTACTTCCCTCTTCGCTGTTGCGCATACCGGGTGAAAAACCGTAACATGATTGGTCCGATTCACCCGTGGCATGATATTCTGCTGGAAAATAGAAAAATCGTTCCAGCCTTGACGGCAAAAAGCCAGAATTCGTGACGTCATGCGTAGTAACGACGGTAAGTAGGATGGAACACGCTCAAAGCAATTGCACGAGAATACCTCGATAGAAAGACAACGTAGCACAAGGTGTGCTTTGACCAATCACGTGGAGAACCCGGTCTTCATCAGTCAGCTGTAAAGCACGACTCGGACGGCGTTCGTATTCTTCTGCTGAGTTGTACTGCGATACAGCTGTTTGTAGAGGTAACAAAACATGATGTTCTGCGTAGCTCCTCCTCCACTCGTTTGCATCGGGTAGGGTATCAGAGTATATTCGACTCTGCATTGTTGTATCAAGAACAAATAATCAGAGAGAACCTCCATCTCCCTATCTCTGTGATATGACCATGCGGAGTGGAATAATTACCTCGTTACAATCATATTCCAAGTGAAAATGCAACTTGTCAACTGAAACAACATTACTTCCAACTACTTCAATCTATTTTCCTCTGCTCTCCAAAAGGCAGCTGTTGAGCAGTTATCTGCAGAAGCCTTTTTTCTTTGCCACTTTTTTTTTATGGAACTTCTGACTTTTGGCCGGAATAAAGAATGACGTTTTGGCACCTATGAAACTAGGTCCTTTTCACCAACTATTAACGAGAACTCCCCTTTATCATCTTTGTAGTTATACGTCTTGACTTTTATTGTATTTACTGGTAAGGAACCGATCGCAGAGTTCTTGCTCGATGTGGCAAAATCGATTTGAGCTTGATTAATTCTGTCTCTCTAAGAGCCCTCCGCTAGATGGCATCTGCTTCACCACAGATGAAAAGATGGTGCTGGAAAAGGGTTGTATTGTTAAAGCGAGGCTTCGCCTTCCGGATTTTTCTTCCGGATTCCAGACAGCCGTTTTCGTCGAGACGGATCTGGAAGATCAAGCCAGGCCAAAAATGTCTGGAAGTCCGGGGTGTTGGACACCCCAGATTCCGGATGTCTGGAAGGTACCCATAGAGGTAATCCATTTGAGAGACAGAACAAATATGCAAATTTAGGAAGGAAAGGGAAAGTGATTGGCAGTTGTGGCTGCGGGATGCAAGAGATATTTGAAATACGAAGCGGACATCTAGGAAATGTTGAAGAATAGCAAAATTGGATGTCGTCAGTATCTTGAAAATCTGGAAGGGTTGGCTTGACTATGCGGAAGCCCCGGGCGTCTGGTAATCTGGAAGGTGAAGCCTGGCTTTTATAAAGGATTGTCCAGATAGGTGTTGTGAGGTGTATTACGGCGTATAAGGCTTATCGCAGATTCCTCTTTTCCTCGGGGCGCGCTGCTAATAAGGCGAATAAGGAAAATAGAGCTCGGCTCTATTCTTCCTTATGCTGATACTGATGGTGCTATAATACTAATAATTTATTGAAAAGCCCGATCCGGCCATACAACGACGCCCAGGGCGTCAACAAAAATTTAGGCGACTAAAATAAAAACAAACCATTTTCTTCTTTTCATTGCATTAAAACGAAAAAAAAAGCCCTCAATCAATCAATCATCGTATTTATCACTGAATATCTGTTTCACAACATGATAACTTAGGACTGTCAACTTAAACAAAATATATTTGATAAATACAAACGTGTACGACTTCATAACTTGTAACAAAATTAAACGGTATGTCAAACATAATAAATATAAAATATGTAATACTAGATTAATTGTCAAAACATTATACGTGTCTTCACTTGTTTAAAAATTCGCAAAATATGGCACAAATGACTTAAGGAATCTATCAGAAGAGTGACAAGGTGGGTTTTGTACCGTTAATTTATTTGCCGTTCTGGCGCGTGCTTGTTCACCGTTCTTTACTGCGTAGTCAGGCAGAATACCCGTGTGGTTTTCTGTTTTGTGCTTTTCTGTATTCTCACGGATTATACTTTTCTTTGTCGACTTCAATATACCAGGAAAGAGATCAACATCAACCATCCCGTTTATACCCAGTGAAGGGAGCTTTTGCACTTTCCTAGAAGAAGCACAATGAAATCCTGCCTAGAGCAATAATATTAAGCCGCGTTCGATTCATCAACAGTTATCAATTATTGTCGACGACCAGCCCTAGATGCCGTTTTATTCAACAACGGCGTAGTGCTTTTGTTGTTTTATTTAAAACTGTAGTCGTAGTTCTCGATCCGTCGGATAATACCCGAAATTCGCGACGGCAGTTTTTTTTTTTTCATTCTATGATTTCCGTCGAAGTTCTAGCGATGATGAAATCGTTCGTCTGTTGTCGTTCAGTTCACTCTACGAAAATGAAAATTTCCGTTGAGAATGACGTCATTATTCTTGATTAAAACGACTATAGACAGTTTTGGGATAATATAGTCGGATAATCGTAAGTGAATCGAACGCGGCTTTATTGTTGTCTTTTTATCTTGATCAGTCGTCCCTTCTGGCTTTCTCAGTCGAATGATTTTTATTTTCTAGCTCCCGTCTTGGTGAGATTGGAGATAGTCTCAAGAAGTCCCGCCAGACCCTGCGTTGTCCCCTTCACTCCCTGGATGCCCACCGCGCACGTCTTCCAGGGTCTTGGAGAAGCCTTTGGGATTGTCTGGCGATCGAGTGTAGGGAAGAGCTGTCCCTGATTGAGGGGGAGACTCTATTGCAAACGTTGGAAGCTTACTTGCATAGACACAGGTAAGTCTGGCCAAGAATGGATAATAGTTCCGTTTTTGCGGATACCATGGTATCTGATACCACGGTCTAAAGTCGTCTTTGCAGATACTCAGTATCTGGCCCGTTTTCGTGATATCAAATGTTCAGATAACATGGTCCTGACCAGAGCAACGGACTATGGTATGATCTAACTTTCAATATCACCAGCACATGAGCCTAGCTTTTTGCCACATTGATGGGAAACAAGTTAGGCACCTGTCATATAAAGAAAAAAAGATAAGAGAAAAAAAAAAGAATGTTTTCAGCTTTAAATGAAATAGAGAGGAAACAAGGAACGAGAAAGAATGAAAAAAAATCGGGGGGGGGGGAGGTCTGGAGGAGTACAACACTAAACAAAATTTATGTAATGACCTTTCACTGCTCGTTTATATGAAATAAGGTTATCCGAATTCCGGATAAGTGACGGTAGTAGATTCCAAATAGTCGGCGCAAAAAAATATAATTAAAAAAGAAGCACTTTTTGTTGAGGGTGCTGCTTGGACGATGTCGCAAGAATTTCGGGTGTCACAAGAATGCAGGTCTTGATTTAATCTGAACTGATTTGAAACGAAGGCGGCAGGAGTTGTTTAGAAAAAAATTCAAAGGTTTGCATTGAGGATTTAGTTACGCCGCTATGAAGGATCGTGCTTTTGGAAGCTGTTCATTCTTCGGATGATTAATGTCAAGTCCCGACCGGATCCGGTACTGGGGGGGGGGGGGGGGCAGTAAGGGGGCACTGGAATTTCTATGAAACGCTTAAGCCGCGTTCGATTCATCTACGGTTATTCGACTATATTATCCCAAAATTGTCTATAGTCGTTTTATTCACGAATAATGACGTCATTCTCAACGCTCTCATTTCCATTTTTGCAGTGTGAATCGAACGACAACAGACGAAAGATTTTCATCATCGCTAGAACTTCGACGGAAATCAGAGAACGAAAAAAAAAACTTCCATCGGGAATTTCGGATATTATCCGACGGATTCGTAGAACTACGACTACAGTTTTAAATAAAACAACAAAAGCGCTACACCGTAGTTAAATAAAACGGCATTTGGGGCTGGTGGTCGACAATGATAGATAACTGTTGGTGAATCGAACGCGGCTTTAGTGTCGAGGGATCTGGATGGAATTTGGTGGGGAAAACAAGACTAAGCAGTAGATACGTTCTTGACGGAACCAGATCACGTCGAGGCTCTTTGGGGGGGAGTTGGAGTGGATTTCCAGGAATTCCGGTGATCACGAGATAGGATACTTCCAGATGTGCTAAGGACGATAAAACTAGGCAGGCATATTATTGGCCCGGCCAAATAGACTTAAGGACCCGACACAATGCTCAAGGAACATTTCCGTTCCTGGACTCGACCATTTTTCGGGAAGTAGTGGGACTGGGAATCAGGAAATTACCGACTTCCGTAGGTTGCAAAAAATGGTCTGATTCAAGTGAAACTTTATGGGTGATAAAAACTGAAGACTTAGATATGCAAAGCATGTTTACGAACCCATGCGGCCATGGCTGGGGGTGGGGGGTGTGACCGGAAACTTTGTGACATGCACAAAAACAAACGGATTGGCAGAATACAGTGCAACTTCGACAGTACACAGTTTATGCGGCCTAGATTTGTCGTTTAGCGTCCGAACCGGATCCGACCAAGGTAGGAGGAAGAAATGCTCCGATTCGATTTAAACTTGATGCACGGGGAGAAGAGATGGTAGTATGTGTCCGAGTCGTATTCGGACACAGTAGGGGGAGTCCCGGAAATGCTGTGGCTCGTATAGGGGTTAAACCAGTGAAGTGATTTGAATGAAACTTGGAAAGTAGAGACTTCGTCTGCCTTGGATAAGAAATGTTAGGGTCTGGACCGGATCCGAGCACGGTGGGGAGGGGTATCGGAATTCCTTGAAAAATGTTCAGATTCAATTTCGCGCTTCTCACACCACCTACTCGTAACAAGTGCCATATGAGCTCGTAGCTATTGTTTTGTTTTGTAGCCCACCTACAAATTTCTAGCGCTTTTTTTGGCGAGCCGAGTTTTGCCAGTAACGCAACGCAAACTTCGCCGAAAGCTTCAAGGCTCGCCGACAATTCTTTCATGCATAAATACACAAGAGGCTTGAAAGAATTGTTTTTTATTTTGGAAGATATGGTAGGCCATCGGGTCTTCTTTCTATTTTAGACTTCTTTTTGGTTTGCTTGGTTTTGCCACTTTCTAACCACGGCAGGTCAGTTTTCAAATATTTTGCGTCGAGCCGCCGCGTCGTAGAGCAGGGAGGCTGGACCGAGTCGACAAGTGTAATACGGGGGGTGAAGGAAGATGTACCCTTCGAACTCGGTCCCGTAAAGTATTCGTACTACATATATCTTTGCCCTTATATAGTTGTATTTCCTTGAAACGCTTCCGCTTTTCTTAGAGCTCCTTGGAGCATGAAGTACTGGCAACACTTGGCAAAGGAAACGAAGTGTAGGAAATCGAGGCTTCTGCGACAAATAAGAACTTTGCGAGAGTCCCTTGAATCAACCGATGATTCAGGGGACTTTCGCGGGTTTGGGCATCATTTCCGGGTGAGGGGGCGCAGGGGTTCCTCTCACTACACAAGCGCCGACAAGAAAATCCCTAATTTGACGAGACAAATATTAGAAAACCGATATTTCTCAGCCATTTCATAGTGAAAAGAACATTTGCAGTAAGAGGGTGCTTTAACCGTTACATTCCTAGGTTCTGTCCCGATTGTCGTCTGAAGGTCAACCGAGCCTACAGCCTTTTAATGGGAGATGTGGATCCGAGCGAAGAGAAGGGTTACAAGCCCGTCCTCTACGCTGGCCTCAAGTGTTGTCCGAATGAGAAGCATGTCCATGTCCAGATTGACAGTGATCTGATATCGCTTCTGATTGGGCGTGCCGAACCGGAGCTACTTGGAAGGTAGGATTATAACCTCATAACCGAGTAGAAAATTGAATAAAAGGCCTCGTCGCTGTCCGAAACGGTCAAGACCCTACCGAAGAAGAAGAAGGATTGCATTTCCCTTAGGCCCCACCCCTCAGCATATCAGGAGCTTGTGCGTTTTCAGAAAAATCCAAGTCCGGCGGTAGCGACTCAGGGTTGCCACATGTCGCGGGATAGTGTGAATTGTCACTCTATTTTGTTTTTGTCACCCTTGTCCTACGTAGGACATAAAAATCACTCTGTTTCAGAAAACGACCAATTGTGTCATTTTTATGATAGCGATCGCAATTTCTGTCCGTCCGTCGGTCTGTCCAGGTTTTGCTAGTTCGGGCACTTCCAGATAAGCTAGGACGATAAAACTTGGCAAGCATATCAGGGACCCCAAATGATTAAGTTAGAAATAGTCACTTCCACCATCCGAGCACCGTGGGGGGAGTGGAGGGAGGGGGAATCCGGAATCTTGAGGTATTTTTAACTTTTGAACGGGTGATCGGATCTCGATGAAACTTGATATTTGGAACGACCTCATGCCTCAGGCGACCCACTTAAAATCCGGACCGGATCCGGTGACTTTTGGGGGGAGCTGGAGGGGGCAACCGGAAATCTTGGGAAACGCTATGAGTGGAGGGATCGAGATGAAACTTGGTGGGAAGACACCTAGCAAACACTAGATGCATCATTGACATAACCGAGCCGATTCGGGCACTGTGGGGGGGGAGTGGAGGGAGGGGGAATCCGGAACCTTGAGGTATTTATAACTTCTGAACGGGTGATCGGATCTCGATGGAACTTGATATTTGGAAAGACCTCATGCCTCAGACGACGTACGTAAAATCCGGACCGGATCCGGTGACTTTTGGAGGGAGCTGGAGGGGGCAACCGGAAATCTTGGGAAACGCTATGAGTGGAGGGATCGAGATGAAACTTGGTGGGAAGACACCTAGCAAACACTAGATACATCATTGACATAACCGAGCCGATTCGGGTACTGTGGGGGGAGTGGAGGGAGGGGGAATCCGGAATCTTGAGGTATTTATAACTTTTGAACGGGTGATCGGATCTCGATGAAACTTGATATTTGGAACGACCTCATGCCTCAGACGACCCACTTAAAATCCGGACCGGATCCGGTGACTTTTGGGGGGGAGCTGGAGGGGGCAACCGGAAATCTTGGGAAACGCTATGAGTGGAGGGATCGAGATGAAACTTGGTGGGAAGACACCTAGCAAACACTAGATACATCATTGACATAACCGAGCCGATTCGGGCACTGTGAGGGGGAGTGGAGGGAGGGGGAATCCGGAACCTTGAGGTATTTATAACTTTTGAACGGGTGATCGGATCTCGATGGAACTTGATATTTGGAAAGACCTCATGCCTCAGACGACGTACTTAAAATCCGGACCGGATCCGGTGACTTTTGGGGGGAGCTGGAGGGGGCAACCGGAAATCTTGGGAAACGCTATGAGTGGAGGGATCGAGATGAAACTTGGTGCGAAGACACCTAGCAAACACTAGATACATCATTGACATAACCGAGCCGATTCGGGTACTGTGGGGTGGAGTGGAGGGAGGGGGAATCCGGAATCTTGAGGTATTTATAACTTTTTAAATGTGACCGGATCTCGATGAAACTTGATATTTGGAACGACCTCATGCCTCAGACGACCCACTTAAAATCCGGACCGGATCCGGTGACTTTTGGGGGGAGCTGGAGGGGGCAACCGGAAATCTTGGGAAACGCTGTGAGTGGAGGGATCGAGATGAAACTTGGTGTGAAGATACATCATTGACATAACCGAGCCAATTCGGGCACTGTGGGGGGAGTGGAGTGAGGGGGAATCCGGAATCTTGAGGTATTTATAACTTTTGAACGGGTGATCGGATCTCGATGGAACTTCATATTTGGAAAGGCCTCATGCCTCAGACGACCCACTTAAAATCCGGACCGGATCCGGTGACTTTTGGGGGAGCTGGAGGGGTTAACCGGAAATCTTGGGAAACGCTATGAGTGGAGGGATCGAGATGAAACTTGGTGGGAAGACATCTAGCAAACACTAGATACATCATTGACATGACCGAGCCGATTCGGGCACTGTTGGGGGAGTGGAGGGAGGGGGAATCCGGAATCTTGAGGTATTTTTAACTTTTGAACGGGTGATCGGATCTCGATGAAACTTGATATTTGGAACGACCTCATGCCTCAGACGACCCACTTAAAATCCGAACCGGATCTGGTGACTTTTGGGGGGAGCTGGAGGGGAGAACCGGAAATATTGGAAAACGCTATGAGTGGAGGGATCGAGATGAAACTTGGTGGGAAGACACCTAGCAAACACTAGATATATCATTGACATAACCGAGCCGTGCCTACTCGTAAAAAGTGCCATATGAGCTCGTAGCTCTTGTTGTAGCAGGGATTCCGACTAGAAGTGGCTATTTCAAGTTTTTCTTTCATGAAGTAAAATTAAGATGTGTCATTTTTACATAGGCGATTCCGACCAAAAGTGAACATTTGATGAAATAAATTTCATTCCCAGTTCACTCTCTGTTTTGGGCCGACCCTGTAGCGACTCCGTTTCATAACGGAAGACGAACTGTAACATTTGTTGCCGTTTTTGTCAAAAGGGGTCAAAGGCCTCTCTCCCGAGTGCACTGTCCTTTAGACGATTTCAAAGACCTCTCTCCCAGGTCGTCTCTGCTAATTTGACCGTTTTTTGGGAGACAGGAGTCGGGCAACGTCCTCCTGGGCAGATTGGTTAATAATAATAAGAACAATATATTCGCAAATTAGATGGCAGGCCGTTAAGCCTCTACAAGTCACATCGGAGTTGCCAATCTTCTATCTCCGCAGGCCTGGGCAGAAAGGACAAAGGGTTTGCCAAAAACGGGCAAAAGAGAGGTGAAGAGTAAGTGCTTGATGCAAAAAACGGGAAATGAACCAAGGCCTTGGTAGATAGGTGATAAAAAGCGAGTAATGAGTGGCACAGGTCCTTTCGGTTTTTTGCTTGTCATTTGAATGAATGAATGAATGAAGGGTTTATTAAAAAAAAAATGGAATCTTCAATGCCCAGAGGCGAACCTGTAAGGGACTAATTACCCTCGAAACAAAACATTAATAAAAACAAAACTTCGAAAAAACAAAGACAAAGGAAAAAAGGGGAAAGAAAGAAAGAAAGGAGCTTGACTTACGCGGTCTGGGACGCCCAAGTTATTCAGTTCCTTTGTTTTTGCGCAATCGAACTATACGGGGAGTTTTTTTGAAGACGCCTGCGTATCGGAATAGGTATCTATGAATCGGTTCTCCACTTCCATCAAGTGTAGCGGCTATGTTAGTTTTGTATACATAAGTTTGCCAATAAAAAGAACTTGAACTTGACCTACGCTTACTACGCTCCTGAGCGTGGTAAGCAAATAGTTACTATTGGTTACTACTTCGAGAAGGTTGGAACGGTTAGCGTAGTAACTTTTGGTGAGGTTGGAACGGAAATCGGAATAGGTAGGAGGGTGGAACACGCTCATTATTATGAGTTTGAACTGGTGAGTACTACTATTTTTCTTCTATTTTGAAGAAGGTAATTGTTCTTCATTTATCACTCCCGTGCCACTCGTGCTTTGCTCTCTGCTGGGAGTATTTGTTAATTTACGTGTGTAATTAGTGGAAATAATAAATGAATCCGAGCCTTTTAGCACGATTTTTGAATTTCTTTTAACATAGGGAGCGACATGCGAAAACCATCGAAGTCGCGCAAGAGGAAGTCCTAACCTGTGTTGGAATTTGTCTGCTCGATCGATTCCAAAAAGCGGCTCGGCGCCTGCGAGAAGAACACCAAGCAGCCGATATGTTGCTCTGCGCATCACTTGCTGCGATGCGCATGAGCTTGGATATGACCCTCGAACATAAGAGAGGGGTGTCGGAGGTGAGTTCCTTCGTGTTTGGGTGAGGGGGTCTAGGGCCCCCCCCCCCCCTCCTCGGGCGAAAAAAATGATGCTAATGCAGAACAACCAAAAGGAAAATAGTTACACTAAGCTTTTGATAGCCCCAACAAGATAGCTTCAGGGGTCTTGTTTCTTGCTTTATATTTATGTTATGTAGTCTAACTAGTACGAATAAATGAATGAATGAATAAACGAGACACAGAACGAAGTAGAAAGAAACAAGACCAAAGGTTTCGATGGGATCCCAAAAATTCAATATCTGATCCAGACAACTGGGTCTTATCTTAGGCCAGATCCAGTCATCGCCAGACTCCTTGAACATTTTTACCATTAAAATTCAGAAACAGATTAACGCCAAATAGCCAGTCATCTGAGAAAACCAAGTTCAGATATGGATTCAGCATGTGCGTTTACCCCTATAAGTCATATCTGTTTTGACGAAAACTTCCTGCCACTTCTGCCAATTTCCTGGTTGCGGCCGAACTCCAGAACTACTTGTCCGGCGAAAAAAGAAAGCTCAAAAACGAACTCAGGGTATCTTCTTTCCCCAATAATGAACCCCAATAATGAACATCTAATCAACTTCAAATAAAAGTTTAACTTATAATTTTCCGGCTCCAGCCGGATTCCGGTCAAACTAAATTTCCGGGTAAAATATGATTGTCAAACACGGATTCAGCATCTTTTCTTACCCTTAAATCGGTTATCTAATCAACTAGAAATAAAACTTAAGCTTCTAACAATTTTCCGGTTTTGGCCGGATTCGGGGGGAACTACATGTCCGGGTATCAAATTTTTTCACATAAGTCTTCAGCATGTCTTCTTGCCCTAAATCGAACATCTAATGAACTCCAGATAAAACTTTTAATTTTAACAAACTTTCCGGTTTGGGCCGGATTCCGGGAGAACTACTTGTTCGTCGAGAAAATGGTTTTCACCATCGTCCTCAGCATGTCTTTTTATCCCATAATCGACTATCAAATTAGCCATGTCAAAATATTTTGTTTGCTCCCACCCCCCACCCCTAAATGTAGGGCTACAAAGCCCATCTACGAACTTGACTGGTCCGACGACCCAACGAATCCTCACACCAAGTTTCATCAAAATATCTCATTCCCTTCGAGAGTTATCGTGCTTACAGACGGACGGACGGAAGGACGGACGGACAACTTTTGCGATGTCATAGGTATCCCTCCACTTACGTTTTGGGATCCCAAAAAGGACTAAACGGCCTATAAAATCTTCTCGCTAGATGACAAGTGGACAAATTGTCAAGGGCAGAAACTTGAATGTCATGGGCAATGGACGATAATTTGCACAGTGTTGAGCACTCAAGATGGGTTTTCCATTCCTCTGATTGATTGTATAAATGTTCCTTCAGCCCAAGCTGACTGCGAATCATAGTTGACTGCACTGACAGGGTATGTCAGCTGATTTTTGTTCGAGCGATATTTTGTCCCTTCTTGGTAAGGGGTCAGGTCCTTAGTCAGGCTTGAAACTAGAAAATTTGACCCGAAGAGGAATATTGCCAAGAAGTGCCGAAATATTGCTCGAATAAAATTAGCTGACGTATCCGTTTAGCGAAGTCAAATAAAATTGTTGCGAGCCAGTTAACTATGTTCTGGTAGAAGATTCTGGGCCTCCCTGTCATACTTTTGCGGCCTGTCCCTCCACTCACTAGTTGCGTATTCGCAGTCAGACCGTGGTAACTGAAAAATTGATCTCGCTTCCATCATAGCCAACACAAGAGTCTAGATTTTTGTCCAATTGTTGGGAAAGAAGTTAGGTTAATCTAGATGTCAATGGATTTCAGTATTTCTTTTTGGATGATTTCTAGAACCGCAAATCCGGCAATTGTCGCTTTTGCAGAGCAACCGTAGCATTAGATGCCACGAAAACTGCAAAAACGACTAATTGCAGGTCCAGTTACCGTGGTAAAAGATACCATGGCATTGTCGAAACGAAAGTTGAAGGCGTCTGTTGATTCTGCAGCTATTATACCTTCTTTGGAGTTGTTCCAGAGATTCGCTACACGGTTTGGAAAGCAGTTGCATCTGGCACGGTATCTGGTTACGGCTATCATGGCAACTATAGGGTGGAGTGGGGATACAGCCCTGTACAAACATCTGGACTTGAAACCGTAGCATCAGGAGGGTTTTTGCGAGCTGGAACACAAAGTCGGAATCACTTTCAAATGGTTTTTGCGCTGCTTCGGAAAGTTACCGGGCTTTCCATACCGATTTTTGCGCTTCGGAAACCGAAGCAGCTTTCCTGGAAATTGACTGAAGAAAGTAAGTGGAAAGCTCCGTGGAAAGTTCAGTGCTTCGGCCGTAATTTTGAAATTATGGAAGCAAAAATCGGCAAGCGTCACACGTCCAATGAACCATACGACCTATTTATTAAAACAAAATTGGGATTTAATATTTTCCAGGAGATTAGCTTTCCTTGTATTTTTGCGATCAGTCCAGCGGGAAAGTGGAAAGCAATTCCAGAAATCAGATTTTCAGAGTTTTCGCGTTATGCTTCGCTCGCTGGAAGGTGATTTCTTAATCTCGCGAAATCCTCTTATAGGCTTTATTTACATATATATGGTGCGTATAATATGGTAGGAATTGTGTGAACGCTGTTTCTGACTTTTCATTTCCTCAGCTCGAGTTGCTTTGCGAAGAACTTACTAAAGAAGAAGAGGTAGCCCAGCTCAGGCGCGAGCAAAAACGCCTGAAGCGCCGAAAGCGGAAGGAGAAGAAAGGCACTTTCGCTGAAAGCGCGGAAGATGTTGAAACCGCGAAAGGACTAGAGGAATCGGAAGAAGAAGAAGAAATCGTGAAGCCGAAGGTTGAGGTGAAAGTGGAGTGTAAGAAACAAGCGTCCGTTCCAGCTAAACCTAAGGAGATGGTAAGACTTGTGGTAAATTATTATGATTTTGGTATGACCTAATTTAGACCTAGTTCCTCCTGAACTTCCAAAGGCGCTTGGGCATCCAAGAAGAGTTGCCAGTCGTCCCACATACGAGCCGCTGCTCTTCCGATCAGGCTTGATGTATGTATTCAAGTTCTGGATATCCGACTCGTAGATGCGGCGAAGAGTGATCTTAGCTAGCCCTCTTCGTCTGGATCATTTCGGTTGCCGCTGGGTAATAGCGTTCGAGAGTCTGGTACCTCCCATCCTGACTGCATGGCCCAGATGTCTCCAGTGGAGGATCTTGAGTAAAACGAGTAAATACATTGTGTATCAAATAAACAAAGAAGTGTCTGCAGTCTGCAGTGCCAAAAACTAGTGCTAGATAGTGATAGCACTAGCTAGTGATTTTCGCGGGCGAATTGTGGACGGATTCACCATGGGAAAGCGTCCACATTCCCAACGTCCCTACTGAAGACTACTGTGGACAGAATGAAAATCCCCAATAGGTGTTGTAATAATTCAATGTATTTGAATCTAAGATGTAAAAATAAGTTGCCTGTTCAGTTAAACTTTAAGTAATAAGGAGTAATAAGGGGTTGCATTGTCATCTGGCGAATTGCCAAGTTTGTGACCCTTTCTGTTCAGTGTATGTCTAAGATCCGCCTTAGCCAGGTGTTTCGAAGGCCAAAAGATATTTTTCGGCTGAGATGCGACGTCTCAGATCCGTACAGAAACAAGGAGAGAACGATGCTGATGAAAAGTCTCAGCTTGAGTCTAAGGAAGTACTGCTTGCTTCGCCAGACCCTATTTAGCCAGCTGAAGACACCACTGGCCTGGCTAAGTCCTAGCAGGAGCAAATTCTTATTTTACCTGTCGTACATGGCCTGTACGTAATTGTTTTCTTACCTTTCGTACGTGGCCTGTACCTACCTTTTGTATGGTATTAACAAAAACACCTATTTTTGTCCTCTCTCCAGTTATAACATGTACTAGCTGGATTTGCATAGTCCCGCAATTGGATAATTAACCAAAATACATCGCACCAAATTAAAAGCTCTAAACTTTTGAATTTTAAAAGTGAAGAATTTTGGGATCCTAAAACGAACTCGCAAAATTTGTCCGTCTATCTGTCTGTCCGTCTGTGCGCACTAGAACTCGAGAGGAATGAGATATTTTGATGAAACTTGGTGTGAGGGTTCTTCGGGTCAAGAGTAAGTTCGAGTTCATAGATGGGCTCTCTAGCCCTACATTTACGCGTGGGGGAGGCGGTTTAAATTAAGGGGCAAATGAAATATTTTTAAATAGATAATTTGATAGTCGATTATGGGGTAAGAAGACATGCTGAACATGATGGTGAAACCATTTTGTCATCGAACAAGTAGTTCGCCCGGAATCCGGCCAAAACCGGAAAGTTTGGTAAAAGTAAAAGTTTTATTTGAAGTTCATTAGCTGTTTGATTGAGGGGTAAGAAGACATTCTGAAGACGATGGTGAAAACTGTTTTCTCGCCAGGCAAGTAGTTCGCCCGGAATTTGGCCAAAACCGGAAAGTTTGTTAAAAGTAAAAGTTTTATTTGAAGTTGATTAGATGTTCGATTCAGGGGTAGGAAGACATGCTGTACAAGACGGTGAAAACTGCTTTCTCGGCATTGTTTCTGCTTGTTCGCCCGGAATTGGGCCAAAACCGGAAAGTTTGTTAAAAGTAAAAGTTTTAGTTGAAGTTGATCAGATGTGTAAGAAGACATGCTGAACACTTACGTGAATAGTATTTTCTACCCGGACAACTTGTTCGCCCAGAATCAGGCCAAAACCGGAAAATTTGTCAAAAGCAAAAGTTTTATTTGAGGTTGATTAGATGACAGATTTAAGGGTAAGAAGAGTCGCCGAATCTTTATATGACAATCTTTTTTTTTATATAGTTCGTTCGGAATCCGGTTGTAACCGGATTTTTTTATAAGTTAAAGTTTTACTTCAGGGTGATTAGATGTTCTTTATACGGATAATGAGATACGCTGAATTCGTTTCTGAACTGCCTTTTTTTCGGGAGAAGTATGGTAGTTCGTTCGGAATTTGGCCGAAACCGGTAAGCACACATGCTGAATCCATATCTGAACTTGGTTTTCTTTCGTGATCAGTAATTTGGCCTTACTTTGTTTCTAAGTTTTAAAAGTAAAAATGTCCAAAAAATCCGGCGAAGACTTGATACGGCTAAAACAAAACCCAATTGTCTGCATCAGATATTCAATTTTTGGGGTCCAATCGGAACCTTTGGTCTTGTTTTCACAGAGGCACAAAGGAAGTACCAAATTTCGCTCGTACCATACGTACGGAATGGAGTGGGTATATAGAACCAGGCCAGGATTCAGTTACTCTTTTTGCAGAAACCACCAGTAAGTACTGCGGTGTTCCGCCGAAGAACGGAACTAATGATTCAGAAAAACTTATTTGTTGCCTTGCTGGGTAGACGTACTGTTTTTGTCCGAATATGGACTAATTTTTTGTTCTAGCACAAAGCGACTCTGCCGAAGGTACCCGAGCCTCCTGTAGTGTTGAAAGTGGAAGTCAAGGAAGATCTCGCACCGCGTGCTCCTGTCTTTGAAGAACTGCCGAAAGAGGAAGAAGAAGAAGGTTGGACATGCAAAGAAGGGAGGTTGAAAAAGAACAAAAAGGAAAAGAAAGAGCAGGTACGTAAAACAAATAATCCGGAGGATCACTTATAATAGGCTAGCTGAAAACATGGATAGAGTAAGTTCTGGGAAAAGAAGGATCAGGTACGTAAAGAAAATAATTGGGAGTATCGCGTGACGTCTAGTAGAAAACCTATACAAGCCTTTCTCGAAAAGCCCGTAGCCTATGCCAATTCCAACCTTTAAAGCACTAATGACCCGAATACCCTCTTTAATAGGGGCGCTTTAAATGTCTGACCCGTGTTTGTTGGGGACAACGGGTGCCTTCTAAAGTGCAAACTCCACTGAAGGCGGGCCGCAGTTCGTCTGGCCGACGCTGCGTTCACTCCTTCGGTTCCTAGCAGTTTTCCATAAGCTAGAGCGGGGTTTGCCATTTTTTATATAGCCAAACGGGTGTCAGCTGATATTGTCTTCAGCGATTTGTTGGCCATTCTTGGCAAGTGTCCTCTTCAGCCCAGGCCGTAGCTAGACATATGTACAGGCTATATATTTTTTTTATGGCACTTGGCCATCGCAATTTCTGCCGGTCCGTCGGTCTGGGGGATTTTGCTAGTTTGGTCACTTTCACATAAGCTAGGAGTGCTGGGACGATGAAACTTGGCATGTCAGAGATCCGACCAGATTAAATTGGAAACAGTCATTTCCCCGGTTGGACCATCTGGGGGGGGGGGGGAATCCGGAAAATTGAGGAATGGGTGATCGGATCCTAGTGAAACTTGATATTTAGAAAGATCTCATGCCTCATCTACCGGAAATCTTTTGGCACGTCTGGTGATCAATGAGTAGATTTGTTGGGCAGAAACTTGGAAGTTAGAATAGTCATTTGCCCCAGATCAGACTTTAGTGAAACTACATATCCTGCTTCTAGGTCCGAACCTCGTTTTTGGTTTGCGGGTGTATTTTGTGACGTTCTCATCTACTATCTTGGCCCAACTACTCGTAACAAGTGCCATATGGGCTCGTAGCTCTTGTTTTTAGTTACCATTAGCAATTTACATTTTTAGAACCTCAAGATCCCACATAAAGTGCCGATCGGCCACCCGCTCTACCGCCCCTCCCCCAGCCCGGTTGAACCTACTTGGACTGCCTGCCCCTCCGCCGCTGAGAAAAAAGATCACGAACCCGCAGCCACCAGTACCCGGCGGTATAATGAGCATACCTCGTGGCATCTGAAGCCCTGTATCGCCCCAAGGTTCAGCCGCCTTCAACAAGCTTGTGGGAAGCAGGATCCCTGCAAGCAGCAGAGGCATCAGCATGGGAACGGCTACTATCACCAGCCCTATTATAATAAAGGTAGGTGTTACAGGCGAGGAGTAGCGTCAGTAGTCGTTTTTCGCAGATCGATCTTGAAAGCAGAACTTCTAGTGTGATATTTACTAGAAGGAACAAGAAAGGAGACGCGCGCGCAAAAAAAAAGTAATTCTCTATTACCTTACCACGTTTAGTGTGAAGACGTGAATCTGCTCGTCAGGCTTTTGTGTTGGTGAAGGGATATTTATCGTGCAATGCTCGTTTTCTGGGTTCCCAACATCCGACCAGATACAGATTCAGAGGCGCCGTTTGAGTAAACCTGAAGGGGGGGGGGGTAAATCTCGGACCCCGAAAGTAACGTCATTGCTTTGCATATTGAAACCTATTTGTGGGCAAAACAATATTAGACTACCAACACCAAGATGGAAGATTTTGTGCATCTCTAAAATCTATGGTATCCGAAATAGTGCCTCGGTACAGATCACCTTTCAGTAAAACATCTCGAGCCCAAAGCCAGGTCTGAGCTTAATCTTCTTGATTTTTTAATGTGGGTTGTTCCTCTGGGATAAATTGTTAAAACCCTTTGGGCTTACGTAATCAGTGTTTAAAATTTACCGCAAGTGGGGGTAAACCATCAGTTTACGCAAGGATCTGTTGAAAGATGGACGTAATCAATGGTAAGTGTTTTTGTTCAAGCTTACAAAGTCAAGATTCCACAAGGACGTTTTTAAGTGGGGTTTTGGCAACAGAATTGTTGATCCTTGGAACAGCCTTACCGAAGATGCGGTTAATGCTGAATCGATCAATAGTTTTAAGTGCATTGTTGATGAGATTTTTAACTCTGATCAGTTCGACTACTCAAAATTTCTTAGAGTTATTTAGAGGCGAAAGCCTTTTCTCTTGCTTTGTATTATTATTATTATTATTATTTAATGGGCTAAGAAAGCAACTTGAGATGCGTTGAATTGAGGAATATATAGCTTTAACAAAATGATATTGTTAGTGCTCTTGGGTATTTCGGCAACACAGCTACAGGAGAGGTATCCAACCTCGAACTTTGCCTGAAAAAGGTTGAAAGGAAATTTCAGTGCAGTTCTAACAAGGTTGTAACTATCGAGAAGGAAATCCTGAAAGACTGTTTTATAGTAGACAGTAATATCCTTGTAAGATTTTCAGGCCAGATTCGACGTAGGATACCCCTCCTGTAGTTGCTTTGTTGGTGAAATGCTAGTCTGGTCTTGAATGGGTTAAGAAAGCAACTTTTTTCGGTTTTGAGTATTGACGGCAGATCCGCTATTGCTCGACCCGTCTTTATCCTTGGATAGCAACAGGATGGTGATTACATCTAGACCCAAATGCCAAGAAGCACACCGAATTTCAATTGGCCATATTCCTGTTCAGCGCTTCCAAGCGGACTAGTTTCTGTTAATCCCCCCATGCCTCACCGTCACTACTTGGACCAGACATGGCAAAATAGATCCACAGGTTAGTAAGTGGAAAACATGTCATCTGTGTCCCAGGTATTGGAGGTTTTGCATATGTTTCAGCAGCAGAAAGTGACCCACTACCCTATGGATTCGACTTTTTACTATGTCTTAACCAACACTTGTGTAGACATAGTAAAAAGTCGATCCATAGGGTAGTGAGTCGCTTTCCCTTTCTGCTGCTAAAACAATGTAAAACCTCCAATACCTGGGACACAGATGACAGGTTTTCCACTCACTAACCTGTGGATCTATTTTGCCATGTCTGGTCCAAGTAGTGACGGTGAGGCATGGGGGGATTAACAGAAACTAGTCCGCTTGAAAGCGCTGAACAGGAATATGGTCAATTTGATATATCTTGTTTCCAGGTCTTTGATTCATGTGGGCCGAGGAAGTGAGAGAATCCATCATTTTTCGAAGGGTCGGATTTTTACTAATACACTATTACCTTTGTTTTCCCCAAAATCCTCACGGTAGCAAAGGTTATCCACAAATTACTTGAACACCGATTCACTCCTGAACGCCAATCCGACATTCCTAATTAACTTCATTGATCTCCTGGCGCTGGTCAGAAGACTACTAAAACCTTCGAGAAGATCGAGTGGCGTGTAAGAGGAATAAAACGACAAGGTATATCACCATGTGGACGTTTAGGCATGTCGGAAGAAGAAATCACAGGCCAGTTTGAAATTTTTTTGGCTCGGAAGCTGAATATCATTTAGCTCAGTTTCAGAATCTTCAAGAAATCACTATAACGAATTTAGTATAATTTACGGCGTTTGTTGATTGTGATCTAGTTTATATCCTTAACTCTTTGGACTTATGGAAAACGAAATACTTAAAGAAATCGATAATGCAAATAATTAGTTTAATTTTTCTGTACATTTTCCATATGCCGGCTACAATAAAAACATTTTGTTAGATCCAAAGTCAAACTATGATTCTATCCTCCCCATGTCGGGTGCTTCCGACCCGCGCCGCTATATGATCCAGCGGTCGGATCGAGTCGTGGCCATTTCTGCCATGGCCTCGGGCTTTTTGTCCAATAAATTCTATTCTTGGGTCTTGGATGGGGAAGTAATGGACGTTGCAATTGCTAGGATGCTTATGATAGAACTCCTTTAAGGACGAAACTGTCAAAGAGCGACCACGAGGGTAGATTTTTTCAAAAGTTAAAGAACCTGTTGATACATATCCAACATCCGCCCTTTGTTGGCCAATTAAGGGGAGGAAGCACTACAAACTTCTAGCCTTTCCCCGTTCATGTTTGTGACAAGAAAGCATGAACAGGAGAATTGGCTTTATCATAGTAGTTATAAAAAACACGGTATAGGAGAATCGCGAGTACAATTGAGATAAAATTATTTATTTATATATTTATTTATTTGACACCCGCTTTTTGGATAACAGCGGAGTATGAGTAAAAATCACAGTGACATACACAAACTAAAACACTAAACAAAACAATTTAAATAAACATGACTACATTCTTTCCATAACGAAACTAAATAGATTCCAGGAGTATGGGATAAGAATTAGTATCTATCACTGCATTCCCTAGCCTTAGGCCCAAGCTTGGTCACCAAAAGTAACTTCGTACACCCTGGAAAGTAACCCAAAACTATCTCAAAGTAACCCAATGTAACCCAATGCAATGTACCCCAATGTAACCAAAAGTATCCTGAAGTAGCTCGTACACCCTGGTTCTTGGTGACCAACCCTGGCCTTCGGCCACAGACCCACGACTTTGGTCTTACACGGCCACTGAGCTACAGAAGGGCTTGTGCACATAGTTCGCAAACCACTGTAATAGTCCGGCTGTAGGACCAATGATCCCGATGATGTTAAATCCAAAGCAGCTCACATCCCCATGTCACGGGTTATAGAATTTACTTTCGAAAGGGCTGAGATACGGCAGTATCTCAATGTCCATCATCTGATCCACTTGCTAGGTACCCCCAACTACACCACGGTGCCCGAATCCAGTCCGGTCATGTCAAAGGTGTATCTAGGGCTCGTTCTTGCTCTTCCAACCTAGTTGCATCCGGATCCCTCCACTCTAAGCGTTTCACCGCCCCCTCCCCCCAAAGTCACTGGATCCGGTGCGGATTTTAAGTGAGTTGTCTGAGACACGATCTTTCCAAACATAAGGTTCATTGAGAATCAGATCACCCCTTCAAAATTAAAAAATAGAGACTCCGGATTCCCCATCCCTCCACTCCCCCCACGATGCTCGGATCGGGGAAGTGAATATTTCCAACTTAATCTTTTCGGGTTCTGAAATGCTTGCCAAGTTTCATCGTCTTAGCTTATGTGGAAGTGCCGTAATAAAAATCTCTTTAGAACGGTCAAAATAATGCAGTGTATTCGAATCCAAGATATAGCAAGTGCGCAAGCGCTCAGACGTGGAGTGTGAAAGTAAAATGATTATCACATTTTATATACAAACAGCTTTAGAACCAAGACATTTCACACCCCAGTACCAAACAAGTATTGAAATAACTTAATTTGTAATCACGAATAGCTTGAGTTCGAACAATGGTCTGCCAGCCAGTCCGACCCTTTAAACCTCTTTTCTGTTAGCAAGGTAATAACAAGTGCAATAAACCAAATCGTAGCAGCCTAATACCCCCTTTGTCACAATTTATTAAGAACAGCATATCATCGATCATATGACAAATCAGTCCAGTTTCCAACTGTTCATTAAAGAACAAAGTACGCGTCGTCTTATTTGTTGCTGTTGCACCAAAATCCTCATCTGTAGAAATATCTCCCAAATATACAAGAGTTGGACTTGAGACCTGTCATAGAACTTAACTCATGGGAAATCTGGGCCCGGCTGCCCATGAACGGGAGGGGGGTGGGGGGTAGGAACCCATCAAAATGCGTATTTACACCTCTTTTTTCTCAAGTATACCAGCTTAAGAGTTTAATTCCAGTCACGGTTCAAACACTTTTTTCATGGGAAGTTTGGGCTCACTTGCCCATGAACGGCGAGGGTGGGGGGTGGTTCAACTCCACATATATACCCCAACCCCTATGCTACAAAGGAATTTCATCGCCTTATCTCCAGTTATTGTCAAGTTGAAAACATTTAAAAAAAACTGTCAGTCTGGGCCCAATTGCCCCTGAACCAAGTGGGGGTGGGGTTTGGGACACGTAAAAAGTAAAAAGAAACCCCAATGCTAACAAACCTACCAAGTTTCAACTTGACACCTGTTAATTCTTGTCACGGGTAACGAACTTTACTCCTGGGCAATCTGGGCCCAGTTACCTATGAATGGGGCGGGCGGGTGGTGCAACTTTAAAGCAATTTCCCATTGCTAGGATCTACATGTACAAGGAATTTCATCGTCCTATGTTCAGTTCTGGTCAAGTTATGAACATTATTCACTGGGCAATCCGGACCCATTTGCCCCTGAACCGGGTTGGGGTGGGGGGTGGGACTCACAAAAGGTACAACTAGACCCCAATACCCACTAGTATACCAAGCTTGAACTTGATGCTTACAATGGTTCACGAGTTATGAGCTCCACAAAATACGGTGGAAACTGAAAGCCGCCACAACGCTCGCAATATTGGATTGTTTCAAGGAACACTCCACTAAAAATAATTTGGATTTTCAGTTAAACTTTCTCTCTCCGAAATAGCTAAAAGTGCAGGTAGTGGTTTTGAATCTTCATTCTACTGTTTAGCCCAAGACAACTGTTCACATTCTTCTAGCTTTGAGCTGGTTGAAAATAAATTTGATTGATTGAAGAAGAAGAAAAGAATATAACCTACCTCGACTGTAGAGTAGGGGTCGGCACCGTTTCTGTTTTTGGCTAAAACAGAAACGGTAAAAAACGGCAAATAAAAAACGGAACAGAAACAGAAACGGTGATAAAAAAAACGGAATACCGTTTCTGTTTTTCCGTTTTTTTCCGGAAAAACAGAAACGGACCGTTTTTACAAAAAAACGGCCGTTTTAACAGGTATTTCTGTTTTTTTTTTGTTTCCTACTTCTTTGGGTTTATAAGATAACAGTAAGGCGACCATTACGACAGGAGAAGGTTGTGAGAGAAGGTCGAGTATAATTGTGTAAAAAAAAGGACTCTTCACCTGTCTAGTAAACTAAGCCCTTTTTTATACCCATGGTCAAATGCTAGGGTATGCTGGCAGGGGTGAGTATGGAAGTCATGCGTACGTGTACCCCTTTTTCTTCGCAAAATTTGTCAAGGTCAAAAATTAAATACCAAATTGTTTTGGTTCCCAAAGTACTATACTGATATCGCTATGCGGAAGGAGTACAATTACGTGTGAGAACCATGGACACCCCTGTCAGCAGGCCCCAGCGTTTTGCATGGGCTTTACTCAAGTGCCATATACCGATCACTTTTCGGTCGAAAGGTCGGTCCACTGTTCCCGAGTTAGGGTACTTCCAGATGTGCTAGGACGACGAAACTTGGTAGGCATATCAGGGATCTAACCAAACTAACTTGGAAATAGTCACTTAGACGATCCGACCACCGTGGGGGGAGTGGTGTGAGGGGGGATCCGAAATATTGACGTATGTACATGTATAACTTTGGAACAGGTGATCGGATCTTAATGAAACTTGATATTTCGAGGGATCTCGTGTCTCAGACGTTCCAGTTCAAGTCCGGTTTGGATACGATGAATGTGGGGGTGGGGGGGGGGGCGGAAATTGTAGACTGAACTGGACCGGATTTGGGCACTTTGGGTGAACTTAAGGTACTCCTAGGTGGGCTAGGACGCTGAAACTTGGCAGGAATCAAAAGAACCGACCAAAGAACCGACCAAAGTCAGTTCCCCGATCAGAGCATCGTGGGGGAGTGCAGGGAGGAGGAATCTGGAGGTAAATGTAACTTTCTAACGGGTGATCGGATCTTAATGAACCTTGATATTTGGATAGACCTTGTTTCTCGGATGTCCCATTTCAAGCACGGACCGGATCCCATAAATGTGGGGGGGGGGGGACGGGAATACTGGAAATCTTGTGTCACGCTTAGAGTTGACTGATCGGGAAAAACTTGGTGGGAAGAACAAGCACAAGAGCAAAGTGAAAAATTACTTTTGATAAACTTTACATTTCATGATCCCCCGAGGGTCCATGATCATTTGCGCCACAGCGGTTTTGCTTAAAAATTAATTCCTAGCACCCTGAAAGTGCACATCTTTACCAAAAAGTGAAAAAAAAACTTTTGAACATTGGAAAAGTTCGGTGGCTCTTTCTTAGTTGTATAATTACAGCTGTGAAGAAAAGTCTCATCAGAAATGGGAGCTTGAAGGCTTCAAGCTTTCAGTACAAAACGATTCGTGCTTCCTATTGGTTGGATTTAAAAAAAATGTGTCTTAACCGACCAATGTGATGCGAGACTCCGTTTGGCAAAAGTGTTATTATACCAACAAGAAGTAGCCAGATTAACGTTTCCAGCAAAAGTGTTATTAAAAAAAAAAAAAATAGCAAGATTAACGTTTTCAGCAATTAACCAGCTCAGAATGGTTATCAAAGGCCGATAATTTAGTCTGTAAGTCGAAAGTCCTACCGGTTAGTACCGGTATACCTCCTAATGTTAATTTTAGTGTTATGCTTCCTCTAATGATGGTCTAAAAATATCCGTTTCATCGGGTAGGGTGCGATCTCTCTATTCTGACTCAAAAATCTTTCCTTCCGAAAAGCGGAAAATATCGGTAGATGGCATAATCCGCCGGGAGAATAAAACCCGCTAGATTATACCAGGACGCCACGCATATAAGTCGTAACAAAAAACGGAAATTTGGAAAAAACAGGTAAAATAAAAACAGAAACGGCTAAAACGGTCATATAAAAAACGAAACAGAAACAGAAACTGCATTAAAAAAACGGCTACCGGTTTTCTGTTTTTCTGTTATTTAAAAAAAAAAAACAGAACAGAAAACGGTAGTAAAAAAAACAGAAACAGAAACGGTGCCGACCCCTACTGTAGAGGAGGGGATATCAAAACATGGGCTTCCTGTGCAAGCCGTGACTGACCTTCCTTTCTGCCTTTAGGAGGTTCTTACGGAAGCAATCCATGCTCTTCCGCGGCCTGTGGGTCACAGCTCAGCGCAACCGGAAAAATTGGACGCTGGAATTCCAGCCCCCGGAAATGTGAATTGGATTCCGGCTACGTATCCAGCGGAACGCCGCACGACTCGTCCAGCTCCCCGAGCTCTCCGGAGGGCTCGGATGTTGCCTGCACGGAGGGATACTGTAACCATGATGGTAAGTGATGTTTTAATCTGTTTAAAGGACGTTGCGTTCCCAAGGATTCGCTTTCCAAAAAGCCAAAATCCGCCACGAGCAAGAACGCGTGGAAAGCCGTTCTATATATTCGGCCAATATATATTCTAGATCACGTTACGCCCCGTCGTTAACACTTTCTTAATCCTGTTCGTGGGGCTGACAAAAGCTCAGCTGGTGCATCCGAAAATTTCTTGTCGGTAAATCGGGAGTGTTTGTCGGTGCGGCGCTGGTGAGGAGCACCGGCAAAAATCTTCCCTTGTTTCGTCTGCTGGTCCTTTGCCAGTTAGCTCCCACGAACGACCCACTTTTAACTGAATATTAAGTGATTTCCCACTTGCCACTGTCGTCGGGATTCTAAGTACCGGAGCTCTGGAAGGTGAAGTGATTCTTAGCCGAGTCGGTCGGTAAATAAGCTGGTGGAGCTTCCGAGACCCCAGAACCACCCTAACAGGAGAGTTAAAGTGCCAAATTGTTATTTTTGGGATCCCAAAACGTAAGTGGAGGGATACCTATGACATCACAAAAGTTGTCCGTCTGTAAGCACTATAACTCTCGAAGGGAATGAGATATTTTGATGAAACTTGGTGTGAAAATGGTTTGGGGCAAGAGTAAGGTCAAGTTCGTAGACTGGCTCTGTAGCCGTCCATTTAGGGGTGGGGGAGGGGGTTTAATTTAAGGGGCAAATGAAATATTTTTAAACATATAATGTGATAGTCGATTATGTGGTAAAAAAGACATGCTGAACACGATGGTGAAAACCATTTTGTCATCGGACAAGTAGTTAACCGCCCGGAATCCCGCCAAAACCGGAAAGTTTGTTAAAAGTAAAAGTTTTATTTGAAGTTGATTAGATGTTCGATTTAGGGATAAGAAGACATGCTGAACATGATGGTGAAACACATTTGTTCGCTGGACAAGTAGTTAGCCTGGAATCCTGCCAAAACCGGAAAGTCTGTTACAAGTAAAAGTATTATTTGAAGTTGATTAGATGTTCGATTTAGGGATAAGAAGACGTGCTGAACATGATGGTGAAAACCATTTTCTCGCCGGGCAAGTAGTTCGCCCGGAATTCGGCCAAAACTGGAAAGTTTGTTCAAAGTAAAAGTTTTGTTTTAAGTTGATTAGATGTTCGATTGAGGGGTAAGAAGACATGCTGAACCCTTATGGGAACAGTATTTTCTACCAGGACAACTTGTTCGGCCGGAATCAGGCCAAACCGGAAAATTTGTTAAAAGCAAAAGTTGTATTTGAAGTTGATTAGATGACAGATGTAGGGGTAAGAAAACACGCTGAATCTTTATATGACAATTTTTTTTTTTTACCTGGCCATATAGTTCGTTTGGAATCCGGTTGAAACCGGATTTTTTTTATAAGTTGAACTTTCCTTGAAGTTACAAGGATAAGGATAAGGTGGATCCGCTGAATTCGTTTCTGACCTTTTTTTTCTGGACAAGTATGGTAGTTCGTTCACAATTGTCTGGATCAAATATTAGATTTTTGGGATCCCGTCGAAACCTTTGGTCTTGTTTTTTCTGCCGCCGTTGCCGCGTAAATAGTGTCAGCCCGCTCCACTGTTTATTTCACCTACTATTCGTTGCTTGGACCGCTATTTAACTTTCGACTTTAGTTTTTGGTTGACTGTTATCAAAAAGACTAACTTAGATGTTCGATCCGAGAGGACTAGTTTGAGTAACCAAATTCACCCGACAAATGTGGAAAAACCGTCTTTAATACATATCGATCTCGATAGCCATTGCTTAAAGGACCTGTTGTGCCTATATGACAAAGCATCGTAGCTGACGTATCCGTTTTATCCATTGTGTGAATATGTGTTTCCCAGCCAGCTTGGGCTCACGGAGTACTGATTCAGCTCTCAGTATAAACAAGACCAAAGGTTTCGATGGGATCCCAAAAAATCAAATATTTGATTCAGACAATTGCGAACGAACCACCATACTTGTCCAGAAAAAAAAGAAAGTTCAGAAATGAACTCGGCGTATCTCCTTATCCGAATAAAGAATATCTAACCAACCTCAAGTAAAACTTAAACTTCTAAGAAAAACTCCGGTTTCAACCTGTTTCCGAACGAACTATATGTCCCGGTAAAAAAAAAAAAAGACTGTCATATACAGATTCTCTGACCCCTAGATCTGTCATCTAATCAACTTCGAATAAAACTTTTGCTTTTAACAAGTTTTCTTGTTTTGGCCTGATTCCGGGCGAACAAGTTGTCGGGGTAGGAAATACCTTTCAAATAAGTGTTACCTTTCCTTTCAATAATAACTTTTACGTTTAACAAACTTTCCGATTTTGTCCGAATTCCGGACAAACTGCTTGCCCTGCGAGAAAATGGTTTTCACCACCGTGTTCGGCATGTCTTTCTACCCCTAAATGGAACACCTAAGTTTCTTCGTCGCTATCAAAATCATTGACAACAGAACCCAACCAGCGCACGACCTTCTACACTGCTTCCTGGCCGACGATTAAAATTAAGTTTCTTTTTGTGTATGTTTATGTGTTTTATTTATTTCCTTCATTTACTCCGCTTTCTGAAAATGGCGGGTCAAAAATCTATTACTTACTTACTTACTAATCAACTTGAAATAAAAGTTTTACTTTCAACAGACTTTCCGGTTTTGGCCGGATTCCGGGCCAACTACTTGTCCGTCAAAAAAATGGTTTCCACCATCGTGTTCAGGATGTCTTCTTACCTCTAGATCGAACATCTAATCAACTTCAAATAGAACTTTTACTTTTAACAAACTTTCCGGGTTTGGCCTGATTCGGAGCGAACTACTTGTCCGATGACAAAATGGTTTTCACGATCGTGTTCAGCATGTCTTCTTACCCCATAATCGACTATCACATTAGCTGTTTACAAATATTTTGTTTGCCCCTTAATTTGAACCCCCTCCCCCACCCATAGATATAGGGCTACTGAGCCCATCTACGAACTCGACCTTAATCTTGACCAAAGAATCCTCACACCAAGTTTCATCAAAATATCTCATTCCCTTCGAGAGTTATAGCGCGACGGACGGACGGACAACTTTTGCCATGTCATAGGTATCCCTCCACTTACGTTTTGGGATCCTAAAAGTTAGCTTTCTTCATAGTTGGGATAATTTGAGCTTTTGAGACCAGTATATTCGAAGGCGTATTGGGATCGTAGTCTTTCCTTTAGAGAAGTCGGCTCTTTTCTTTCACACATTCTTTATTACTTCGGGAGTACAAAGAGTAAACACTCCAAACTCATCTGCCCGCTTCTGGCACATCAATTTCCTATTTTGTTTATTTCTTTGTTGCTGGAGGGAGACATGTACCGTTGTATTCCCGAAGTAAAATAAAGAATGTGTGAAAGAAAAGGAACCGACTTCTTTAAGTGAAAGACTACAATCTCAATCCGCCTTCGACGATTTGAATATTCCCCCACCTTTCGATCGCTACCTTGCAATGTTCTCAAGTCGGACATAGACTACCGGTCAGAGTATCACATCCAGATAGTAAGGTACATCCGGGTACACTGAAAGTATAGGAGCAATAAACTCATCGGCTCACAGGTTTTTGTCTCTTATTGTTCCATCCCACTCTCATGTGAGGTTACAAACGTCCCACTTCGTCACCTCGGACGGCACTGCACGGCTTTGCGTTTGTCAGGTCGAAGTGGATCAGTCTCCCGCTTATTCCTTACTCGGCGGTTATGATTTTTTCTCCACGTTTCTCGCCAATGCTAAAGGATCATTTACACGGCGGGTATTTTTCCTCTAAGACGAGAGGGTAAAGTGTTCACACGGTACCCGGGTATTTTTCAAGTGAGAGTACTATCATGTGGCAATAGATTCCAAGATTATAAAGCTCAGGATATCTCTTTATAATGGACAACACCATGTGTCCATTTGGATCACTTGTTATGTGGACATAAAATTAGTGCTTGGAAGATCCGATTTTGTTGTTGATGACGTCATAAAATACCCTTCGAATAAATATTCTTTGAGCCCAAGCTGACTTTGAAACATTTTGACGAGGACCCTTGCCAAGAAGGGGCCGAAATATCGCTGATGAAAAATCATAGCTGACGTATCCGTTGTAAACATTGTTTGAATAAATACCCTTCGAAGAACAATTCCCCGGGTAAAAAGTTCGCGAAATTAAAGTCCAAAATACCCGGGGATTTGTTGCTGTTGCGGGGAAAAATACCCGCGGAATACGGGTAAATACCCACCGTGTAAACGTAGCTTAAGGGGGGTGTCTGTACTTGATCTGGTGCATTAGGTTATTGGAACAGAAACCTTATCTAGTACGACTTGTGCTTTTTGCTTTATTCATTTGTCAGGGGCTTTTATGTGCAAAAATACGATAATTTATTCACAAATTCCTTTACAAGTCAAGTGCCAACGTTTACAAATTTACAGTCTTTAAACCCTCCCTGCGTCCCAGCGAAAAAAGTCGGTAAAAAACCAAATATCCACACGCTATACTTCTTTTGCTTCTGACTTTGAATGCCCATCGTGTTCCTCCTGTTGAACATGTCCGTTAGAGATGGGGGGAATGGCTTCTTCCCTCACTTTCCCTTTAATGTTATTCTCGTAAAACTCATTCAGAGCCTGCATGTGCGGAGGGTGGAGTAGGACATGATTTCGTTTGGAACGCATAAACTCAATCGCCTGTTCGGGGTTGTAGCGATATTTCTCCATTAAGTAACAACCAACGAGAGTAGCACTGCGGGTGCGGCCCGCTTTACAATGCACATACACTGAGGTTCCGCTGGCTTCGAATTCGCGGATGAACTTTATGCCACGGTGGATTTTCTCCTGATCCGGTGCGCCGAAGAAGTCAACGGCACTCAATTGTAGGAACTGCACGCCGCTTTTGGACCAGTCCTCCGGCGAGTTGGAAAGGTAGCGAAGCTCGTAATCTTCATTCATGCTAATCACAGCACGAACGTTGTGTTGTCCAACCTGGAAATATCCTTCGATTACCAAATACTCCTAGAGCTCAAGCTAGACTGGGAAAGATGCATTAGTCAGCTACTTGGTCAGCTCTTCGCTCCTTTTCTACCGAGAGTAAGGTACGATGTTGAGCTGACTTTCCGTCTTTAGCCATTGTTTAATAAGTGCTTCGACTACTGAAATGTGAGAACGGACACAGCATATTCTACGCTCTGTCTGGTCTTTGTTGCATTTGCCCTGCGATTGGGTGGACAAATGTCTGTCCAGTACGCATACCTAAGCGTCTGCGCTCGAACTACGCTTGCAGTGCAGATACGCGGATCAAGAGCGGGTGTATTTTGTCTGTATGTCCAGGCTATTTAAGTTACTGGAATAGTTTCTTAGAGAAGTTGAGCAAATGGGAATTGATCTCATGTCATTATCAAACAGTTACACATTGTAATCAGTGTCTCTAAATTTTAGAGAGTGGTTAGGCATTATAGATGAGAGACTCACCAGGTCTTCCGTCATGCTTGGGAATGGCAGCGCTCCTAGTATTACCGTCTCGTCTACTCTGTTGAACCACTGCCTTGCCGTCAGCTTCTCCATCAGTAGATTGTACGCCAAGGACGGCAGGAACGCGGCGCGAACCATCAAATACGACATCGTCGATGTGGACGATTGGTCCAACTGATCTGTGCTAGAGTCGTCAGTCATTCGTTAAAACACTGCAGAGTAATCTAGAGGAAAGTCTGTCTCTCAGCACCAAAGAAAACAGATCCCAAGCGTTGTTTTGAACCTTTTCGTTAAAACATTCTCTAGAGAAACTATCTATTGTGTCCGGACGTCCTTATAGGAGGAGTATTCTGAGGTTTTGACTCCTGTTAGATCGAAGGAAATAGAGCGTATATTGTGATCGCTTTTCCAGTAATTGGGGGGGGGGGTTGATGACCGCACCAGAACTGAAATTAATTCGTCGCAAAGAGTAGACTAATCGGTAAAGAAGCGTCTCTCACAATGTAGAACACGACCATTGAGTTTGCACATTTCCAACGTGTTTCATTGCCGTGTAACCACCCCCGCACCAGAAAGGTACTTGCAATAATTAAACTAATGATTGTTTTTGCAGACGCGCATCACGAGGCTCCGCACCGAGCAGTGAATCCGAATCCGGAAGTGATTCCGGAGAACCGGAAAATTTCCGAACTTCCAATGCCTAGCCCTCCTGTGCCCGTCTCCGCCCATAGTACTCCGGTGAAGCAACCCGCGGTTGTGACAGTCTTGACCCCCCAAAAGGATCCGGTGGTCTCGTCGGTTTATCCGGTTGTGAAAGAGCTGCCTGTGCTGTGTCCAGACTGCATGGGAGTGGTAAATCCTGGCGAGTCGTGTCTCCATAGAAGGGTTGTTCTGAGCCTTGAGCAGATGCTAGAGGTAAGAGTTCAACAGGCTGTAGAGCCGAATTCTTGTTTGTTTCATAGATTGATCAGTTGTTTGTATTTTGCAATGTTAGTGCAATGCAAGTTATGTCACAGTTGTACTTTTTTCGGATTTTAGCAGGAAAGGGGGAGCAGGTGGGGCAAGAGTGTTGCCTTAAAGTTTAACTGAAAAGCCAACTAATTTTTGTGTCAACATTGAATTATTTTGATTCTGAAAAGAGATCTTTTTTTTTTTTTTTCCACGATCTCCTCTAGTTAGAGTCTCCTCTAATCACAGCCCAGTGCGCCCTTCCCCACAACGAAAATTCTACTATGACGCGGGAAATTTTAATTTCAACACAAACGCGGCTTTTCAGTGGGTAGTGGAGATCGCTTAGTGCTGAACAAAAAAAAACTTCAATCTTTGTCGTAAGGCATACAACAAAAATACAAGTGAATAGAGGTACCACAAATCACACGGAAATTCAACTATTTGAAAATCGATTCGTGAATAGCGGAACGACGAAGTAACGCATTTTCAGCGGGTCTTCCGGCCGATTTTTAGTCAATCAGCGAAGGTAACTAGTTTGTCATATCACAGCCCTTTTCGGTTAAACTTTAAAGGACCTGTCATACTTATAATAGTAAACTTCCCTTTTGTTTCATACTCGTATGCAACAGGTCTCGCTCTTTTTGAGGCGCGTTATGCTACCGATTTTGCTTACAGGCTTGAACGGCAATATGACCTCCATCCAGACCCGTTATGCAAATCGAAGCCGAGGGGACTTTTCGGTCAGTGACCTCGTAATCAGATATGGTAGAAGCCAGTTGTTTCTTTGTGTACCAAAATTGAAAGTATTTGTGATTTGCAGGAGTCCTGTTCTTCCGAGGGTGAGGAGGCAGCGGAGCCGTTAATTCCCATGGAGGAGCTACGCGCTTTTAGGGATCATGAGAACACTCTGGCCGCTCAGCGCCAGCTGCTGCGAGTGTCACTCCGTCAAAAATTCGATAACCTGTGCAACATCAAGCCAAGCCCGTAAGGCGGCCGCGAACCCATCGCTACTCATTCCGAAAGATTGGCTCTTTTGTTATTTTTGAAGGAACAGTGTCTCGCCACTCTTCGTCTTGATTATACCTGTTTGTGTCTTGGTTTGCCGCCCCTTTTATTTTACTTTCCTCGTTCTTAGCTTTATCCTTCTTCCTGGTTCATTCTCCTTCACAAAAAATGCTTAGTGTTAAAAGGCGAAAAAATGCAGGTGACGGAGAGTATCCTGTGTTATGTTTTTGAGCTACATTTAAAAATAAATCTTGCAGCCTGTGTTCAGTAACGAGATGGTTCTCTTGATTTTAGGGTTAGTCTCGTCTTACATGAAACGGATACAAGTACGCTCCTTGAGACAGAATATTCACGTCCTGAAAACAGAGCTTGTTTTTAAAGGTTTACTAATTTCTCTGACAAAGACCTTTCATACTGTCAGTTAACCATCACTTAGTCTAGTCCAAAAACCAAAACACTGTACTGAGGAGTATTTGTCATTGTTCAACGGTGACACACGTCTTCGGAAAACTTGGAAGCACCACGTGCACGTACAGCTGGATTTCTGTGACACGTGTACACCCACAGGAGCAATACATACTAGGAGATCATTGATGCTTCAATGACTTATAGGGATATTTTGTGGTTTCATAAGTCTTTGGCACATCTAAATCCCAAGTTCGAGGCACTACTGTCAGACGTAGCGTGGGCACGAGCAGCACATCTGTATCTATAACATGAGTTTATGTGGCACAGGTATGATCCACCCTTTTTCACTTTTTCTTTCTTGCGTCTTAGCCCTTCATCCTCATTATCTAACTGTCTCTCGACACTCCACCAGTCTTGTACCCATTCCCACACATTCCCGGTCATGTCATATATACCGTATCCATTCGCTGGATATGTTCCAACTGGTGAGGTAAACAAATACCCGTCGTCACCAGTGTTGTTCTCTGGGAAATTACCCTGCCAGATGTTAGTCATGTGCTTGCCCTTAGGAAGGAGTTTGTTTCCCCATGGGTAGAGTCGGCCCCTCTTTCCACCTTGACAGGCAACTTCCCACTCGGCTTCTGAAGGGAGCCGTTTGCCAAGATGGTTACAATATTTGACTGCATCGTTCCAAGACACATGGACAACAGGATGGTTCAACCTGTCATCGATGTTGCTTTTCTGCCCTTCTGGTTTTTTCCAGGTTGCACCATGAACATTCACCCACCAGGGAGCTGTCATTACTACCTGATGATCTTCTGATATAACTCTGTTTTCTAGTTGCAGTTTAAAAACAAATGATGACTGGAATGTCTCTGCTTCTGTAACATAGCCTGTCCTTTCTACAAACTTTCTGAAGTCAGAATTTGTAACTTCTACTTCATCAATTTCGAATGATTTTATTTTTACTGGAAGGCTTGGGGATTCACCATCAGCTACGAAAACTGGCATATCAGTACCAATTTCATATGTCCCACTTGGAACAATAGCTGCCTTGCTGATTTTTATCAGGCATACAAGTGTGACAGAGAAAGTTACGTGACAGGCTATGAGAGTCATGCTCAATCAATGCTTTCTCGTCAGTATAAGGGACTAGTGATCCTTGTTACATTTACTAGTAGGCCTAGCTTTTGCTTGGACAAAAATGGAACTCGAGTCGAATACAAATGCTCCTTTGTAAATACTGGGTGCGTTCTAGCCTTCTAGCAGCAGTAATCATGGGGTTTCTGTGATTGGCTGCAAAAAAATACAGAGATTTGGGATGATTATAGTTAGCTTTTAATGCGAAATTTCAAGAAGAAATACAGAAAGAACCTATAGAAAGCAAAATAAGCATTTCTTGACTCAAAACACCTCCCATGGCTGAAAGCATCCAATACTTATATGCTAGGCTACCAAATGGTTTTCGTGTCTTCCTCTCCCCCAGCTTGATCTTTCCCGTAGTTTTACCTTCCTGCTCAGAATTTCAAAGATCTCACTGCCTTATGTTCTGGCGCATGGCACAGTACATGTATGCTTCTTTGACCGTTCTATTTAATTTTCAACCACCTTGGTTTTTATGGCACTTGCCCTTCGGCCCAAGTACCATATAGCGATTTCTGTCCGTCTGTCGTTCTGTCGGTGGCTTTTGTTAGTTTGGGTATTTCCACAAAAGCTAGGACGATGAAACTTGGCAGGCGTATCAGGGTCCCCAAAACATTAAACCGGAAATAGTCACTTCCCCGATCCGAGCATCTTAGGGGAAGCGGAGGTAGGGGGAATCCGGAATCTTGAGGGATTTGTAACTTTTGACCGGTAATCGGATGTTAATGAAACTTGTTGTTTGAAAAGACCACAAGTCCCAGACGACCCGATTCAAATCCCGACCGTATCCAGCGACTTTGGGGGGAGCTGGAGGGGAGAACCGGAAATCTTGGGAAACGTTTAGAGTGGAGGGATCGGGATGAAACTTGGTGCTAAGAAAAAGCACAAGTCCTAGATATATTGTTGACATAGACCACATTCGGGCACTGGGGTAGTTGGAGGGGCGTCCAGAATTCTCGTGATCCCACGAGTTCGATACTTCCTGATGTGCTAGGACTAGGGGCGTCCCCGTACCTTCCTGATAGGGCGGGTGCGGCTAATTTTTCGAGGTTTTAGCGGAAAATCTCCGCAGAGACAATCTCAGCAGGAACTCTAGAATAAAGCTGTGTTCCAACTTCGATTATGCGTTACAAACGACAGTAGTCGAAACAAAAAATCTCGTTAAATTTCAACTGAAAAGGCACCTTTCTACATCTGATATTTACATACACAGATACAAAACCTAAGTGGAGGGATACCTATGACATCGCAAAAGTTGTCCGTCTGTGAGCACGATAACTCGCGAAGGGAATGAAATATTTTGATGAAACTTGGTATGATGATCATTTGGGTCCAGGGAAAGGTCCAGTTCGTAGCTGGGCTTGTAGCCCTACATTTAGGGGTGGGGCAAGGGGTCCAAACTGAGGGGCAAACTAAATATTTTTAAACAGCTAATGAGATAGTCAAATAGTGGGTAAGACGACATGTTGAATACGATAACCATTTTCTCACTGGACAAGTAGTTCGCCCGGAATCCGGCCACTACCGGAAAATTTGTTAAAAGTAAAAGTTTTATTTTAAGTTGGTTAGATGTTCTTCGATTTAGGGGTAAGAAGACATGCTGAACGCTGATGTGAAAATCATCTTCTACCCGAACAAGTAGTTCGCCTGGAATCCAAAATATCCCAACAGAACATTAAAATAACAGCAGACAACACTGAAATCGGACTTTTTTGCTAAATGTCAAAAGAATCTGACCTGACACTCCTGGCAGATACCGTAAAACACCCCTATCAGAAACGGTTTTGCGTGATTTTGTTAATTACTTTAGCTCTGAAAGTAGCAGAAACTTCAAAGTTGGCCCAAACGTGGGTCTTAGCTGGTTGAAAAAGTTTAAGTTTCATATATTTTTTTTTAGAGGGTGACCCTTGATTGGAAGGGGGATTGTATCTAGGAAAGAAGAACTCCAATGCACTGTTTGGAAGAATAAATTGATCAAGTGACAGCACTAATGTTTTACAAAATGCTTTAAATGGCTAGTGATGAAAAAGGTTTTGAAAAAATTATTAAAATGGCACAGCTATCAATGCTTATATGACTTCAAGAGGTAATAAATCACTCAAGACTTGTAACAAAAGGCACTTATACACAATGGACTTCAGATAAGTTATCAGATTCTTGCCTTTAGACATGACTAAGAGACCATAATAATATGGTATTCTAACAGAAAGCTTATGCTATTCTAACAGAAAGCTCGTCTTTAGGATGTTGTATGAAATTTTGTGTCCACTCTGTTCCTGGGATATTGTCTTTGAATCTGTTCGAAGTATGACCTATCCTGTTTGATGACACTTAATGAAGCATCACAGGTCTAATGATGTCATGGGGTAGCCCCATTCACAACACAGTTTGATTCTATGAACAAGGTCAAGTTCACCTACTTCATCAAAAACTTTGTAGTTTTGTTCTTGACCTTCTCTGTTTCAAAATTACAGGTTTTAGAATTATAAACCGCCCCATGGTACAGAATACCATCATTCACAGCTTTAAGTGCATCTGCCAGCTTTCCTCTGTCAATTTATTTTCTTTTTTTGTAGATTTTCTGAGGAGAAAAGATACAAAATTGGAAAAATAAATGCGCAAGTGCTCAAATGTGGAGTATGAATGTAATCTGTTTATCATCCTTACATACAAACAGCGTTAAAACCAAGACATTTCACATCCCCAATAGCCAAACAAGTATTGAAATACCCTAATTTGAAATCATCCCACTTTAAAAGCTTTTAATGTAAACATTGCATGTAGAAATCTAAAGAGATCTTGCAAGGACGTTTTCAGTTTCAGTACTGAATGTGTTCCAGCCATTCCAACCCTTTAAACCTCTTTTCAATTAGCAAGGTAATAACAAGTACATTAAACCAAATTGTAGCAGCCTAACACCCCCTCATCACAACTTCATTAAGAACTGCATATGGATGGAAGTATGTCGCCTGTTCTTATTTGTTGCTGTTACATCAAAATCCACGTCCATACAAGAGTTGAACTTGAGACATGTCATAGACAAACTTAAGTCATGCCTATGAATGGGAGGGTGGGGGGGGGGACCTATCAAAATGTGTATCAAGACCAGTCTATCACAAACCCCTGATTTTAGGAAAGCCTATGCCAAATGCTGGGCATATCTAACGTTTGGTATACCCTATGCCTAACCCTAGATACACTATGCCAAATGCTGGATACTGGGACCCAATAAAATATTGATGATTTGAGCGAAGCTCAGAATTCATCTGTATTGGGGTAGGTCAGGGTCATGGGCAAATCCAACAAACATTCATATAAACATACCTCTACTGTACTTAAACAGTCTATGTCCATGATATCATTAAAGAAATTAGGAATTCTAGTAAATAAATGTTGCAGAACATATATACAGGAGGGTTATCCAACCTTGAACTTATATGACCTCGAACTTGGGCTGGAGACCTTACAAGGACATTCCTGTGCAGTCCAAAACAGGTCCAGGGACACTCAGGGTTGGGATTATGATGATGGCCCTCCAGTGTTGTCCTATATGCGATGTTTACATCTTAATACACACGCCTGTTCATATAGGAACTGAATAGGTTCTTATTGCTAAAGCGTTTGGCTTTGCCATGCTGATAAAATTTTTCGAGCTTCTAAAATTCAGAAAAGTGTTCTTTAGAACACGAATACAATTTGACCCCCTCTATATTGTAAAAAGCTGTTTAACGGATTGACAGAAACTGGTCCTCGAACTAACAATAAGCAGTCGTAAGAGAACAAAACATGGAAAAGTTGTTTCTTTAGCTTCCAACAAAGTAGAATGTTAGTACTTCCCGTGACAACACTGTTGACGCTGCTCCTCTCCCCAGCCTGCTGGCGGAGCCAACCAAGCGATCTGATTGGCTCTGCACAAGGGAAAACAGAGCCTGGCTCTGTTCTCCTTCTTTCAGCGCACCACGAGGAAATCTGTAATAAGCCTTATACAACTTAGTCTTACAACACCTATTTGGACATTGCCTTATGTAGTAACTATTGGAAGGAAGCTGGAACACACCCATCATTGGCAGCTCCTGCATAAAAATAAACAACAAGCGCACCGTCAGAGCTGAAAGAATAGGAAAGGAAAAGAATAATATTTACAGATTATCAAACTGATCTCCAGCAACCCAACCGTTTTCGTTCACAGCGGAAGTTTCGGAGAACAGTAGGTAGAGAGTCATCTAGGGTTCAAAACTGAAGGTAAAGATAGATAACCTTGTGACAGAACACGAATATAAGGTAAGAAACTTTTTCTAATTGTCGAAGGTTACTTGTCTTACCGTATATAATATACTGATGACTTTTAGTGGGCTATTTTCTTATCTCCCAAGTTGTGACACCTAGGTTTTCGTGTGGTATATCGGGTATCTGTAATGGAACAATGCCAGCTAGTGAGTTTTGCTATAAATAAGTTAGTTGATTCCTGCGCCACTAGGTAGCATGTCACGCTTGCTGGGCAAATCAAAACTGACGAGTTTCATAGTCCAAACTTCAGGATATTTCGAGGCGACTGATAAGAAAAATGCCAAAAGAATCTATACTTGTTTCTCTTTTAGCTGTAGCAAGTGTAAAGCATGGACACTCTACCTGACTTCCCGGCAGGACCGCTGGATGTCTATCGCCAAAATGCAAGCTTCGACTGGAAAGAAATGGCAGTATTGCTGGAAGGAGAGGATGCCATACGATTGAAGGTATCATTATTGTTTGCCCTTTTCGTCTGTGTCTCAGAAATTTCTGAGAAGTTGCTGCTTCTTCACAGGGAAATCGGCGTCTTCATGCCTTAAAGCACCTATCCTATAAGGTGCTCAGCAGATTGACTAGGTAAAAAAATTCGGAAGGGGACAAAATCAGTGAGAGGACATCGCTGGGCCTGGGAGATGGGTGTTGGATGATCGCTTCGCGAACTTCACACAAAGTTGTAGTCGGTGGTGTGGAAGGGTTTGCAGTTGAATTTACTTTAGGAGGTGGATGTTAGGAATTTTTATGTTGAGACATTACAAATGTATATAACGCTGACAAAAGCTTTCACGCCGTTTACTTGTTACAGGCTCTATACCGCATCCTGTTAAGCAGATCCGACCGACTGGCTCAAATCGAAATGCCAAACCGAACATGCATATTCTTGGCCTGAATGGATAAAAGATAGGTAAACGCGTAGCAAATGGGGAGAAGCAATGCCATGTTCAACGTAGCTTATAGGCGCATTATCTTTATTAAAGAACCTGTCTTACCTATAATACAAATGCAACCTACTTCCATAATCACACTATATATTTCTAAACCCGGAGACCCCAATTTTGTACGGTACATTCTAATCCCTCTAACAAAACCACGCTGATTTTCTCACTTGCCGTGTTTTGCTACCTTCGATGTGTATCACGCTGTCGAGGGTTGTCTGTGTAGAAGTTTTTCGATCAGAAAACCGGTTTTGTGAATTGTTTCGATCCCTGTTTTCGCTACAAGTCAACGGCTCTCGGAAAAGGCTTAAAACAACCAAAATCGTGGGCTATTTGTTGAAAGCACAGAATAGCTATAAAGTATTCAAATATTTTAAAATACTTTATGTTGAAGAGTAAATAGTGCGAGGGGTCCTTTAAACATACTCTCAACCCATTGTTGCCACCTTAAAGTCTGACGTTATGTACTCCCAAAGAACAGAATATAATTCGGTGTAAACGGGAATATTTGTGTTGCAGTCAATTAATCAATCAATCAATTCATTTAATTCGTGATATTACACATCACATAATAGAATTACACTAACACAGGAAATTTCTCTACTAAATATATACAATCATTTTAACCATTCGGTGGCTCGGGGCAATAACACAGTCGACGGAAAAGTCGGTAGAAATGGCCGAAACGGCATTCTGCATTCTCACGAATTGCCTTTAAAACTGGATTTTCGGAAACTTCTACCCTTGCAACAAAACTAACTATCGCTTTCCGTCTCGTAACATCAAAAGATTCAGTTTCATTTTCTAAAAACATTTGACTAGCAGAGTAACGTCGATTGTATGAAAGGAGATGACGGAATGCATTGTTAAAACAAACTTTAGTTTACGCATCGTCGTTTCAAGATAGTTATCAAAAATTGGGAGAAAATATAGTTGCGTGCAATACGTCTTAAATAAAAGAATTCTCACCGACACAGTACAAAATTTAAAATTACGAATTAAGTGGTTTGCACGCGCACAAAGACCCCGATTCTGACTCGAAATTGCTGAATCATCATACAGATCATCGTCTAAAAAATAACCTAAGTACTTCACTTTATGCACTCTCTTCAAGACAAAATCACCAAGTCGAATAGCCGGAAATATCAGGGATTTAAAATGTTTCGGGATAAAAATCATGTAATTGCACTTTGCAGAATTGAAAATAATGTCATGCGTCGCTGCATAATTTGCACAAATCTTCAACAGGAGATTTAATGCGTTCGCCGACGGCGCCATTAGAACCATGTCATCAGCGTAAGCAATCGAATTCAAAAACACACCAGAGATGTTACAGCCTACACGACTCTCCATTAATTGTTTACAAAGGTCATCTATAGAAACATTAAATAAAAGAGGTGAAATAATGCCCCCTTGTTTAATTCCGTTAGCAGCATGAAAAGGAGCGGACAGTTTTGACCCCCATATCAGTGGTGTTTGAATTTTTTACATTTTCAGCGTTCTTTCTCTCCGAAGTACTCATCGGTGGTCTCTAGTTTTACTATAAAGCGTTTTTGTATATGATGATGACTGCTGCCCAGTCTTATAACCTGTTCTTTGACTAAAGTTGCGTTTTTTTGGATGTAGTTCCGGCGTAGTTTCGCTTAAAAGCCGTTTTAGTTGTCCATTCCATTTCCTGTAGTTTCGAACCTGAAACTACGGAGCTCAAACTACAAACTACCTCGCCGATGTAGTTTGACTTTTCGGAAACAAGAACTCAATAAAACGCAAACAAAACAAGAGCCAAACTACAAACTTTGACGAAACAAAATTGGATCCAATAAAACGCAACTAAAGCAATGTATGGTTAGTGCTCACCACTGCGAACTAACCACCTGCTTGGAAGGCAGTTTCTAGCGACGTCAGCGGTGAGACGAAAAACGCGCTATAGGACAGAAACCGAACACTGGTGAGGAAACAGAAAAGAAGCTACCCAAAGCGCAACGAACTCACCTTTGAGGCGTACTCTCGCCGTTTCCCGCGGACTCCACTTGAGGAGTCCCCGCGTTTTTGTTTGTCCCGGGGACTCACTACCCGTATTCTCGCGAGTCCCCACGGACGGGACTTTGGTCTCTGCACAGCCAGAATTTTCTAAAATATAACACGAGAATGTGCCGTTTCGGAAGGCAGTTTGTAGCGACGTCAGCGGTGAGACGAAAAACGCGCTATAGGACAGGAACCGAACACCTGGTGAGGAAACAGAAAAGAAGCTACCCAAAGTGCAACGAACTCACCTTTGGTCTCTGCACAGTCAGAATTTTCTAAAAGATAACATGAGAATGCCCCGTTTCAACAGATAACACTTGAGATGTAATCTGCTATAATTTTGCAAATGTTATACATTAAACACTGTGCATAACAAGCATTGCTAGGAAGGGCTGAAAGACCGCAGAAAACGCATCTGCTGACTTTCGCGGTATCAGGACCACAAACAAAAATCTCAGCAGATGTTTTTTCGTCAATGTTTCTGCTCTTCTTGTATGCATAACATTTTAATGCGTAACTTTTGAAAATCATAACAGCTAACATCCGAAATCTTATCTGTTGAAACCGCGCATCCTTGTGTTATGTTTCAAACTTCTTACAGTGTAGTGAGATCCAGAGGCGTTACTAGCCAAAATGTTTGGGGGGGGGTATGAGGCATTTACCGACTGGCTGGTCGACTTTTTCTGCAAAAAACGAATGTTTTCTACAACAAAAATGACATTTTTGAAAAAAATCGACTTATTTTCAGAAAAATCCACTGATTTTCAGAAAAACCGACTATTTTGACGAAAAATCGACCAATTTTCCTGTTTTCATGAAAAAAATATATTGTTTTGTCGAAAAATCGCCGCGCTTCGCGCCGACTCGGTTAATTTTTACCGACTGGCCGACAGCATTGGGGGAGGGCCGTCCCCCCCCCCCCCCCCAGTCGTGACGCCCCTGGTGAGATCACCGGTGAAACGAAAACGCGAAGAACCGGACACGGTAAGAACAGACCAGAAACAGCCCGGAGGGCAACGAACTCAGCTGTCATTAAATTATTTTAATGATTTCAGAGGAAAGTTTGGAACACTCTTGAGAAGGACCCAGTGTTCAAGTATGAAGAAGTTCAAGATCTGGAGGAATACCGGAGAAAGACGATGGAAAAAATAAAGCGAACCTGGCAGCTCGAGATCGTGACGGATGAAGATATGCTTCAGAATCCATTGTTGGTAAGTTCCTAAGCAAGGGCCCATGACAGGTTGTTCATATAGCCTATATTCACAACTTATATTCCCTTAGCGTGATTTCACGGCGATAAACGTAAGGTCCGCGATCCCACGAGTACTGTACAGAAAATTCTTGCAGTATTTGCTACTGGGATTAATCTTGTATCTAAAAAGATAATCTAATATCTAATTCGGATCAATCTTATCTCAGTATAGATAAGATTAATCCCAGTAGCAAATAGCCTACTGCAGTTAACTTTAATCCTTACTCGGAGAACTTTCCACTGCCGCAAGAAGTGTTTCCGCGATCGTGTGTGTGGCCCGCAAGTGTGTTTGCGCGGCCAGCAAGCTTATGGTGGCTCAAACTTGACAACGACTCCCGATGTGGTTTTCGATTTTGTGGCTCGAAATTTGGCGCGAAATTCAAGTTAATGGCAAACTAAAGCCCAAAATAACAGAATGAGCTATTTTATCAAGCAGATTTGTTATGATAGAACGGCAATGGCGTAAATGCCGTTTAAGGAGAAAGCCTACGCCTAAAAGGAGAATTTGCGACTGAGCTAACTGTTAAGGTTGCATTGCTGGCTGATATTACCAGCCTCCAAAATGAACTATCAACAGCCACTGGTGAGATTACTTCCCTCAGCGCACAAATCTCGAAGTTAGAAGCCCCTACGAACAATACCGTGCCAGGCGCTATTCCAGTTCAGTCCCCTTCGAAGTCAGTGACCTTAGTCAAAACCTGTTTTACATTCAGCGCTATGGGTAAATGCAGGAAAGGTGACCAGTGCAAATTTTCACACGTCACTCCTTTGCAACAAGTGAGAAACAAACCTGAGAATATGAAAGTTAGCAGTAAAACGAAGAAAATGTGTCGATACTACCGTACCGGTTCCTGTAAGAAGGGCCCAAAGTGCAGTTTTAATCATGTTTCGACTGCTAATGCACAAGACCAACGTATGCGAATCAATCCTCCAAACTGTGCAGAGAATGCCATTACTCAAACTGTTTCTGCCGCGACTTCATTTAAAACTACTGACACTGGTGTGCTAAAAAGCAATATTTGTTGCAAGTTCTATGAAACAGGTTATTGCAGATTTGGAAAGAATTGTCGATTCCTGCATATTTGTGTATTGTTTAAATCTGGAAAATGCACGACTAGTAGCTGTAGCTTTGACCACGTTAGGTTGTGTAGTAGATTAAACTGTACTGACAAAAGTTGCGGATACGCGCATCCACCGAAGTCAACACCTGAAGTTCCAAAAAACGTGAAAAACCCGGTAATCACGAAAAGTTACGTGCGAAACGAGTTTCGGGACCGACAGTGGTACAGCCATTACTCGTCTCCGACGTCGCAGAGGTTACTGGGACCCCAACCGTATCCACTCTCCCGCCCACTAATTCCCTACCCCCCACCACATGCCCCCCTGAATTTCAGGGCCCCATCACACAACTTCTACCTCCTGTCGGATCAGTCCCAATTCCCTCCCCTCCCAAACCCTTACCGCGAAAAAATCCTGTGAAAGTAAAAATTGTAAATAAAGAGTTTTCGGATAAGCGTTACATTTTCCCCTGTTTCCTTTATTGTAATGCAGAGAGTCTAAACTTGGAAAAAATGGCGGAGTTGGAGACGACTGCAAAAATTCTTGATTCAAATGTTATTTGTGTGTCTGAGGTGCATAGACAGGATAAAAACCCTTTGAATATAAATGGGTTCCAGCAATTTATAAAACTACGTCCCGATGATCATCCCCTTGGAAAAAAAGGTGGTGGTGTTATGATGCTGGCTCATGACAGTTTAAACCCAAAGCAGATGGATATTCCTTTTTTAGACCAAAATGATGAAATTCTGTGGATAATAATTAGGCCAAAACGACTCCCTCGGCCGTATTCGGGGGTAGCGATTTGCACTTTTTATTTTTCACCCGGACAACGTGCTGTTGTAAAACAAGAGTTTTGGGAGAAGATTCAAGCATCTGCGGATTTTATTCATAAAAAATATCCACTTTTAGCGCTAAGTATTTTTGGTGATGGAAATGAGTTAAATACACGTTCCCTTGCATCGTCATTAAACCTAAAAAGCCTTGTAAATTTCTTTACTACGAAGGGTGATACGTGTCTCGATGTGATTTTATCTGATTTAAAAGATTATTACCAAGCGCCAGAAGCTCTACCAGCACTGGGTGGAAGCTATCATTTTATGATGCTATGGAAGCCTCTTGATAAAATAAAAGTGACATACTCGATGACAGAAGTGGTTACTCGTCCAATTACAGATACAGGTTTGCTTGCGTTTGGTGATTGGATTACGCGTGAGCCTTGGACTGAAGTTTTGGAGGCCCCAACTTCTGATGAAAAAGCTGAGATTTTTCACACAAAAATAAAAACACGTTTTGATGATTGTTTCCCTGAAAAAAAGGTGAACTTTTGTTCTTCAGATAAGCCTTATGTTACAAAAGAGATTAAAAATTTGATTAAAAAGAAATAATTTTTGTTCCGAGCGGGTGACCGACAACAAGCTAATAAGCTGCGGAATAAAATAAAAAATAAATTGAAGAGAGCGGAGGAACAGTATGGTCGTGAAGTGGATGATCTATGCGAACTAAAACCTCAAAAGTATTACCAGAAAATAAAAAGTATGACTGGAAAATCGCATAAAAGTATTGATTTTAATGTTAATGAGCCCCCAGAACAAACGGCAAATGCCCTTAATGCTCACCTGATAGCTGTAGTACAAACTTACCCACCTTTAAGACCGACACCTGAAAGTACTCCAGAAGATGAAAGTGAAGGTTCTGGTTTGGCAGTTCCAGAGCTATCAAAGGCTGAGATTGCTTCAAAATTAAAAAAAATGAAAAAAACATCAATTACACCTTTTGACATCCCAGTTCAACTCATAAAAGCTTTCCCAGAGGAGTTAGCTGTACCTCTCCAGAGTATTTATAATATGATTTCTAAAACTGGCCAGTATCCAAAGAAATGGAAGCTTGGTTTTGTCACCCCAATCCCAAACAAAGGATGTCCAGATGATTTTACGGGAGTGAGACCAATTACTATGACTTCAATTTTCAGCAAGATTTATGAATCATTTGTTGCAATATGGTTGGAAAAACACCTCCTTTCAATGATTGATAAAAAACAATTTGGGAATTTACCAAAAACTTCGACAACACATTACCTTGTTAGCTTGATTGATTTTATTTTGAAAAATTTGGATTGCCCAGGGAAGTGGTTAAATTTGATTGCAATAGATTTTAAAAAAGCTTTTGATTTAGTTGATCATAATATTTTATTGGAAAAACTGAGACAGAAAAATATTCCGGATTTCATTTAAAAAATTGTGCGTGGTTTTCTAACGGAAAGGCAGCAAGTTGTAAAATATAAAGGCCTTCATTCATCTACTAGTGCTATATACTGTGGTGTCCCACAAGGAACCGTGTTGGGACCTCTTTGTTTTTTTATTATGATAAATGATATTGCTATTGATGCTGATGAGAGATGGAAGTACGTGGACGATTTGTCACTTGTGGAAGTATTGCATCGATCTTTTAAAAGCCAAGCAATGACAATAGTCCAGGATGTAGCAACGGAAGCAAAAAATTCAAATATGGTTGTAAATGCGGAAAAAACAACGGTTTTGACCTTTTCTTTTTTATCGGATGAGCCAAGTTTCCACCCTGAGTTAGATGATGGCCTCCTCTCGGAGGAAATTAATCTCCTTGGAGTCGTCGTTTCGTCTGATCTCTCGTGGAAGAAAAACACTGATAGCATGATCAGAAAAGCTAATGCGTCTATTGTTATGTTAAAAACACTAACTAAATTTAAGGTCCCTGAAAAAAAGATGTTGCGTCTGTATTGTACGTTTGTTCGTCCTCTTGTGGAGTATGCTTGTCCGGTTTGGCACTATGGTATTACGAAGGATGAATCTGATCGTATAGAGAATATTCAGAAACGTGCCCTAAGAATTGTGAACAGGGGCCCTAAAATACCGTACTCTGGCCTTCTTTCTTTATTTGGACTGGATGCGCTGTCTAATAGGAGGCAGAAGTTGTGTCAAAATTTTGCACTAAAACTCCTTGAACACCCAACTCTCCGATCCCTTTTACTCCCGGATTTTGAGGTTGAACGCCCAAGGCCACCAAGGCAAGTATCCACCAAAGTCCCGAAGCTCATGCCGATCGCATGTAACCGGGAAAGATATTGTAATAGCTTCATTCCGAAATTTGTTGATTTTACAATAATGTTATTTTGTCTTAGTTATTTTGTTATGAATTTTATTTCGGTTGTTGACTTCAATGGTTTACCTTTTATTTTGATTACGAATTTGATTTTAACAATTGTTGTATATATTACTTGACAAAGGTCAAACAATTTGGTTGGACAACTACGAAATTTTGTACCTGAATTATACAATAAATCAAATCAAAATGAAATTATCTTCTGCCGTTTGAAACAAAAAAAGCAGACAAAACGGCGTTAAGAAACGAGGGGGACACAAAGGTCCCGCCGAAAAACGCCTATGGTACTCAATAGTCCCAGCCTTACAAAGGGTTGTTTTAAGCACTTATTTTGATCGAATTACATTGATATATTGAGTAATATATATCATGTATTTCTATCATTCTCTGTTTCCAGATTAATGCGTATATCATCGCCTTGGGCATGTATGATTGGTCGTTGGGCACGAAGTGGTCGCTCCTCTCCACGTTCCAGATCTCAGCCATCCAAGGACTGGGAACGCAAAGACATATGGCCACGCTCATGAAGTTTGTCAATCACGAGGTTAGTATTATATGCCGCTTCTCTCCTTTCACGGACAATCGGATTAGTAACGGATGTTAGCCCAACGATTAATTAAAACCTACTGCCGCCAACGAATGATCCTTATTAGGTAATCCCTGTGAAGTATGCCTTCCTGATATCCATATCTTTACTGACACAACCTGAAACCAACCTGAAACTTTCATTGCTCTATTTATACTAGCTTTTTCTCTTCGTTTTCTGAGAGCTCACATAACATGAAGTGCTCGAGGTACTTGGCTCAAATAATCAGTATCTTGGCCAGTTTCTCCAACATCAAGTATCTTGGCCAGCTCTCAATCATAAGCATTTTTAAGAAAGTGAGTCGAGAAAAGGCATTTTGCAAGAGTTGCTAAAAAGATTTGGAATTAAATATTTCGTGTCGTTACAATCGCAAAGAACTTTCAGGCACACTACAATGTCAGAAGTTTCATGACAGATTGCGCATAACGCTTTCAAGAATAACACCTTTTCACTTAGAAATAGAGTGTTATGACCAATTAAGTTTGTACTATTTCGTGCCTAGATCTCCAGCAACACCTTCAAAAAATACCACACTGTCAGAAGTTACATAACGACAACAGAAGCATGCGCGGTTTCAACAGATAACACTTTAGGATGTTATCTGTTATGTTTCTTTCGTTCCCGTTAGTATTTTTACCAATTGAAGGTGTTGTTGCAGATCCAGGCACGAAATAGCGTAAACTTAATTGGTCATAACACTTTGTTTCTAAGTGAAAAGGTGTTATTCTTGAAAGTGTTATACGCTATCTGTTATGAAACTTCTGACAGTGTAGTGTTACGTCCGACATGCTCATCGCTTGATGCAAGCTTGATCATCAACTGGCTAATTAGCCAATGATTTCTTAAATTAATTTTTAATTTCTTAAATTAATTTCATTAATTTCTCTGGTGATTGGCCTGGCGAAGAGTGGATCTGGCGAAGACAAGACCCAATTGTCTGGATCGGATATTAGATTTTTGGGGTCCCATCGAAACCTTTGGTCTTGTTCTTACCAGATAAAAGACAAGCAACTTCAGGTTGGACAAACTACGTCCGGGGACAAAAGCGGTATAAAAAGCCATTTCTCGGCATTGCGGTATGCGGTATAATCAAAATTTTTTGCGGCATTTCCCTCAGAACCGCGGCTTTATGGAATCAACTGGCTAAACTGGCTTGTCCGAGACCTCCGAGCCGCGCCATAGTTCACAGCTGGTTCACACGGAGCCAAATTAGACGAAAGCTTGATAATTTTCCAAGGCGGAAAGAAAGTGAAATAGGTTCTTTGTGATATTTATCAACTGGACTCCTTCACTGTTTATCTAGGTCATGTACCTAATACGGTAGCCTAGGACGAACCAACGGATTTTCGGTTGCAGTGAAATCCTACTTGGTACCTTATTCTATAGAATAAGACTGGGTAGGGCGAACTGAATATAGTGTATGGAATAACTTGTACGTGTAGCACCATGAACGTTTTATTATAGGTTGAAGTTGTGATAAGCAGAGGCGTTACTAGCCAAAACGTTGTTGTTGTTGTTTTTTTGTTTTTTTTGGGGGGGGCAAGGTATTTACCGACTGGCTGGTCATTTTTACCGAATTTATTTATATTTTATTATATAACTATGTTATATTTTTAAGACTGATTTTCCGAAAAACCGACTGTTTTTAAGAAAAATCGACTGTTTCCAAGAAAAAATCGACTATTTGTACGAAGAAACGTGGCGCTTCGCGCCGACTTGGTTAGGACCGACTGGCTGACAACATGGGGGGGGGGGGGGGTCCCCCCCCCCCCACATACGTGACGCCCCTGGTGGTAGGTCTAATTATTAATATGAATTGTTAGATGAGTGCTGAATATTCTGAGTGGTACAGCTGGAGCTGCTATTCATTTTTTATCCACACTGCCACAAGTTTTATAATAAGATAACGCAAGCTAAAATAATAAGTGTTCTGTTGAAACGGCACATCCTTATGTTATCTGTTATGAAACTGAAAGGGCTTTTTGGGATTATATTCATTCATTCGTACATTATATTCAAAAAATATCCCTGACGTTAGACAGCCTGACGAGGACCCTTGCCAAGAAGGGCCGAGATATCGCTGCCAAAGAGCTCAAGTATCCGTTTTATGCATTGTTTGAATATATGTTTCACAGTCAGCTTGGGCTCAAGGAGTATTCAGTCGTATACTCATTCATTTGTAATCAGTTTGACGGTGCAAAAGGGATAAGTCAGCTACATTTTGTTAGAGCTATATTTCGGCCCGTCTTGGCAAGGGTCCTCTTCAGGCTCAAGCTGGAAAAGGAAAAAATGGAAAATTTTGAAATGGAAAGTTCATTTTCCAGCTTGTTTCGCTGTTTTTGTTTTAGTAGTTTTAATTCGTAACCGCAATAGGCGCCTATCCCGATGGGCTAGGGCTACCCTGAAGAACCTGGCCAACGATTTAACAAAACAACTCCCCCCCCCCCCCCATGATACAACTCGTCCGTTTTCCCTTCGGCAACCTTTTATTCCCCTTCAAATGATTTTTAATCTGAATTCACTTGATTTCAGGCGACTGGTTGCTTCGCCCTCACCGAAATCAGCCATGGTACCAATACCAAAGCTATGAGGACAACTGCCACTTATGATGAAAATACAAAAGAATTCATCTTGAACACTCCCGATTTTGAGGCTGCCAAGTGCTGGTCCGGAAATTTGGGTAAGCCTTTTTCTTTTCGACAAGACCCACTCTGTTCTCTCAGAGGTTTCATAACAGATAACACAAGGATGCGAGATCTCAACAGATAATACTTATTAATTGTTATGTTTTTCAAACTTGACGCATTAAATCATTATGCATAGCAGGCATTGCCAGAAAGAGCTGAAAACCTGCCGAAAAAGCATCTGCTGACATTTCCGATATCATGATGGCGAACAAAATAGTCGCAGATTTTTTTTTCAGCTGTGTTTCGGCTACTTCTGTGTGCATAACTTTTTAATTCGTAACGCTTGAAAAACGTAACAGTTCACATCTAAGTGTTACCTGTTGAAACCGCTCATCCTTGTGTTATCTATTATGAACCTTCTGACAATGAAGTTTCGTAACATTTACAAAAGGATGCGCACTTTCGACAGATTTGAGATTACCACATCTGTGTTACAGAAAAAATGTATCCTAAGCCTGTAAGTGTTATGTTTATGTAAAACATAACACTAAACATGGTTTGCAACATTATTGTCAGCAAAGAAATAACAATTACAAGTCCATAACGGAAATATTCTGTAACGTCAACAGAATGTCTGTTATCTAACTGTGCTTCCTTTTGTAACTGTTCTGAAGCTTCTGACAGTGTGGCAAGTCTTCTGTCGATGTTACTTTTGATGTTCTAAAGGGACCATATCAAATCAAATTTTTTATTGATAAACCAACTTCATAGCTTTCTTCTGCAGAAGAAGCTAAATTACGCTACCTGTTTTGCTACCTTCGATGTGTATCACGCTGTTGACGGTTGTCTGTGATAAGTTTCTCCATCAGAAAAGCCGGTTATGTAAATTGTTTCACTGTTTTCGCTACAAGTCAACGAGTCTCAGAAAAGGCTTAAAATAGCCAAAACCCTATTTGTTGAAAGCACACCCTAGTTTTAAAATATTCAAATATTTTAAAATATTGTAAGTTGAAGAGTAAATACTGCGAGAGGTCTTTCATAAATCTCTTCAAAAAAGGGCACAAACGAGTTCATAAATCTCGAGGTTCCGTTGTACTTATTTATTTTGCTGTCTTGTCCTGCTATTTTTCGGGGAATCGGGGGCATCTGGGGTTCTAATGGTTCTATTTTCCCAAAGCTTGGTATCACTTCGTTTCTTCGGTTGTATAGTGGCTCGGGATACTCTTGATGACTATCTCTCCTTGACGATGCAAAATCTCCGGCCTCCCCGGGTAGCTAGCGGAAGAAAGGCAGAAGTGGTGTCACAGCTGCTGCCAAAGATCGCAGTGATTGATTGACACAGGATTTGAGTCGTTGAGTTTGAGTCGTACAGACACGCTTACTCCTTCTTCCTGAAGATCGCTGGCGTGTTTGGACTTAGTCATATAGAATATTCTCAACACGGACAGTGCCTGAGTGTATGACTGATAGCCAGAGCCTCGTTTGTGTTGCATGCTGCAGGTCCGCTTCTCGGCCGATTCTTTCTACATCCGTTTTTGCACTGCAGTGCTTCCAATCCGAGGAAGACGCCAGCGCTTCTCGAGAATCATGGACTTGCTCACCGACCAAGTCCGTGCTTGTCTGCAAGATGCTGCAGCGCTGCCGCTTCAACCAAGAAGAAAGTGAATCCAAAAACGCATATTGTGCAAAAGTAAAGAAATGCTGCAGCAGCGATGCGGCAGCGCTATTGCAACAAAAACGAGGCTCAAGATCGGGAAGTACATTTTGAATCAGGATTGCGAACACGAACGTCATTGACGTTTTTACATTGACGTTATCACGTTTCGCGAATCGTTCTGACGTCGATTTGCGCATAGTTACCGCTACGGTTATACGATTGATGCTTCATACTGAGTTTTCTTGATCATTTCGTTTTTTTTTCCTGGGTAGCTGATGGCCCTCTTAGAAAACCAGGAGGTCCATCCCTCCCCCCTCCCGCAAATGACCCCCAGGATGCATTTTGTCTCAAATCTAGATATTATGGAGGTCGAAGTAAATTGAGCATGGTCTCTCACATCTTGTTTAGATCTTTCAAGGACAGAATGACGGGTTGCTGGAAAGCCCTTCCGTCTGAGATAGTAATGACCGATTCTATCAATGCTTTGGAATCCCTTCGACAATCTGTACGCTAAAAGGATCTACAACGAACAGTGTTTTAGACGAACTTTGTAGAGGCTAATGGTATAATGAATAAATTCATTCCCAAAAATCCCGAGGAGCAGGAAAAATACAAACATAAGAGTATATACAAATTCAATAAACTCTCTGCAAACTCTCCCCCCCCCCAAAAAAAAAAAACGGTATCAATGTTCTATAGCCTACTTGAGAAACCTCCCGAACCAACGGGGGTCAGCAGAATGTTTCTTACCCATATTTCTGGCCGGATCTTCCTCGTCCAACGTTTCTCGCCCCGAACATCTCTCTACTCAAATCAAGTTGCTCCAAGCAACGACCCACCAAAGAAAAAATACCCTCCCCCTGTAAATTACCTTACCTTAATTCGCACATCGGAGCGATTACGTGTAGGCTATTATTATTAATTATTTTATTTGTTGTGTGATTTAAAACATATTTTTTTCCAGGAAAAACTGCCACACACGCCGTCGTCTTCGCGCAGCTCTATTTACCGGACAGAACCTGTCAGGGACTCCACGCCTTCATCGTTCCGATTCGTGACCCCTTAACCTTGAGAACATATCCGAACGTTATTGTTGGAGATATGGGGAAGAAACTGGGACTGAATGGATTGGATAATGGGTACGTGAGTGGAAGTGTTGTTGGGTGGGGAGGGGGCTTCTGCCGCTGGCGCCTCCTTGTCCAATGATAAGAACGATAACACAGAATTGCGCTAGCCACAGAATTCGGTTGAAATTACTTATAAGTGATCGGAACTTTAGAGCTGGATCCTATATTTAGACACCGGGCTTATCGCGTCAGAACACTCGCACCCCACAGGTGATTGTGGATCAGTTATAGACCAGAATCAGAGTTTTTTTTTATGAAACTTTTTATGTCCACATCGATAGTTCCGTCGAACAGCAGTAGCCTCGGAACGCGAGACCCGTGACCGTTTCAGTTCTTGGTTCAGCGCCCAAACCGAAAGTCTGAGGTTCGATTACTATTATACGTCCTTCATAAAATCCGATGACGAATTGCCGCCAGACGCGCTAGAGGAATAATAACAATAACACGTGAGATCTGGGGATAAGTTATCTGACGGGTGAATGAGCGATTAGGCGTTCGCTTCATATCGAGTCGCGCATTAACCCCGTGGAAAGACAGCCAGCAATCAGGACTGAAGTCCGAAGCTAGAAATGACCGACGTGATGACGCTTGACAAAACATAGTTGGGTAAAGCAAAAAGTAGGGGAAGAGGCATTTTAAACAGTTTTAAACATGGTTAGGCCTAGGAGAACTGAAAATAGCAAAACAAACAACACGAAGAAGTAACGTGTCATTGTTTTCTTTACGATAGCGCACCTAGCGGCCAAAAAAGAAATAATCTGAAATTAATTTTATGAGGGGCGTATTGTAGTAAATGTTCACTGCCTGTTAGTGCGGAGTGGACAAGCGGAGAGCGAAAGGATTATTGATATTCTGGGGTAGACCAGAACTGGTTGAACACACAAGACCCATTGTCTCACTTTCTCAAACTAAATCATGCTGAACCATCACTCAACCCACCGTTGATGAAACCATCACTCTTCACACACTTGTCATCATATTTTTCTTGATTTTGAATTTGTTAAGTCTTCCTGTCAGTAAAACAGCATGCAGATCAACACTCAATTAGTGGAATGCTTCTAGTCATTGTCTTGTCCATGCTTGGTCGCCTTGAACAAAATTTAAGTTTAGTTAGAATAGATGTTCGAATACTCTTGATGACTATGTCTCCTTGCCGGTCCAAAATCTCCGGCCTCTCCTGGTATCTAGCGGAAGAAAGGCAGAAGTGGTGTCACAGCTGCTGCCAAAGATCCCGGTGATTGATTGACGCGGGATTTGAGTCGATGAGTTTGAGTCGTACGAAAGAGAAGAAACTACGGGAGTACGGCGATTCTCTCAGTGTTTTCGGCGGCAAACATAACAAATTCTAAAAGACAACTGACAATTCGGCAAACATTCCAAATTTTAAGACAACTGGCGATCATGGCCAACGAAGAAAGGAAACATAAGAAGATAAGAAGGTTGGATATCAGTAGCTGATCCCTTTTGCCAGCTTTATGTAGCTAAAAAAAAATTTCTTCTTCTTCTTCCTGTCTTAAATTTTGGTATTCTAGAAGTGTCAGATAAGAAAAAAAGGTAACAGCTTTCGGACAAAAAAGAAAAAGAAAATGCAGCATTAATGCAGCATTGACAGCACCAAAAAGCTTTCGGACACGTTCAGAATATTGTTTTAGTCTATGTTCACTACCTAGTTGGCTCCTCCTCCAAGGCGGACAAGCTGCCATTAATTGGCACCTCCCATAAGAAGGAGCCAACTCACCCAGCCGCCAATCCGGCCCTCGGAATTATCTGACAATCGTGTTACGACGGAAGTGGGCGGAGAGCAAGTGTAGGCCTTCGTTGTGGCACACTGTGACCCTCTTAGTGTTATTTAGTACTCCGTAAACAACAGTAGGGAGTAGCGCCAAAACTTGCAAGGAGTGACACACACTCGAGTAGCAGCGACACTAGCGCCACTAGCGATAGAGAACGTCCCTACTGAAACTCATTCAGCTGTTTAATAGCGATAGCTCCGATAACTTCATATTGTGAACATAGCAAAAAAATGATACAGTCTCCATTGTTTCCTTGGTATGTGCAGACCCCACCTTTGCTTTACTGAAGATTTCTAAGCCCGCAAGTTTGTCTCGCTTTAAATGCCGCAAGCGTAGTGGCTGGCGCAACGAACATGGCCCGTTCGCAAAGCATGGAAAGCATAGGTCTTGGCACTACTCCTTAGTGTTATTTTGCTCTGGTGTGAACCTTTATGTCGGGTTGGTGTGGATATTTTGTAAAGACAATCAAATTAGCTCGCTAGCAAGTTTTTGTCTAATAAACCTTGCTTACTTAGTTATTGTGGAACTATATGTTGTCTTATTCCTGTTTTCCATTCTAGGTTCATGCTGTTTAAGAATTACCGAGTAGCTCGCGAAGCCCTCCTGAACCGCACTGGTGACGTTAGTGAAAGCGGACAGTACATTTCCCCCTTTAAAGATCCGCGAAAACGTCTAGGCGCGTCTCTTGGAAATCTGTCCGCGGGTCGGGTTGGGATCGTCACAATTTGCATCGCCAGCATGCAGAAAGCGCTTGCGGTTTCTGTCCGCTACTCAGCCGTTCGGAAGCAGTTTGGCCCAGAAGGTGGAGAGGAAATTCCAGTATTGGAGTATCAGATGCAGGTAAGAAGTTTTTAATTACTCAATCAATCAATCAATCAATTGAATTTTATTTTGAACCCTAATAGCACTAGGCTAACATGGGCCGGAAAAATAAACACTCAATACTCTGACCACTTCCGTCTCCGCCCAGCTGTTACTTGAAAGCACAGCTTGAATCGACTTGCAAGACGTAAGCAACTAGAGGCATATTTCAATCAATCAATCAGTTTATTTGATTCGTGATGTTTCACATCACATAATAAAATTACACTAAAACAGGACTATTCTTTACTAATATATACAATCATTTCATCCATTCGGTGGCTCGGGGCAATATCACGGTTGACGGAAGGGCAGTAGAAATGGCCGGAATTCTGTATTCTCGAGAATTGCCTTTAAAAGTGGATTTTCGGAGACTTGTTACCTTGCAACAAAACTAACCAACGCTTTCTGTCTCATAACATCAAAGATTCAATCTCATTTTCTAGAAACATTTGAAGAATGTTAAACAAATGGGAAAAGATTTTGGAGAAAACCTTAGCAAACAGGTCAAAGGTGCTGACGAAGATTCAGAGAAGGTTAAGAAAGTATTTAGTCCTAGCCTCACCGAGCACAAATGCCACCTAGAGCCGTTCGCGAAGGAAACGGTGCTCAGCAAATGTTAAACAAATCGGAAAAGATGTTGGCGAAAACCTTAGCAAACAGCTCAAAGGTGCTGACGAAGGTTCACATAAGGTTAAGAAAGGATTTAGCCCTAGCCTCACCGAGCACAAATGCCACCTAGAGCCGTTCGCGAAGGAAACGGTGCTCAGCAAATGTTAAACAAATCGGAAAAGATTTTGGCGAAAACCTTAGCAAACAGGTTAAAGGTGCTGACGAAGATTCACATAAGGTTAAGAAAGTATTTAGCCCTAGCCTCACCGAGCACAAATGCCACCTAGAGCCGTTCGCGAAGGAAACGGTGCTCACCAATCAGCTCAATCAGCTTACGACCTACATCTTAAAGCGCCCTTCTCTATCTTTAAATTATTTCCTTGGCTTTGTTTGGGTCCTCTGCTTTAGGGCCCTAAGCTGGACTTCCTAGATTCAGTAAAACATAAATTCGGGCATATTTGTCCCATGCATAATATTCATCTTCACGTATATTCAAACAATCTTTACAACGGATATACGTCTTCGATTCTTCGTCAATGATATTTCGGCCCTTCTTGGCAAGGACCCTCGTCAGGCTGTCAATCTTATGGGTCAACGTCAGGAAAGGAAACAAACCTGTAATAAAATTGATTTATTACAGGTTTGAATATCACAGACCGAAATATCACTGATGAAGAATACGCAATCGTATTCGTGTTTGAATATATGTTTCAGAGTCAGCTTGGGCTCAAAGAATATTTATCATCTTCATGTGAGTAGTAAGTTGTTTTCTTTCATTTTGTCAGTGTGTGAAGGTTACCATTGTTCTTTTGTACCGGAAAGAACTCTCGCGAAAATTTTTGATTGATTTGCCCCATTTGACAAATTGTATATGGTGTATGTGTTAGTATCATTTTGTTTGGATGAAAGTTTTTATGAAACCTAACTTTATGTGAATTTGATAATGTAAAATGGATACGTCAGCTGAATTTACTAGAGTTGTATCTTGCCCTTCTTGGCAAGGGTCCTCTTCAGGCTCAAAGCCGCTCAAGCTGGACAACCGAACTTGGGGGAAATACAAGTGAAACACAAATTTTTGTTTCCCACAAGTTCATTTTTCCAACTTGAGCGGCTTTGAGCCTGAAGAGGACCCTTGCCAAGATGGACCGAAATATAGCTCTAGTAAAATTCAGCTGACGTATCTGTTTTGTACTATCAAATATGATTCGCAGTCAACTTGGTCTGAAGGAATATGTATTGAAATCTTACAAAGTATTATGTAAATTAACAAAAAATGCCATGTGCTCGCATATTTGTGTATCTCTGTGATTATGTTGACATTTCCGATGCTATCTTAATGAAGAATTTTTGGAAAAATAAAGCGAATTGAATTGAATACCTTGTCCTTGTCCTAAATTTCTCATGCCAAAATCCTCGCTATTTGGGTTTATTTTGTTTGTTTTCTTGTTGCTCGTTCAGTGGTCAATGTCTTAGGCTATGATTTTATTATCCAACGATACAAATCTGACAGTTAAATAAGTGCCATGTGGCATTTTTTTGAACTTTTGTTTTCACCTACTTATTGCTTTTTTTTCATTCCAGTAAAATTCTAACTTGCCTTGTATTTGATGAACTATTAATTATGTATTTTAGACTAAATCTAAACAATTATATTTATTTTAGCAATGTCGCCTGATTCCGTACGTTGCCGCTATGTACGCTGCCTTCTATTTCAGCCGCACATTCTTGTCAGACTTTTTCAACTTTCGCATTGCTGGCATGTCCAAGGAGGACCCGGAGATGCTGGTGAGTTTTATTTTCAGAATTTTTTTCATTATGAGCCTGTTCCACCCTACTTACCGTAGTTACTACACATGGAATCCTGGCTTTTTGGTGTCAAGGCTGGAACACATTTTTGCATTTTCAGCAAAATATCATGCCGTGGGCGAATCCGACCAATCAGTTTACAGAGATGCGTAGAGCGTCTTCCACCCTTCTACAAATACTAAATATTAGTTACTGTTTCCGGTCCAACCTCACCAAAAGTTACTACGCTGACCGTTCCAACCTTCTCGAAATAGTAACTAATAGTTTACATTTCCTAGTTTAATTTTAAATTTCCTGTTTAAATAATAGAATAGTAGTGACACTTATGACGAAGTTTCAGGTTCGAAACTGTAGCAGATGGAATGGACAAATAAAACGGCTTTTAAGCGAGACTACGCCGAAACTCATCCAAAAAAGCACAACTTTAGTCTGCCTTTCATAATATCCAAGGATCCCTTGTGGAATTGTAAGCTTCTGTATCCCCGCCTCTACCGATTTTTCTTTTTTTTACCAACGCTTTTTTAGCGCTTTTTGGCCCAGCCAAGTCCCGTCAGCCACGCGACGCAAACTTGCAGCTTGCAGCAAGCGTCATTCCCGGGTCCCACTATAGTCACACCTAGTAATAACGCCGGTACCAAGGCCGTCTTACAGTCGAAATTGGGAAGAAAAGACGCTGAAAACGTAAGATTGTCGAGATGGAAAAATCCATCTCCGCCATTTTGAAACGTATCTTTCGAGTGTTTGGACCAATCACAGACCAGAGTCGCTGATTTTAGCCAGTTTTATTTACGTTTGAGTGTTGATGATGGTAATATATCTTGAATTTCTTCGTTCCCGGTGTCACCAGGATGAAACGTAAGAGTGGGTAATTAACCAAATTAACGAACTAAATTACCTACTGCCCGGGCCACATTCAGTCACACCCGTAGGTAATTTAGTTCGTTAATTTGGTTAATTACCCACTCTTACGTTTCATCCTGGTGACACCGGGAACGAAGAAATTCAAGATATATTACCATCATCAACACTCAAACGTAAATAAAACTGGCTAAAATCAGCGACTCTGGTCTGTGATTGGTCCAAAAACTCGAAAGATACGTTTCAAAATGGCGGAGATGGATTTTTCCATCTCGACAATCTTACGTTTTCAGCGTCTTTTCTTCCCAATTTCGACCGTAAGACGGCCTTGGTACCGGCGTTATTACTAGGTGTGACTATAGTGGGACCCGGGAATACGGGTGTGACTGAATGTGGCCCGGGCATCAGGGTTCGCCAACAATTGTTTCACACAGTGTTTCCACTTCATGATGTCAGGTTTGCCGTTCTGGTAGTCCAAAAATCCATAAAATTCCGACAGTTGTGAACGAGAAATCCCTCAGATTTTGCGTAAAAAAACCCGTCGAAAAAATTCAACTACTTCCCATTCGAAGTCAAAACAAAATACAAGCCTAAAAGCTCCACTAAGTGGAGGGTAGGCTACTATAAAAGGCACCGCGAGAGAAGTTTTTAGAACCATTTGTGATCACAGCGTCTTTTTAGGACTAGTATCTGATGATAATGAAATTCGATTCGATCTTCCACAAATGATGAAAAATTCAGAATAACTAAGCAGAGTTTACGATTCGCAAGATCTCAGAAATCCGCAAAAATCCGGAAATCTGACAGAACAAATTCTCATCCGTTATGGACCAAAGAAATCCGTTTTTGACGGAAAAGTCCGAGAAAATGGAAACGCTGACTTTCACACACAAGGACATAAGAAACTTCAATTTTGGAAAGACATGATATACCATCGGGTCTGTTTTCTGTCTTGGAATTCTTTTGTTCTCCTTAGTTTCCCCATTTTGAGACCCCAAAAAGTCAGTGACGGGATACCCATGACTTTGTAAAGCTTGTCCGTTCGTCCGTCTGGCTGGAACGCATTTTTCTGTTTTCGGCAAAATATCGTGACACCGGCTAATCAGGCAAATCACGTCAGATATATTCGTAGTTACCACGCTTACTACGTTCCCGAGCGCGGTAAGCAAATAGTTAGGTACTACTATTAGTTACTATGTGGAGAAGGTTGGAACCGTCACGAGGCTGGAACGAAAATAGTAACTAACAGTTAATATTGTTAGAATCGGTCTCTGTGCTTAAAGGACACCTGAACAATGAAACGATACTTGAACACACCACGGAGAATGCATTTACAGACATGGCCACGGAGAGCATTCTTCTCCTGAGCGTGATGTTTTCAAAATAGGGATGTTCGTTTCTGAAGGTTACACATGCAGACTCCAAGACAAAAAGCGCAGTTCATTCAAATCTTGTACAGCGCTGGCCGGATCGTATTGGAATTTCTTCTAGTTAACGTTTGGACGGGTTAAAAAATATTCCAGAAGAAGGGTCGATTGGAGACGTTTGTTCATTTCTAAAATTGTTCGGTGCTGAAATAAGGACAGATACAAAATAGAGCAAAAATCATAGCTTGGAATTTCATATTTGGATTGGGAGGGGAGACTCTCCCTCCCCAAAGGTCTTGAGAAAGTACTTTCGTCGGGCAAACACAGAAGAAATAGAATTTTGTATGCTTTTGTCAGGCGTCGGTCGACTGGCACATCGGGTTCTTTTTATACGCAAGAAATGAAATCCTGAAAACGTTTGTTGGGCAAAACACTGAAGACATCGAATTGTGCATGCGTTTGTCATGCCTCGGTGGTCTCGTCGGCACATCGGGTTCTTTTTATACATCAAAATCCAGAAGAAATAAATTCTTTATGTTTACGTCGGGCATCGGTTAACTCGTTGGCACACCGGGTTCTTTTTATACGCAAGAAATCAAATCCTGGAAACATTTGTCGGGCAAAGCACTAAAGAAATCGAGTTTCGTATGTTTTTGTCGTGCCTCGGTATTCTCGTCGGCACATGGTTTTGTCGGGCGTCGGTATTCTCGTCGACACATCAGGTTCTTTTTACAAGACACAAAAATCAGATTCTGTAAATTTGTATCGGGCGCATGCGAAAATTTCAAGTCTCTTCGGTACATCGCACAACGTAAAAATTAAAGTTCTTTGCTTTCTTATCGGGCAAAACACAAAGAAATTGAATTCTGAATCCTTTTGTCGGGCGTCGGTAATGTTGTCGGCATATCGGGCCTTTTATACGTAAGAAATCAAATTCTGCAAACATTTGTCGGCGCAAATTTTTCCGGAAAAATACAGACTTAAAAAAATTCACCATCGTTGCTTAATTCAACTTGTTCTGGGTGCAGTCGTTGGAAGCTTCGCTTTTTAGCGAAACATGAAACGAAAAGCCGAATATGTGAATTTAATATATGAATTTACATAAAATGAACAATCTCAACTGATGCACTACAGTTAGTTTTACCCAAAATTTCGCCTGCGGCGCATTTTGTAGTATTCTCTATTTGGAAGAACGGTGCATCATTGAGTTTTCGTTTTAAGACAGAAATTCTTGGGGTTTGAAACATGTTAGTTTGCGTCTTACTTGTATCGTGGTGAGTGTTTATTTTTCCTGCCCATGTTAGCCTAGTGCTATAGGGTTCAAAATAAAATTGATTGATTGATTAAAAAAAAAAAAAAAAAAAAAAAAAAAAAATGTCAAAAGCCGGAAATTGTACGGTACCATAGCTAAATTTTTCCGGAAAAAAGGCAGATTAAAAATTTAGCCTGCGGCGCTTGGTCTTAGTATAGTCGTCGGAAGCTTCGCTTTTTAGCGAAAGCTAAAATGAAAAACCGAATTGTGAACTTTAACATACCAAAATATACCAATGGAATAATCTCAGCTGATGCATTACAGTTAGTTTACACAAAAATTTTGCATGTGGTGCATTCTGTAGTATTCTTTAATTGAAAGAACGGTCTTTCATTTAGTTGGCGTTTCAGGATTGAAATTCGTGGGAGTCTAAAACACGTTAAAAGCTAAAACCTGTATTATAGGTATAGCTAAACTATTCCGGAAAAAACGCAGATTTAAAAAATTTAGCCTCCGGCGCTTAGTTTACCTGTTCTTGATACAGTCGTTAGAAGCTTCGCTTTTTAGCGAAACCTAAAATGAAAAACCAAATATGTGAACTTAAAATACGAATTACATCAGAAGAATAATCTCAACTGATGCATTACAGTTAGTTTTAACCCGGTTCTATTCTGTGCTGGCGGGGAATGAACGCCGTTGCCAAGAAGCGGCAATGGCGTTTTCTGCCGGCACATTTTTTAGTCCGTCGGCACAAACCGGACGTCCCCCCTCCCCAAAAAAAAGAAAAGGCTAGTGACGCCCCTGCTCTTCATTCAGGTGCCCTTTAATAAAGTAGTTGGTTTATTATTTAGGCAAACGAGCGGATGGTACTGAACAGTATTAAGTAACTTTAAGTTAAGTAATCCACAACGTCAAGCCATTGGGAGCGACGTCATTAGTTCCTTCCCGACGTCAGCGTCGTTCCCTTTCGGCCTACTTTCTTTTGCTGCTAAATTTAAATCTCTCGCCAAATTCGAGACACAAATTCGAAAATAACCTTAGGTGTTTTTCCGCGACACAACTGTGGGCCATATACTTCTGAGTGTTTGTCGCGGAAATACGAATGTGTGCCACACTGTCGAGGCACAAGGTGAAACTCGCGGAAAAGATGTTTTTACTATTTTGGGGGCGGTTATTTCAAATATCTGAAAACAAGTATAAAATTCAGATAAAGTCTCAACAAATAGAACTTCAGGTTTCCGTCCTTAAGCCTACCATTATGTGCAAAAAGGATGCTCTGTTTTATGTAAGTAAGTAAGTAATTTATTTTCACCCTCCATTTTGGAAAGCTGAGTATAATAAAATGAAAAAAAGAAACATAAACAAATACAAAGCACACGATATGTCTATATGCTTGAGAAATTAGTTAATTTTATTGTTTCGACATTATTTTGCTGCTAAATTTGAACTTCTCGCCAGAAACGAGCCACAAAATCGACAATCACCTCGGCAGTTGCTTATAGAATTCGAGCACAAAGCGAGCCACACAAATATTGTTGGTCGCGGAAACACGCCTGTGGGCACTGGTCCCACAAAAGACCGCAGAAACGCTCTAAGCCACAATCGACCCTCAAACTGTTTATGGTAGCACGGAAAAATGCCTCTTGACTTAGTCGAGTTTGAGCCGCAAAGCGAGCCACAAAGATCTTGTTGATCGCGGAAACATACTCGTGGGCGATAGAAGCGACTGCGAAAAAACTCTTTATCCAACCACAAACACTGTGTGGGTCATGGAAAAACGCCTTATGGGCTTGCACGAACGTGTACTCTTCATAGAGTCATACATCTATTGCAGTGCTTACCGCTAAAGGTTGAAAACGTTGCGTACCCCTTTTTGGACGAATCGTTGATTTAATACTTTTGCCATGATCAGACTGTCAAAAGACCATATTGATTGTCATCAATGATGAGGCATAAATGTATTCCTGCAATTGCGTATAATAGCGTATCATATTTTGAAGACAACATTAGTTGCGTTTTTGCAGATACCATGGTATGTGATACCGCGGTCTAAAGCCGTTTTCGCAGTTATCGTGGTATCTGATACCACGGTCAAAAGGCGTGTTTGCAGTTATCGTGGTATTTCGCCAGTAATCATGGTATCTGATGTTCAGAAAGTCATCTCACTTTCATCAAATGTTGTCAAATTGGTGAGAAAGAAGTTTAGCACTTAGTAATGTAACTGGATATCAATTTTTCTTTTGGGATGACTTCGAAAACTGCAATTTCGGCAATAGTCTTTTTGCAGAGCAACCGTGTATCAGATACCATGGTAACTGCAAAAACGACTAATTGCAGATTCAGTTACCGTGGTAACAGACACCATAGTATCTGCAAAAACGCAACTATTGAAACTAAGTCATAACAGAAGACTAAAAAAACGATTCAGGCGAGACATCAAAGCTATAGACTAACTTGATTTTGAATATAAGGTTTGAAGCCAAGCTGACCATTCATTACGAAAGAAATAGAAAACCGTGATTTTCGGGGTTTTTTTAATTGTAAATAATCACAGATTAGTACATATACATTTTTAAAACGCACATTTTATCTTTCGTTATTTATTTTTATCTGCATCCGCACCGTTTTCTTCTGGTTTTTAGTTACATCTCGTCTTATTGCCTGTTGGTTCCGCATCGTTCTCCTGTTGTGATTGTGGTGGATTTTATGATTTAGTTTTGTTTTGTTTTTCGCTGAGGACGGTTTGCCGGAAGTGCAACCGAAATATCCGAATTTATATTTATCCCTCGCACATCATCCTAGAGGGATAATTAGCTGATCAAGAAAAAAACCCGAAAATCACGGTTTTCTATTTCTAACTTGATTTTGATACCTTCGCGCACCCTTGCGAGGTTCTCTCGTGCCCCTTTCGGTACACGTACCACCTGTTGGGAACCACTGCTTTACTGTATACCTCTGGTCATCATATTCTGTCTATAACAAAACAATTGCTATTATGGATGAATTAATTGATTATGCTTTTAGGGTTATTTGGGAGCCGAGATTCATGCCCTATCTTCAGCAGCGAAGCCATTGGCCGGCTGGCTGGCTCGGGACGCTGTGCAAGAGTCCCGTGAAGCCTGTGGAGGTCATGGCTATTTGGCCGGTGAGTTCTGTAGTTTAGTTTGAAGTCACTAAGAAACCTTGCTTTTGTCCCGTTCTGCAGTGTTGCCACCCGATGAAAAATTTATCTCAAAATAGTACCATGAAGTAGTACGAAAAAGTTGCACGCAGTACTAACGATGTTACTACATGCTTCTACTTCAAGACTACCGTGTTACTGCATACTACTAAATGCTACTATTAGCAAGACTGGGTGCTACTATGGCAAGACAGGATGCTACTGGATACTACTACATAAGATTGGACCAGTCTGAGGCATAATAAATGATAGTATTCTTTGTTATTACATAGTATTACATGCAACGTTTTCGTACTACTACGCAGGCTACACATTTTTCATCGGGCATATTGGCGGATTTTACGAACGACTGGCGGATTTATTTTTGTGCTTGCTTATTAAAATTGTTTGTTTGGGTTCTATTAACAATCCTGTAAATTTTTGGAGATTTCTTGCAATTTTGGGTGAAAAGAAATTTTGGCATATTTTTACTAAGACATCGGCGTATTTCTTGGATGACGATCTGGCAACACCGCCGTTCTGTCTCCTCCTTCCTTCCCCAACGCTTGGAACCAGTGACGGATTAAACCCTGTGGGAACCCTCTTTAGGCAGAGGCGCCATGTATGGAGGGGGGGGGGGGGGGGACAAATTCTGCCATTCGGTAAAAAAAAAAATGCGACAGCGCGACGCTCCGCCATACAAATGTAGATATTTTTCCACAAACAGTCGGTAAAACTGAGCAGACGGTAAATACTTTGCCCCCCCCCCCCCCCGAAACATTTGGCTGGTAGAGATTCTGCCCTAGGCAGTCGAAATTGTGGAAACCCCTTGCAAAATGTCTCAGTACCTGTACTTTTGATGATCTAAGTGCTATGCTCGATGCTATCCCGATGAAAAATTAGTAGCCTGCGTAGTTGTATGATAGTTGTACGAAAAAGTTACATCTAGTGATATGTAATAGTAAAGAGTACTATAATTTAATGTGCCTCAGACTGCGCCAATCTTAAGTAGTAGTATATAGTAACATCCTGTCTTGCTCTAGGAGCGTCCAGTCTTGCTAATAGTAGTAGGCAGTAGAATGCAGTAACGCGATAGCCTTGAAGTAGAAGCATGTAGTAGCATCAGTTAATACTCCATGCTACTGTTTCTTACAACTTCATACTACTACTCTGAGATAAATTTTTCATCGGGATGTTGTCGCCGGCCATATTCTTTGTCTTTTGAAAGAAAATTCACTGAACTAAATCAAAGGCAAAGCCACTGCAAATATTAAGGAAACGATTTGACCCCTTTCTTGAAAAATGAACAGTGCAGCAAATTTCTTTCCATCGACATCAATCCACAAAAATCTTTAAAATAGTGTAACTAATCCTAAATATTTAATTATAAAACGAGCCCTGTTTCAGGATAGGGATGACACATTTTGACTGAATGAAGAAAACCAGCTTTTAAGTTTCTTTTTTTTTCATATTTGCGGCCGTTAGCAGATCTGTCGTGTTGTAGTCATTGATCATTATAGTAGCCTGTTCGACTCGCCTGTTCGACTCGCCTGTTCGAAAATAATATAAAACGCATAAAGGTTTGTTCCCTGACCAGTTCGCAAAATTCTCACACCAAAGGGATGCAATTAAAACATTTAGAACAGTGAAAGCATTAGGTATTCGGTTTGAATTAAAGTATCGCACGCATAAATAAAGCAATTTCCCAGATTCCGGCAAATTCTGCGAAAACCGAGACAAACTAAAACGTTTCTGAAAAACGCTAGACCGGATTTGGTCCGAAGAAATACAGCGAGAAATTCTCTCGACAATCGCAGAGAAATTTGGAGTGGAGCAAAAAGTACCCACGGCGAGACTCGAACTCGCAATCCCCGGCTTAGGAGGCCGATGCCTTATCCATTAGGCCACGCGGGCTTATGAGTAACCACCAGGGTTGATTAAATAGAGAATACTTTGTAACACGTGTGGGCAGATTATCTGATCATAAAATTAGCATCTCCCCTATAGAAAATAGTTAAAGCACAATAGACACTTATAATGCTTTACTTTGTATTAAATCCTTCACAAATAAACATTTCCGATTTCTTTTAGAAGGCGCTACGAAAATCGGCCGTTTTCTTGTTATCCCTTGTCTTTGCCTCTCTGGCATTTCGGCGATTCAAATCTTAGGAGCTAGGATATCGTGGCAGGAAATTCAAAAACTACCAGCAATGCTTGATAGAAAAGGATATATTTGAGATGTCACCAAAGTCAAGCCGCAGATGCAGTTTACCTGATTGTTCTAGTATTTCATCAGAAGTTCCATGGCTTAAAGTGCCTGTTAAAAGTTTTTCTTTGTGGAACTGTGTTGTGAAGCTTGATTAGCTTGCTTTAAAAATGTACCAGAATATGCAATAAGCTTATAAAAAATAACATAGCTACAAAAATCATTCAAAGACAAATAACCTATTCAAATCTGAAGTATACAAGCTGATTTATGCATAAAATAAAGATCTACTAAGTATTATAAGAAACATCACTTTTATTTTTGTCCAAGCTAGTATTTTCAATTCAATTTTCAATTCAATATAATCTAAAAAACAGATAACGGACAAGCCGATGGGTTGTTTTTACGTCTAAACATAACATCATAACAACAATCTATAAATATATACAATTCTGCGACATTTATACCGACGTCTTATGATAAATATGGTCAATACCATGCTAGACTACGATTAATAAAATACAAATAACCTAAAAATTAATATTCAAAAGCGCTCCGAGTTATATAAACGAACAAACGAGGGGACGAAACTCTGAGCATACCTTGTTCGTAAAGCTACCACCGGCTCTAAACGAGGCACAGGGTCGGCAGCTTGACGAGGAAGACGAATTCGGGAGGGGAGAAAATCAGGGGGGAGTATATCACGGTGAAATGGGTTTTGGACTGTAGATGTACCGAACTTCATACAAAGTTGAAGTCGGCGGCATGAAAGGGTATCTAACTTAAATTGCTTTAGGAGCTGAATGTATGGGACTTTTGGAGCTTTAGATGTAACGAGCAACGCTCTATACTGTATCCTCTCAAGCAAATCCGACTGTTCCTGGGTGAGACCAAAATGCCAAACCGGACATCCATATTCTAGGTTAGAACGGATAAAAGAAATGTAAACGCGTAGTAAATGGGGAGATGGAACACCGTAACGGGACAAAAGTTTAAGGTAGCTTATAGCCGCGTTAGCTTTTTTGAGCATACTCTCAACCTGCCTTTGCCACCTCAGATCCGAGGTTATGTATACTCCCAGCAGCTTCAGTTCGTTAACCTGACACGTATCTGGGAGTGGTGGGTTGAAAGATAGGGTACCTTGAAGGAAAGAAACTGTTAAAATCACAGACTTGTTCATATTAACAACCATTTTGTCAGACTCTGCTTCCTCGCAGATATCTTTCATTATGGTTGCAGAGCTACTTTGGATATTTTTATAGCACTTTTCCAGGACAGACAAGTCATCGACGTATTTCAGCCGGTCTGGTGAACTTCGGGCCAGCTCGTTAACCATAACAAGAAACAACATTGGACCTAAAATAGTACCCTGAGGCACACCGCAAAAAACTGGGAGGGAATCAGAAAACGTTGATTTATATTTCGTCCGTTGGGTTCTATGAGACAAAAAATTCGCAATTATTTTCACAAGGAAAGGGTGAACATTAAAATCTAAAACCAACTTCTTTAAAAGCACACTATGGCAAACCAGGTCAAATGCTTTCCTCAGGTCAATCGCAATCAAGTTGAGCCAACGTTCAGGGTCGTCCAGATGCTTGAGCATAGTATCAAGTAAACTGACTAGGTAATGTGTGGTTGACGTCTTCGGCATGTTCCCAAATTGTTTAGGGTCAATCAGCTCCAGTATATAACCTTTAACCAAGTAGCTACAAAACTTTCATAAACCTTGCTGAAGATAGGCGTCATCGTTATTGGTCGCACACCTGAAAAATCATTTGGGGAATCTTTTTTGGGGATAGGGGTAACAAAACCGTTTTTCCATCCAGACGGATATTCCCCAGTTTTTGTTATAATATTAAAAATATGAGTCAAAGGGGCACATAATGAATCTGGGAAAGCCTTTATAAGATCCACCGGTATATCAACAGGAGTAACACTAGTTCGCTTTAGTTTCTTTAATTTTTTCACTGTGTCCGATTCCGAAATCTCGGGGAATTCCGTAAAATCAGGAGCTGGACTTGGGATTTCTTCCTCAGGAAGAGGAGGTAGAGATTGGACGATGTCGGCTAGATGTGTATTTAGTTTATTTGCTGTCTTTGTTTCTTCTTCATCCAACCTGAAATCAACGACACTCTGGGACTTACCGATCATACGTTTAATATTTACATACCACTTACTGAGCTTCGTCTGAAAAAGTTGACTAACCTGATTATCATAATACTGCGACGCCGCCTTACGAGTTATTTTCCTAATTCTGTTTTTAAGTTTATTCGCCTGTTCTTGCTTACCTTCACGAAAAAGCCGTCGCCTTTCCTTTACCAAATTCTTAACCTCCTTCGTGATGTAAGGTCGGTCTGATGAAAAGCGCCTTGTCTTTTTTTCAGGGAAGCAAGTTTGATACGTATTAAGCAAAAGGTCCTGAAAAACAGAAGCTTTTTCGCTAGTACTACTAGCAGAATACACTTCCTTCCAGTCTTGTTTTTGAACCCATTCTCCAAACTTCAGTAGCCCGTTTTCAGAGATGGGTCTACTTGTTGTTTCTGTAGTCGTGTAATTTATTCGTATTTTATTTAACGGGTTCAATTCAAGTGTAAAGTGGTAGCTGCCTCCTAAAGGCGGACCAGCTACAGGGGCACAATAAAACTCATGCATGTTGGTGGAGATTTTGTCCAAAAGGGTACCTCCTTTTGTTGTCGGGTTCTTTACAACTTGCTTAAGATTAAAAGCCTTATTTACATAATCAAGTCTTAATTCATTGGCGTCACCAATCATAAAAATCCCACAATTAGGAAATCTCCCGGACATGTAATCAGCACTATATTGTAGTTTCTCCAGGAACTTGGAACGATCACTGGCACTTTGACCAGGCGAATAGTAATAGCAGCAGACAGCAATTCCGGTGTATTTGCGGGGGAGTCTTTTTGGCTTAACAAACGTCCAAATAATTTCGTCAAACTCATCAAGGCAAGGGACATCGATCATGGAAGCATTGAGTTTTTCGTGGCAATAAATGAGCACACCTCCGCCTTTCTTTCCAAGTGGATGGTCATCCGGACGGAGTTTCAAAAAACTGTTATAATTCGCCACCTTTAGCAAATCTGGATTCTGTCTGTGAACTTCAGAGACCACAACAATGGCAGATTTCGTAACGTGGATTAGACTTTCCAGTTCAGCCACTTTATCAGGGTTCAAACTTTCCGCGTTACTGTAAAGGAAATTCGGGAAGCTAAATTCGTTAGAAGAGTACTCTTTTGAAACATTGCTTACCTTGACACGGATGGAGGGTACTGGGGGTTTGTCTGAAACTGCTGTAGTACTTTCCGATTGCAGGCCGGCAACATCATCTAAGGTGGCAAGGGCAGAGAACCTGTTACTAGTTGAAAAATAAAAATTCTCAGCTAAACCGTTGTTATTTGAACTTGGGCTGGGTAGTTTAAAGAACGACTCTGTGTGAAGGTGCGTTGCCGGTTTAGGGGATTGGGAAGGATAGGGTAATGATGAGTGTTGAAAGGGGGAGGTACGAGGGGACGTAACGTGCTTGGCAGATAAGACAGATTTTCCCGTCGGTTTGGGGTCGGCCTGAGGACTTGGTTTATCATTCTTACTGGTCCCGGAGAAGTATGATTCATCATCCGCTGATCATTTATGTTGGGGAGAAACGGGAGCCTTCCTGTCAGTGGAGGAGGATAAATCGGGGAGTCTAGAGGCGGGACAAAAGGGCTGGGAGGATACCAGCTGTGTTTCGCAGTGGATGGTAGATGCTCAAGCATGCTCCTCGGTCTCAGTTCCATAGACGAACACGAAGGGTGGAAAAATGGATTTGGACCGGAGGGGAGAGGTGGCGGCCGCAGATGCCTCCGGAATCGCTCTGACAGAGGTTTGGTTGAGGACCTACCATCCATCATTACCGGTGCATGGGCAAAATTGCACGATTTGTCAGTACATGATAAAAAAGAACAAAGGTCAACATGGTCAAAACTACATTTGTGTGACTTACAAACACCCGAAATGAAACCGCGACATACATGTAAAAACTTGCACTGCTTGCGGAATTTGCAAAACCCGCGATTGTAGTGACTACAAATCACATTTTTCTTTCCGCTCTTTCTCACGTTATCTTTCTTCCCTTCTTTAGCGTTTTTCTCGAAAATTATGACTACGTCGTCGTTCGCTGACGGCATGTTACCCTGCTCGGTGTTCTCTAAGGCGTTCGCTCCGCTTTGCTGTGTTTGCTTGATTACTACAGCAGCAGTGGGTGCTTGCATAGCCTTTGACGTCACTACGACATTCGCGTCAGTCTGTTGTGCTGAGTCAGCTACGTCAACCACGGACTGCTGTGGCACTGTTGTCATTTTGTCACTTTCTTTCTCCTTCTTTTCTAGTTTTGCGCGGAGTTCGGCAATTATTTCCTGAAGAATCTTTATTTCGACTTGTTGCTGTGAGCACTGAGAACAGGCATCGGGTGGGCTAGAAATGTCGCACTGGGTACTGTGGTCTCGAACGATCGTGTCGAGTACTGGTTCACATTGTGTACCGCTGTCACGCACTATTATTATTTCACTGTCTCCAACCTCTTCCGTCTTGGAAGTCTGAAGATTTGTTAATGAATGCCGCGCCGAGCTGTTCAGTTGAGTGGTAAATTTGCTATTGAATGTATTCGACGGGGAGAGGATTTTATTTCGTATGTTGAGCATGCACTGGCCCAAAAAATTACGCTTTGAAATATCACAGAGAGGAAACTGTTGAAAAGAGCTGCTGATCTAGGGGGTAAGCATTGTTCCTAGGTTGTTACAGAGTGGGATTGGGATAGTTTGATGCGCCCTTTGAACTTTAAGTACAGAAGAGGTATGCTTATTTGAACGTTTGTTGACTTTGAACTTTGCCATTTCATGCACTTGTTGTGACTAAAGTTAGCTATAAGTTAGCCAAAGTAGGTAATTAAGGGCCTTTGAAAACATCTGAATAGGTATTTTGGATCTTTATTCTACGATTTAGCCCAAAACTGCACTGTTTACATTTAAGTAACTGTTCGAATAAGCATACCCTGTCGTATGTGTATGCCTGAGGTTTTATTTGTTAGGCCATGCTGTTTCTGCGCACCTTAATAGGAAGCTTGGCAACCCTGTTTCCCCTCTATCTTGGATATTTTCGTACAATACTGTCTTACCTACATTACAGTAGCCTACTGATCAACTGTACGTTCCTAAAAAATGTACTTGTAGCCCATAAATATTTTACAACAAAAGATAATGGTGTAGAAAGATACTAAATACAAGAAAAAGAAAGAAATAGAAAACCGTGATTTTCGGGTTTGTTTTTCTTGATCAGCTAATTATCCCTCTAGGATGATGTGCGAGGGATAAATATAAATTCGGATATTTCGGTTGCACTTCTGGCCTCGCTTCTGGCAAACCGTCCAAACCCCGAAAATCACGGTTTTCTATTTCTTTTGTAATGACTGGTCAGCTTGGCTTCAAACCTTATATTTTACAAGAAAAAGAAGGAGGCACGAACGTATGGTAGATTTTAAATCAAAAGAAAATTTAGTCTAACCAGGCGGTGATGTCCTTCCACCCATTTTCGTTTCTACGAGTCCAAGCTTCCGATGTCATTTGTATCCGCCATAAGGGCACTACGCCATTTTTGCATCTGCCAATATGTATGCCTCTTTTCGAAACGGACCAGGCTCCCGCATATTCTTTCCGCGGAGCTCATTGGCCAGAAAGGCCAATTACGCAATGTGCCGCCAGGGGCCGCGCACGGCAAAAACAGCCGGGATGGCTTTGTACTTTTTTGAAAACACGACACAGTTTCAGAGGAGTCGGGCAGATTAGAATATTGAAACAGAAACTTCAGAAAAGTTCGATACCAAATTTTTAGCTTCATTATTTGTCTATTTGCCATAAGAAAATATTTGGCGCCGATTTAACCACCCAGCCCCCCGCCCCCCCCCCCCCTCCCAGGTCAAACTGTGGTATTCTAAAAGTATTCCAAGTCTGTTTTCGTTTCCTTGTTTAGGCTACTTAGTCGTACTTCCATAACACGGTACCTGTTTTATTTTAAGAATTATAGAGGATGAACTTTACAGAACCGACAGAAACAAAACGAAAACAAGAGCTGCGACCCCGTATGGCACTTGTTATGAGTAGATAGTACAAGAAAGTAGTTGAGAACGTCACAAAATACCCCTTCTACCCCCTAGGCTCGGACCTAGAAATCGGATATATAGATTCGCTTGAGTCTGAGCATTTTCCAGCGTCACGTGAGATCATCTAGGGTAGATGAAAATCTAGGTCATCAGTTCTTATCACCCATAAAGTTTCACTCGAATCGGACCACTCACAGAAGTCAGTAATTTCCGGATTCCCCTTCCCTTAACTCACCCAAATATGAGTGAACGGAAGTTCTCCTAGGGCATAGTGTCGGGTCTCTAAGTCTATTCAGTCGGGTCACTAATATGTCTGCCAAGTTTCATCGTCTGGAAGTATCCTATCTTGCGATCACCGGGAATTTCGGGACCCCCCCCCCCCCCCCCCCAAGAGCCCTGGTACGATCTGGTCGTCTCAAGAACGTGTCTACGGCATATGTTTGTCCTTCCCACCAAGTTCCATCCGGATCTCTCGACTCTCCGGTGTACTCCCAAGTATCTGATTCGGTCCGGCCTTGAAATGGAACATCTGAGACGATTGCTCTTTCCACTTCACGAGTTTCATTCAAATCCTTTAACCCATTCAAAAGTTATGCATGCCACTAGATTCCGGATTCCCCATCCCTCCACTCCCCCCACGACGGTCGGATCGGAGAAACGAGTATGCTTAAGTCAGTCTGTTCGGGTCCCTGATGTGCCTAATAACAAGTTTCATCGTCATAGTACATCAGGAAGTACCGAACTTGCGGCATCACCGAATTCCGGATCCCCCTCCCCCATAATACCAGAATCCGGTCCGGTTATGTCAGTGATTTATCTAGGACGTGTGATTATTGTTCTCACCAAGTTTCATCCCGATCACCACACTCCAAGCGTTTCTTAATAATTCTGCCCCCCCCCCTCCACTCCCCCGATAGTCACGGGATTCTTTGGAAAAAGTCACATGGCGATGCAACAAAGACCAAGTGATATCGTGGACAGGATAGGCTAGACTTTTCTTGTGTTTTGTAAATTGCAGCCAGTTACATTTGTCTTGTAGTCGCCGGCTTTGGAGCAATCCGTGACGACAACGACGCAAGTCTTACCTACGAAGGCGACAACAATGTGTTGCTGCAGCAAACTTCTAACTGGCTCATATCTTTGTGGAACCAAGTCCGGTCGGACGAAACCGGAAACCCGGAATTCGACCGGAGGTCTCCCCTGGACACTGCTCGATTCTTGAAAGACTGGTGGAAGATAATACAGTACAAGGTTGGATCACTGCCAGAAGAAGGGTGGATGGTACCGAAGGGTAAGCAAGCATATATTAAAGCACACCTCGCACTTTTTATTGCTTGTGTTCCAATATTCAAAACTATATGAGTACTGTTGAACTAGGCTCTGCTTTTAACAGAATAAACACAGCTTTTGTCTGTTTTAATCCTTTTCCACGGCCCGCGGAATTCTAGCAAATCTCGGCAAAATTCAGATAACAGGTTTTACAGGTTTGACGCATCAATAGCACGATAGGCGAACACTCGTCGGGAGCATAATGCGCACGGAAAGTATAGCGAGTCTTGGGCTCAGCAAGTGCAAAGATTAGTAAGGTCTCGTTAGCGGGTTTAGAATGTAGCATACGGAATTTGGGTCTCTGGGCTTATGAATTAATGAATGCAATTACGGAAGTAGGTTGCATTGGCAGTATAGATAGGTGCGGCGGGTCCTTTAAAGTTGCCCAGGTGGTTGTTCCCGGATTGCGCCGCGAGATGATCCCACGATCATACCAAGTCCTGGTCTGAACTGGCGACTTGGATGGGGGTGGGAGGGGCGTCACTATGGGGGGGGGGGACTCCCTCCCACCAAAGGTCTTGAGAAAGTACTTTCGAAGCCTGGCGAAAGTTCACGTGTTTGTCGGTGCGGAGCGCCGGCAAACAGAAGAAATAGAATTGTGTATGCTTTTGTCGAGCGTCGGTCCATTCGTCGGCACTTCGAGTTCTTTTTATACGCAAGAAAGAAAATCCTGCAAACATTGGTCGGGCAAAACAAGGAAGAAATCGAATTCTGCATGCTTTTTGTCGGGCCTAGGTATCATCTACGGTATCGGGTTCTTTTTATACATAAGGAATACAGAAGAAATTAAACTTGTCTGCTTTTGTCGAGCGTCGTCGATTCGTCGGCACCGTCATGCCTCTGTCGGGCCTCGGTATTGTCCTCGGCAAATCGGGTTCTTTTTATACTTAAGGAATAAGGAAATAAGCTTTTGTATGCTTTTGTTGGGCGTCGGTTGACTCGTCGGCAAATCTGGTTCTATTTATACGTAAGAAATCAAATTCTGCAAAACTTTATCGGGCGCACCCAGGAAATTCAAGTCTCTTCGATACGACGGATTATTTTTAACCGGCAGAAATCAACTTCTGTACAATATAGTCGGGCAAAACACAGAAGTAATCAAATGCTGTATGGTTTTTCCGGACGTCGGTATTTTCGTCGGCACATCGGGTTCTTTTTATACTTTAGGAATGGTGTTGAACTCCAGTCTGCGTGGATCTCTTTCTGCCTTCTCGGTTGACCGTTGGTGTTACTTTCCGTTAGAGGTTTTGCTATAGTAGACTGCGGTCGATCTTGAAGACTTTAAATTCTGTTTGGCAGGGAGTTGGGCGCTGGTAATGACTTGAAACTGGTTCGGGAGTTTTTTGCTTGTTGCACAGGCTTTTAGTTGTCGACTTCTTCGTTTAAGGATGCGGCATTCGAAAAAGAAGTGTTGGTTTCTTCTTCTGCCTTGCACATACGATAAACAATTGGTTTTATCTCATGGTTTTAGGGCTACTGTTGTAGGCTTCTGCCTAAGCCATGGCCGCTCAACTAAGTGGCCTGAAAGGAAGGGGTCTTCCTTTCCGCTCACTTGGTTGTTCACGCAGTCTTTCAGCACGGTAGCGTCTTATCGAAGGTGTAGATGTGTTCGTACGGTTTTAGCTATGTTCAGGTTCAGGACACGTTTATTGTACTCTACTCACTGTTGTGTTGTCTCCTCCAAGCTTCACCAAACTCTGCTATGATCTCCAACTGTCTCTCTCGAAAAATGACCAGAAAAGCCTTTTTATAGACTCTTTCTCTGACGTCAACTTGCCTTGCTCAACTCCCACTGATCACATGCTTATCTCCCGCGTGCAAACCGCAGCGTCTCGGAAGCGTTATGTAAGAACTTCTGGTGGAACTTGGTATTGAATTCTCCTTTTAGATCTTGCCGAGTTTAAAAGGTTCGGAAACGATGTTCCTTTTAAATCTGAGTTTAAAAGGTAAACCAGATGAAAACTTTGAATTTGCTAATAATAAAGACATGAAGACCCTTCGTAACAACGACGGTTTTTGGAGTGGGTTGTGCTCCATTCGAATAGGGTTTTGTCCAGGAGGATGGTTTGGGACTTCAGCCTGTAGAAGATGGATGATCTGAGTCTATCTTTGAGTGGTGAGGAGTAAGGTCGGAGGTTGGGTGTTCAGATTCTCGCTCTGGAAGTGTCTCTCGCTGTTGTTGGTTGCTGAGGGAACTGGATACTACACTGAAAAAAAGCTTGCAGTATTTGCTACTGGGATTAATCTTGTCTCTAATGAGATAAAAATCTCCAGTTCGGATTAATCTTATCCCAGTAGAGATAAGATTAATCCCAGTAGCAAATACTGTAGTTAACTTTAAACCTTACTCAGAGAGACTTTTTATAGTGTAGCTCAGGTGTAGCTACGACATTACCAGCGAGCTTGTCCACCACTTCATTCTGACTGATGCCTTTATGTGGCTTGAGATGTGTTGGACATATACCGACTCTATACCGTTTGACTGGAATGTTAAAGGACACCTGAGCAATGAAACCATACGTGAACACACCATGGAGAATGCATTTACAGACATGGCCACGGAGAGCATTCTTCTCCTGTTCCTGACATTTTCAAAATAGGGATGTTTGTTTCTGAAGGTTTGCACATGCAGACTCCAAGACAAAAAGCGCAATTCATTCAAAATTTTGTACAGCGCTGGCCGGATCGTATTGGAATTTCTTGTAGATACGTTTGGGCTTAACTGGTTAAACAAATATTCCAGAAGAAGGGTTGATTGGAGACATTTGTTCATTTCTAAAATTGTTCGGTACTGAAATAAGGACAGATGCAAAATGCAGCAAAAATCATAGCTTGGAAACACTTTTTCGTATTTCGATTGGGTTTTCTGCAGGCAATGTTAACGTAAGTCATACAGATAGGCATGATACTTGGTACTCTTCGTTCAGGTGTCCTTTAACAGTAGGTTTCGGATTTTTGTCAAATAAACATCTCTGCTGGATCTATGAATTTCTTTATCTCTTGGAGAGAGGACTTCGAAATCCGTGAGAAAGATGACTTTCCTTGTTGGAGGGGGTCTCCGGGAAAGGACTTCTGATTTTGATTCTGATTAATGCTAGATTTGAATTTCCCGCGAAATTCGAGCCACAAAATCGAAAATCACCACGACAGTTATTTGTCGGATTCGAGCCACAAAAACCTTTCACGGAAACACACTTCTGTGCCATGCCGCACAAACAACCGCGGAAACACTCTTTTCGAGCCACAACCGAGCCGCAAACTGTTTGTAGTAGGATTGCGGAAAATATCACATACCTTAAAGTTGCGAAGAGCCTTTTCGAAAAAAAAATTCAGGTGGTTTCTTTCCTGAATGTAGTTTCTAAGTTCATTACTAAGCGATGTAAGATTTGCATTTTTTATTCGTCACGACCGTCAAAAAGGGCAGATTCGCTGTGTCTTTCTTTTTTCCAAGTTTGTTTTTTTTTATAGAAAAGCTGCTTTAAAATGTAGAGAGGTTAAAGATATATGATGTATTCGAGACGAGCGAGGAATGTGCGAAAGTCAGCAAACTTGGCGTTGTGGTGAATGGATTCACAAGCATGTCATGTTTTCTAGTGAAGGCTGAGGTAGAACCGACAGACCTCAGATGTGGCTCATTGCCACTTGGTGAAATTTCCTTGTTTTTCTTTCAGAGAGTCTGCGTGCGTATGAGTTCTTGGTCTGCTACCTATGCAAAGCCACTTCTGAGAAAATGGAAAAACTAAAGGGCGCAGGAGCCAGCGCCTTCGATGCCCGAAACAACATTCAAACCTTCCACGCACGTACGCTGGCGATTGTTTATTGCGAGGTATGAAACTCGGAAATAATTAGGTTCAAGGGGTATTATTATCCACTAAAGTAATATACAAAACATACAACCTAATGCAAAAACATTACTAGTGCATACTATGTTTAGGGGTCTAGAGGAATCGCACCTGATGTCTAGAGGAAGAAAAAAAACAGTAAAAGGGAACTCGTAAAGTTTCGATTATGCCCGATCCAGGAGGTGTGCTCTTACCTTAGTTCCTCCTGCACCTCCAGAGGTGCTCAGGGTATCCAAGAAGAGCCACCAGTCGCCTCTCATAATGGCCGCTGCCCATACATCTTCCCATTCGGGCTGGATGGACGCATTTATATTATGAAGATCCGATTGGTAGGGTAGGTACGGCGAAGAGATAGAGGTATGCTCTTACGAACGACAAACGAGTAAACCCGTCAAGAGAAGACGAGTAAACCCTTGAAGGGTAATCCCGCTGTCGAGCTTAACTTCTTCATACTAGCCCTGGGGCAGAACTGTGTCCATTGGCCAAGTATGTGTGCTGTACCCACGATCCGCACTTCCAGCCGCGTGCTATTTTACAGAGATCGCCACCTGCAGTATATGCGGGGCTGTTGTATTCGCGATTAATTTATCCCTCTTTCCCATCCACTTTTCGGCTATTGAAGAAGCACCTTGCAGGGAAGCACGGACTTGGTCGGAAGCAATGCAGTGCCGAAACGCCATTTAGCAGAAGCGGGCCGAGAAGTGGACGTGTAGCGTGCAACAAAAACGAGGCTCAGGGTGTATCTAGTGGGGCAGTTTAAAGCTTCCACCCTTGAATATTGTGTCTCTTATGCGTTACTAGTCGCGTTTTTGATCGAAGTTCGAAGTTGCCTTCAAACTCAAAGTTCTCTACTTAAATACCGTTTTTGGTCGCCGTTCACAGTTTCTTTGTCCTTCAAACTCTGACAGTCAAACTTCGTGAGCTAGCAAGTTCTAAGTTTGCTTGAATCGTCGAAGAAACGTCGACCGGGCAAGGATCGCCGGAGTCGTAAAAATAACTAAGCAAACGGTGAACTTCGACGGCGTTCGAAGACGGACATTAAGCAACCGGCTAAGCCAACGGCGAACAAAACTTCGATCAAAAACGCAATGACTGATTCTTCCGTGTCAGCGCTTGCGGTAACTGCTCGCTCGAGTTCGCCCTCAGCCCGAAACAGTGTGGTCATTAATGTATGCGTGTAGTTACAACAATTTTAGTTCTAAAAAAAGTTCCTTCCATCACAGAGCGTGCTTCTTCGTCGGTTCATCGAATTGTCCCAGAACCCTGAAGTTGACATTAAGCTACGGAACGTGATCAGTCGCTTGGCGGCACTCTACGGTGCCTGGTCGCTGGAGAAGCACGCGGCAACACTGTACCAAGGTAAACCGTGCATTGTAGCTTCTAATGGGAAATATAGTGTTCTATGCTAACCAACCATCGATACTTGGTTATGTTATGATCCCTTTGTCTAATCTCGCTGTTTTGCTGTTAGTTCAACATAGCGTTCAAACGCGCGCCAGGCTACAATGCTGTGGCGAATAAAGCTCATGGTGGTTCATTGCTGTTAGCTTGTCGCTATTGTTTTGCAAAGGAAACGCGATGTGCAGTTTTGTATTTCGGCAACGCCTGTTGGCTATAAGAACTGCTTTATCTCTCGTAACAACTGAACAAAAAGTACTGATTCCGACCCCTTTTATCTACAAGCGCGTAAACGAAATATACAAAATGAATGGCACGATGCCGGAGACGTAATGAATAACTAGGGACCGGACACTCTATACACGAAAGATACTATTCTAAGAGTTCGTCCACAACAACGCCGCCTTCCCTTAGACAACTAAATTTGAAAGGATACAAAGGCCAATTCTCTCAGAGCATTTCTTCTAATCTCAGCAATAAAGACTCGTTCGGGTTTTTAGCAGGCTTCGGTAAATTCTCTGGTTGAAAACTTGAAACGGTTCGTAAGCCGGAACTGGGAAATGTTGTTCTTGGACAAGACCTGGAACTGAGCACCCACAGGACTAACAGGAAAAAGCTGTTCCTGACTTCGAACTTGTTTTTCAGGGGGCTTCTTGGATGGAAGATCTGGAACGACAACGCTGCGCTCTGCTATCATACGGCTATGCTCCGAACTAAAAACCGATGCAGTTTCGCTGGTAGATGTCCTCAGCCCTCCGGATTTTGTACTGAGGTCCGCCCTTGGCCACTCGGATGGACAGGTAAGTCACAAGATTAGAGGACAACAATTTTTGGCAGGTTTTATTACTACAAGAAGATTTGTAGTAACCACACCACCCCCTTACCCCTTTGTTTATGTGCTAGTGTTTTTTTGTATAGTTATTTTAGTATTTTCTTCCTTCTTTTCTTTATTGTACTACACTTGTTTTTCCTCTGAAATTTGTGGGTAAGAAATAAATTATTATTATTATTTAGCAGATTTAATACAGCTTTAGAGCTTGAGGTTTTTGTTTTTCGTCTTTTAACTTCATTATGTCAGGCTAAAAATGTAATAGTATAGAATGACTCCAGAATTCCATTTTGGACGCAAAATTCATTAAAGCCCCAAAATCGCCCCTCTAGATTTTGACTACGAAAAAAAAATGAGATATCCTGCCCGCATTGGCTGAAAGTACTTCAACCTGGCAAAATCGAAACGAAGGCCGGACTAAGGAGGGGGCGGGGGGGATTGGGGCGTCATTGGTTTTAGGAAACTTTATAATTAGTGACAGCGTCTACACCCCTATACCTGTGAGCAGGGGCGTCGCTAAGGGGGGGGGGGGGGTACACCCCCCTCGAACAAAGAAAAAAGCTAAAACGGGCGCTCGCAGAGCGCCCGACCACACAAATTTAGGTAAAACGGGCGCTCGCGGAGTGCCAGACCACGAATTTCAGCTGATCTGCGTGCTCACCCAGAAAAGCCAAATGGGGGGCTGGCAGTGCGCCCGGAAAAGTCAGTAATGCTAGTTATTAAAGCGTCGGTTATTCTGGGTTCTCGAGCGTCTGAAACTTAAGGACTTGCATTCTCAGTCGCATGTTTCGACAGGCAGTCTATTTCTAGTCGTTCAGATACAAAGAGGTTTTTTAATCACATTTTGTCAGAATGAGAAGTATGATTGTTAGATCTAAACTTCCATGACCGACAGAAGACAAATATTGAATTTCGCCCTGCAGCACACAGTTTTAACCTAAGTTTTACCATGATCTGTTGTCCACTAGTATCTCTCGATTCTAGTAAAAATCAGGCTGATTTGCTTGTGGCTACCTTTCCAATGATTCGTTAGTTTCATGTAAAGACCCTTTGTATTTTAGTAGAAAAGCATTGAAGGACAGGAATTTTTCTCCAGTCCAACGTTAAAAAATAAGTCGGCTTCGTGCGTCAGCCATGAGAGAAGATTAAATGACGGGTCTGATTACTGCAACACATCTTTTGACTTTTATTTTGTGTTTGAACTCTAAATTCAAAACAAGTCTACTCCATTTCAGTTTTTTTTTTCTGGATGATCAGTACTTCTTTTGTGAAAGGCTCGAACTGAAGCATATTATCCAACTTACAGCTACATGTCTCACATTTTTTTGGAAGCGCGTGAACAAAGATAGACGGGCAGATCCTGCAGCTAAGTGGCCCTTACCTTCATTTGGGATCCGAAAAACCGGTCTGATCATACAACATTCCATAGGATTTGTCGAACGGCGGATTTCATAGTAGGCTCTATATACTGGAAAGTCGCGTCATTTCATTCGGACTTTAGTCTTGAAATTTCGGGGCTTGGCCCGCATTAAAAGCTATATAATTTTGTTGCGGGGTAGTAGAGTTTTGCCCAAGGAAAGTCATAGCATACTTAAAAATTTCGCCTGTGGCGCTCATTTTCGTTCTGTCTGATATACAGTTTTGCGGATATAGTGCTGTGTTTCTTGGCTATTGTATCTAACTGGTATGACTCTTGGGCCTTCCGGACATCTGCCAGTCTTATATTTTAAGTTACTCACCTCCTACGCGCCCGAGCCCTTCAAACCGCTTCGGAGCTCGGAGATACAACTATAGGCTTCTAATCTTCAGTTTTCAACGCTAGCAGTTATTACGAGTTTTATTATCACATATGAGACGAAAAGTTAAAACGGGCGGCAGGCCGGCCCTGCCACCCCCCCCCCCCTCGACTTTTGGCTAGCGACGCCCCTGCCTGTGAGTAACTTATCTACATGAAACATTTTGGTTTCAGGTATACGCACACCTTGAAAAGTCAATGCTCGATGGAATTGGCACTTTGGATAGGCCAGACTGGTGGACAACAGTAGCAGACATTGCCAGATCAAAACTCTGAACGCGTAAAAAAGGATTAAGCGTTTGATACTGGTGGGTTTTCTTGGAGCTTAGGCGGTTTTACTCGTAATCTAGATTCCCATAAGATTGTTTCCGCTTTGCCTGCCGGATTCCGCTCTACCGACCGGAATATCGTAACCACTGCCAATAGAGCTCGTCAGGCGAATCGGAAACCTCCTTGTGCGGGAATCTAGCTTTAAGGTGTCTCCATGCGCTTGGCATTCGACTGCGGCCACACAAAAATTGCATTTGTGCGAGGAGTCACTCCCGCTTGCATCGTTAAAGTTTAACCGAAAAGGGCTGGGGTAGGACAATCTAGTCACCCATCACTTATTCACTTAAATTGGCTTGAAGATCCGCAGAAAATGCGTTACTTCGTTGTTCCGCTATTCACGAGTAATCAAATAGTGGAATTTCCGTGTGATTTGTGGTACCTGTGTGCGTTTGTATTTCTTTTTGATGCCTTACGAGAAAGAATGTTTTTTTTTAGTTCAAGCACTAAGAAATCTCGACCAATCTCACCACTGCCTACCGAAAAGCCGCGTTTGTGTTGAGATTAAAATTTCCCGCGTCGTAGTAGAATTTACGCTGTGAGGATGGCCGCAGATATTCTGAACGTCATAACTAGAGCAGATAGTAGAAATAAAAAAAATCCCTTTGCAGAATCCAAATAATTCAATGTATTCCATTAAATGACACAAAAGTAAGTTGGCTTTTCAGTTAAACTTTAAAGTCTGGAATGAGAGACCTCACTGCCAGTATCAACAGACGAGCCATATCATATGGTTCGCTCTCTGGTCAGCGGCTGGTACAGCCGGTTCGGGTCCTTTCTGCAACCAAATAGAAGAAACATCAAACACATCATCTTCGTCTGTCCATTAAACACCGTAGACAATAGTTGCGTTTTTGATCGCCTGTGTAAGTTCCCCTGTGAGTTGGCCTTGAAGCTTAATTTCTGTTTTTACAGTCAGTTCGCCTGACGCCTTCGCCGTTTCAAGACGCAGGTGAATAAAAAGGAAAATAAGCATCCCGGCAAATCGTTCATAAAATCGCCTAAATAAGTCAGTAAAGGGTAGTACTTGACAGTGAAAAGGCAATTCTTGTAGTTGAAATATACAAGTTGTAATCATCCGTTTCCAAGCACAGTTTCCAAGACTTTCAATTTTGTTGGGTTAATTTATTCATGACATGCGAACTCGGACCGGGAACTGTGTCTGCGTCACAGTTCGCCGTTTCACTCGCAGGTGTTGCAGAACCGAGAACTGACACGGTCTCCGTTTCAGCAAAAACGACAATTAAGCAAACTGCGAACTCGGAAGGTGATCGAAAACGAGAAATAAGAAGAACTGAGGTCAGGAACGGCAATCAAAAACGCAACTAATAAGAGATCGCCGAAAACCCGCCACTACCCATATGGAAAGAAGCGGCGCTATGCAAAAGATGATACAACTCGTACAATCGGAAGACGTTCGAGAGAGTTGGAAGAGGAGAAGAAATGAAAGGATTGGCAACAAGCCAGATCGAAAGCCAACTAAAGTGGAAGGAAGATATTTCTGCCACTCCGGACTTATTAAAGAAAGATGCACTCACTGGTGCTGGCAGTTAATCGCACCCACGTTGAAAACTCCATCGAGAATCTGCTTAGAACTTTCGTCACACCCGAAAAATTTGTCAGAAAATTACATCTGGCTGGTTTGCGTATGTAACCTACGCGGGCTAGACAGCAGTTGACGCCCAAGCGCGGGAGAACCCCTTAAGCCTAGTTCCCACTGCTCAGGTTTGTTAAAGCCAAAATATCTTCTTCTTTTTTTTTTTAAATCAAATCAGTGCTCTCAGACAGTTCAAAACCCCCGAACTCGAGAATGGCCTTACCCCAATCGGCTCTTAGCCTGCTTCGGTAAATTAGGATGCGGCATCATTTCCTTTTAGGCGTAAGATACATTGCATGATGTTGCTGTAAATGTAGATTGCTCTCCGAAGGAGCCATTCTTTCAATCCATCAAATCCATGTAACTTAATTTGTTATTTTTCTTCTTACGTTGGCTTACGTTCAAACCAGTTTTAAATCTGGATTTACGCAAAATATTCACGAGCGGAGAACAGCGTAAGCTTTTTACGTCGACTGTATGATCGTAAGCTGCTCACTGTGAAACGAGCATATTTTCAGTCTGAAGTGACCTTAAAGAGGTTAAAAAAAAAAAGAAAAACAGTATTCGCGTCACTTAATTCAATAAGAGTTTGTACGATGGAAAAAGAAATGGGCAGATTTCTGACGAAGATGAGCAATGGGAACAGGCTCGCAACGTTTTGTTAAGTTTGTCGGCGTAGTTATTTTGAATTTTGGAATAAAATATATGTCACATATAAACAAAGAAGGTTTATTCTACCTCGTAAGAATTTCAACTTTAAGCACCATTTTTGTTTTTATAGCCGGGACTGTCAGTCCTAGCAGGTACACTCTCAGAAGTTTGATAACAGATAACTCATGTTTAAGCATGCTTGTGTTAAGCGTTATGAGAATATAACTTTTCTCGAACAGGTATGCTGTGCACAGGGGCGTCGCAAGGGGGGGGTGCAGCACCCCCCCACCTTTTTGAGATTCGGTAAAATTTTGGGCCGGAGGCCCAAAGTTTTACTAAAATTGTTCGGTATTTTTTCGATTTACGGGGATTCGGTAGTTATACAGAATCCTAAATAGGCTATCTGTACAAATCTCTTCGGTATAATGATCGGGATTCGGTATAATTGCCAGTATTCGGTAGTTATCACGAATTTTGGTGAGAGAATTTACTGAAATCATTTGGTAATTATTTGATGCCGGAACTATTCGGTATATTTATGGAGATTCCGTAGTTACACAGACTCCCGAATAAGCTATTGGTTCAAAATTATTCGGTATCATGATTGGGATTCGGTAATTTATTAAGTATAATTTTCAGGATTAGGAAATTAGAACCACGAATCCTGACTTTGTTCCAGTTTCGCCGAAAGTATACCGAATATGAATATTGTTCGGTAGTCTTTCGATACTAAAACAATTCGGTACAATAACCGGGATACGGTGGTTATACAGAATCCACGCTATCGGTCTAAACTTATTCGGTATAATAACTGTGATTCGGTAACTTAATTCGTTGTAATTGCCAGAATTCGGAAGTTACCACGAACCTCGAAACTCAGAAGAGGTCGAGTGAAGCACTGGTCGCAGACAAAAGGGATGAACTGTGATATCATCGATAATTTCGCCTGCGGCGCTCACTTCATGTTATCATAGGTAGTATATTGACTAGACTACAGTTGCTGCTGCTGCCGGAACCCCGCTCTATCCGTTTTCTGGAACTTCTTATAGTCTCAGTATTTCATCAAGGGTAAATGATAGAATTTGTAAGAGAAGCAGTTAAATTTTAGCCTACAAATCAAAAGATAATGGATTTCGAAAATTTTCGCCTGCGGCGCTCGATTTAAATTTTCTATTGGCTATAATAGATAGTAGCTGTTACTGCAATCATGCCCGGCAACATATTCTCCATGTGGGCCTAGCCAAAACGCCGCCTACTAGTTGGCTTATCGTCTTTCATGCTGCCTTTTATTGTTACTCTTCCTACGTAATCTTTTCTGTTCCATAATTTAAAGCTCGAATTCTTAGTTCTAGGATTCGGTAAAGTTTTTGAAAGATTCGGTAAAATTTTGGCTCTGCACCCCCCCACCGAAAATACACTTGCGACGCCCCTGGCTGTGCATATCTTCATATATCCCAAAGGAAGTTATATTATGACAATTACTTTTGCGGAGGTTGTTACAATATCGTATCATCCTCCAGAGACGCTGATACGAAGCCGTATCAACCTCCACAGAAGTTTCTGAAGTGCTTGGGTCCCAATAGTAGTCATTTTAGTAGGTGTACAGCAGGCTTAGGTTGTCACTCTACTAAAATATAATTCCCTACCCCATTAGCAAAAAAGCACAACAAAAGAAGAATAAGTCCTACCTATAAAAATATTATGTTCGAGAAAGTTCTGATATTTAACATACCGCCATCTCGGTTCATATCAGAATAACAACCTTGACACATTTAAAAATATCAACATCGCCTTCGGCTCGGTAGATATTTGTCATAACCTACCTGGCCTTCGGCCTCGGTGTTACCTTCCGATATCAACCTCGCTGTCTTGAGTAAACCTTTCCTTTTAAGTGTTTTCTTTCTCGAAATGATAACATATAAAGGGGTTGACGTATTCTCGTAACGTTTAACACAGGGATGAGCAACTTCTGTTACCTTATATCAATATGATGTACAATTCCGACAGATATGGGATAGCCCACCCACTGTCTCTTGTTGTTACAGAAACATCGTGTTATGAGCCTGTAAGTGTTACGTTTCTTCCTGTAAATCATAAAACCTAAGGAGGTGATAGGGGTAGTCTATTTTTATGAGAAGTACATATAGAGGCGAGCGGAACGGGCAGCGAGCCGCCGTCACGCGTTTACAGTTAACTCGCCTGTCTAGGTAAAATTCTTGAGTGCTCGCGGTCGTGGCTCAAACTGCAGTTTCTAACAAGATTGTTCCCTACATATTTGCATTCGGGAGGATTTTGACCCGGGGGGCGGGGGAGTACCTGGTTTTTTTGGCACCACGGCGGGTGGTCGCCTAGACCCACAGCTATTTCCCGTGGCTGTCAACGTCTGACGCCAACCAGCACCGGTTGCACCGTGTTAGAACATTAAAATCAGCATGTTTAGAAGCGGAATTGCCAAATCTATGGCCGGCACAACTGATTTAGGCCGGGAAAGGGTGTACAGGAGGTGCCGGGGAGTAGGCAAGCCCTCTGAGGGTCCGTTTTACGTAGCCGATCGATCACACAGTGACTTCGCCATTAAGACGGGGGTTTGAAATTCCGAGGGATACCCATTGGGAAAGATGAAGAGGGAAATGAATGAAGTGATTTATTTCAACTTTAAAACACTGCGAATCCTATTTTAAACTACAAAACACATAAACGTGCTTAAAACTCCAACTCCTAAAAAACATAAAAACGGCAAAATTATTATAAACCTATTATTAATATTCTATTGACAATTTGATTCCTGAAAGTAGAAATCTCTTACTCCTTCTACCGCTTTGCACCAATCAAGAGCAAAACCGGCTGGGTCTTCCAAGTAGTAGGTTCGTTTCGGCTATTGAAAATGAAAACATTATTAACCAAAATAAATATATACATAACAGAAGTAGCCTATATATCAAATACACGAGTATATATTTTACATATACAATATTATGTTAATACCTTAATACTGCAGGAAACGAAGTCCGGATTAGGAGAAAATCGGAATTTCACTTTTAAATTACGGGAGTTTAGACTGATAGACTCAGCCCATTAAGCTTGGTTCCAACAGGATCTGATTCTTTTCCGCGACGCGAACAAACTTTCCGAGTTGAAATGGCGCGGCGCGAATATTTCCTGCTAGCGCCGCCTAATTTGCCTAGGCGAATGCGAATCCGCGCTCTGTCGGCACCAAGCTCGAGTCAAGAAACGCCGACTGTCCTTGACTCGACAAAGAAGAAGAAACCATCGTGATGAAGAAGGCTTAACTCGCCGCTCTAATGACCGGCTGGACGACGAAACTCGGCGAGGGCCAACGTAAACGTGGCTGAGCACTCTCAAAGAAGACCTCAAAGCTTTCCCCGCCATTGAAGGTGGGATCTAATGCTCCTCTGCAAAAGACGGAGATTCGTAGCACGACTTGGTCAGTCAGCCGCTATTGTTACAGACTACTGCACAGCTTGCGTCCTGACACAAGCAAAATTAAGTAAGTTTATATAATATTTTTATAGCACTGCTCTATGGTGTCCGGTCCAAGAGGGGGAGGGGGCAAACATCCTATGTAGTCTACTCTATCAATTTCTACGCGCCCCACCCCACCCCCAACCGGTCTCATTATATTTTTGGTTCTGATCTCGTTTGCTGAAGGCTCAGTGGAATTTCTTTTTCTTTGTGCTGCACTATATCACCCTTTTCTTGTCCAATGCGTAAATTAATCTCCGCCTACAATCTGATCCGGAAATTTTCCACGAGGGGGATAGTCCTACTTCAAGGGCAACAGACGGGGTGGAAGTCTTACCGTATGAACGAAGAAGGTCTTGAAGTTCTTCGCTTCCCCTCTCATGTCTAGACTCCAAGGGATTTCTCCCTTCAGAACCATATTTCCGGCGTCGACGTAGTACAGGTGGGGTCCGGTTGTTAGAAGAAGCATCCGACGCCGCGAGAATAAACCCTGTGAGAAAGTCCGCTGGTGGTGAAAGCAGTCTAGTTGCAGTCTATTTTGTATGGTCGTCATTGTCCAAACTGACTAACTACAATCGGAAGGCACTTGGGCGAATTTATCACGCGTTTTGCGCTCTCTAAAACCTCTAAAACTCCATCTGAATCTTCTCTGCCAATGTGTTGATTTTTCCGCATTCACCAAATGCATTTGGCGGGTAAAAATAAAATTTTGAAATTCATTCAGTTTTGGTTTGTTTTTCCGGGATTCCGGTCGAACTATCAATGCATCCCGCAAAAACTAATGGCATAGGCCTAGCCACATTCAGCCTGTGTAAAATGTTATCCCTTTTCGCTCCCCTCATTAACTTCATCCGCAATCTGGCTCATTCTCAAACTTCACTGTAAAAACTTTCTCCGAATAAGGATGCAGTATTTGCCACTGGGATTAATCTTATCTCTATTCGGAGAAAATTAATCCGAATTAGGGATAATCTTATCTCAATAATGAAAAGATTAATCCCAGTAGCAAATACTACAAGATTTTTTTTATAGTGTTTGGGTGTTAACCGGATTTACTATTTGAACGGAATTACTCGTCCGTTGCACACGAGGCAGCACGTTATGTTAGCCTACGCTGAAGCAGGCCGCTAATCAATTCGCTTGCCAATTTTGTTTGTTCTAACCGCCTAAAACAGGCGCAATAAATACAAATAATTCATTCCACAATTTCGTCCTCACAAACTGGCTGACAAAAAATATTGATGACATCTCATATATGCAAGTCCTCACTATCAAATGTACCCTCCCCCCCCCCCCCCCCCCCCCCGACACACACACAAACAAAATCTATGGAGCCCACTTACCACTCGTTTATCCACGAGCCCCTGCTTCAGTATGACATTCCCCTCAACAAACTGATGAAATTTATTCTCATTCGTTTGCAGTTCCAGCATTTTCCTCTTTTCTTCCGGATCCAGATCTGCCAGACTCCTTTTAGGCCTCGAAGCCGTGGATGTCTTCCGAGACGGCGCCGCGGAATTCGCAGCGCTTCGGCTCTGCAGGGGAAGTCCGAGAACCCGAGTCAGCTCTGTCGGATTCAGTCCAGGCAAAGCATCCGCGGGGATCTGAAAAAAGGAGTTTGAAAGACGAGCTCGACTTCCCAGATTCTCATCCAGCCAGCCTTTCTGGATTTTCATGATAATAGTTGCGTTTTTGCAGATACCATGGTATCTGTTACCACGGTAACCGGATCTGCAATTAGTCGTTTTTGCAGTTACTGTGGTGTCTGTTACCGCGGCTGCTTTGTAATAACTGCCGAAATTGTGTTTTTCGAAGTCATCCCAAAAGAAAAACTGATACCCAGTCTCATCATTAAGTGCCAAACTTCTTTCCAACCAATTTGACAAAAATCCTAGGCTCTATTGTTGGTGATGATAAAGATGAAATGACTTTTTTAGATACCACGACAACTGCAAAAACGCCTTTTAACCTTGGTATCAAATTCCACGGTAACTGCTAAAACGACCATGGACCGGGGTATCAGACAAAGATCGTGTTGCTCTCATGATCTTTGGTATCAGATACCACGGTATTTGCAAAAACACAACTAATGATGATTGCTAATTTCTAACGTTCCGTGAATTCCCCTTTTTAATGAATTCTTTAATTCCTCTTTAATAGTATTTTTTAAATTATATGTTAATTTAACAATCTTTCAGAAAAATAGTATTGGATAGTCATGCATGGTCATATAGTCACAAATCTGTTATAATTTAAAATACAAAGGTAACAAACATAACTACAAAATTAGTCAATATAAATTTGGAATCAGAATCATTAAATACTTAAAAAATAGGGAAAAAAGTACTTCACGTAAGGCTTCGTTGTAGTGCGACGCCTTAACCTGACTAGTTTTTAACCACAGGGTTACAATTTGCGTACTTATTATGTCTCTCAAATGCGTTGCCTCTACGATACCCTTTCAGTTTACGACACCTGGGACGTCCAGCACCCCGGACCTCCGGATGTTTTTAGCCTGGCTTCACCTTCCAGATCCACCTCGACGAAAACCTAAATCTGGAACCGAAAGGTAAAGCCTTGTTAACCCTAATTTCACTTAGCTCCAGGCGAAAACCTGGATCTTTTCAGTGATTTTCTTTCATCGGCTTCGTATCAAAAAGCGAAAAAGCAAAATCTCAAAATATTATTCAAAGAGCAGAGGACACTGAGCAGTCGAACATTCCGGGGGGCTTTTTAATGAACTGGAAGCCGTTCAACTCAGTTATGCACAAACAAGTAAACATTACTAGAACTAATCAACGAAACACTTGTGAAACACAAGTGCCATATAGCGATCGTAATGTCTGTCGGTCCGTCCGCATTTTGCTAGTTTGGGCACCTCCACGTGACCTGGGACGATAAAACTTGGCACGCATATCAGGGACGCAACCGGATTAACTTGGAAATAATCACTTCCCCGATCCGACCATTAATGGGGGAGTGGCAAGATGGGGAACCCGGAAATTAGTAACATTCATAACTTTGGAACGGATAATCGGGCGTGCATCAAGCCTGACAGGTATCAAGAACAAGTGTCTTGGATGTTCACTGTCAAATTCAGATCGGATCCGATAACTGGGAGGGGGCTGGAGGGGGACACCCGAAATCTCTTGAAACGCTTTTTCTAGTTTTTGTCAAACCCCTACCCCTTTCTTCACGCTACTATAGCTCCGCGCATGGATGAGTCATTCTTTCTTCACACTAGTATAGCTCTGCTCGTGGATGAGTCATTCTTTGCTTACATTCGTTCGGAGATAGCTAGAGCAATCTAAAGTCGGAAGGGGTTAGTATAATATGTTGTTGAACCTTAGTAGGGGTTGATATAGATTACGGAGTGCTAGAACGATGAAAATTGGCAGGCGTATCAGAGACCCGACCAGATTAACATACAAATAATCACTTCCCCAATCCGACTTTCCCCGGATCCGGGAGTCCGGAAACTAGGAACAACGGTATCAAAAGGGGAGCAAAAGGAAGCAAAAAGAGCGCTGCCCAAATGCGGTATCGATCCCCGGACCTCTATGTGGTGGTTACAGTGCTCTACCACTACCCTATGCGGGAACAAATACGGTTTAAAGATTAAAGTAAGACTTAAGTAAATGCTAACCAGAGCAAAATAACTAGAGCTATTTTGCTCTGATGCTAACTAAACTCAAACTAAACAAATCTCGTGAAACGCTTCCACATCAGCTAGGACAATGCAACTTGGCAGGCATATCAGGGAACCGACCAGATTAACTTGGAAATACTAATTTTCCAGATCCGATCATAGTGGGGGGGAGTGGAAGGATTGGAAATCCGGAAACTATCAACACGCATAACTTTGGAGAGGGTAATCGGACATGCGTGAAACTTGACATATGTCAAGAACAAGTGTTTCGATATTCAGTTTCAAATCCAGACCAGATTCAATACCTGTAGGGGGGGGGGGGGGCACCGGAAGTTTCCTGAAACGCTTCCACATAAGCTAGGACAATAAAACTTGGAAGCCATATGAGGGAAACGACCAGGTTAACTTGGAAATAATAATTACTTCCCCGATCCAGCCATCGCGGGGGGAGTGGAGGGATGGGGAGGCCGGAAACTAGAATCATACATAACTATGGAACTGGTAATCGGACATGCATGAAACTTGACAAGTATGAAGAACAAGTGTCTCAAATTTTCAGTTTCAGATCTGGCCCGGATCCGATAACTGGAGGTGGGGGTAGAGGGGAGACTTGAAATCTTTTGAAACACTTAGGGTCGAAGGATCGGATGGAACTTGAAGGGAAGAACGAGCATTAACCCTAGATACTTTATTGACAAAATAGGACCGGATCGTGTCGCAGTGGAGGGTGTCGCTGGGGTTTCTTGGATTTCCGCGGTGATCACGAGTCAGGGTACTTCCAGATGTACTATGACCATCAAATTTGGCAGACATATTAGGTACTCTCCTAGGTCGACTTGAAAATAGTTCCTTCCCCGATACGGTGATGTTGAGGGGAGTGGAGGGATGGGGAATCCAGCATCTAGGGTCATGCATAACTTTAGAACGGGTGATCGGGTGTGATTGAAACTTGACAAGTGTCAAGAACAAGTGTCTCAGATGATCGATTTCAAGTTCGGAACGAATCCAATAACTGGGGAGGGAGGAGCTGGATGGGGGGTGCAAGAAATCTCGTGAAACGCTTAGAGTCGAGAGATCGGGATGGGACTTGGAGGAAAGAACAAGCTTACGCCGTAGAGACAATACTGCAGGACCGGATCTTGTCACAGTTGTGGGAGTTTGAGAGGGTTTTCCACAATTCTGGTCATCACGGGCTGGGGTACTTCCAAATGTACTATGACCATGAAACTTGGCAGGCTGTGCTATGACCATGAAACTTGGCAGGCATGTTATGGACTCTGTCAGATTGGCTTAAAAATATTCCTGCCCCCGATCTGATCATCGTTGTGGGAGAAACAGTTATCAGTGAGTGGAATAACCATACCATATCTAACAAACATGCTAAATGTTCTTACAAGTGCCATATGAGCTTTCAGCTCTTTTTAACTTCTGGCACTCTATTTATAAATCTGCCAGATTGTGCTGGAGAGGGGAAGAAGCCCCAGGAAGTACAGGGATATCCACTCAAAAACCTCTCTAGGAATTTCCAGAAGATCTTGCCACTGGCTTAAAAAATGACCGATATGAGAGAGAGATAATTTTATTAGAAACAGTGTACATGAGTGAACAGGGGCCACCCCATAAAGCTTTCGCCTGTCCTAGAGGGGAGACCCCAAATCAAACACTCGTAAGCAATCGTCCGAAACAAACTTAGACAAGATCACATGAAAAAAAGAACGGCAGGGAGAACACCAACAAAAACACACAACAGATCACCAGCGTCGATCACCCTAACAAAACCAAATTTTATTGTTAATTTTTGCTCTTCTTTACACCCGCAGATAGGACGAGCATCTTCCCCGTTCGGGTTCCTCTTATTCCTTTCAAAAACTATAATTCTACCATGGAGTGGTAAGCAATTTCAGTTGGATCCGGTACCTCAAATAAATCTCGGGTAATCGGGGGAAGCCGATAATAAATAACAGAAGTGGATCCGAAAAGATACCTCGATCGGGATTTGAACCCAGAACATTGGACTTCACTCACCGACACTAACCATATAAGCTGTCGAGGGGCTTGTGAACATAGTTCCCCAAGGCCCAACCACCAGTTACGAAAGGGGTACAGGAACAGTGATCTCTCTAATAATTTTCTAAGCACTTCACATCCCTAAATTACGGACGGCAAATTTAGTGAAAACCCAACTGTGCGGGTTAATATGGCACTTGCAGCTTCGCTCAAGTACGATATACCGATCATTTTTCGGCAGGGGCGTCCCGAGCCTTTCTTCATTGGGGGGGGGGGGGGGGGGGGGAAACCTGGTAACATTGACGGAATCGGTACCTGATATTGACCGAATTTACAATGTTTTTTCTAAAACACAGCGAGTCGCCTTCAAGAAGCTATAATATGAAAAGTTCCATAGTATGTACAAAATGAAGTATAAAGAGAAAATATGGCATATTTTTTCGCTCTTCCACTTCTGTTTATTTTTTTTTTCAGGGATACGCCGGCACTATAGGCTTTACCTTTCGTGGGACGTCCAGTTTTGCCAACAGGTCTTGAAAATGTGCCGACAAAAAACGCAGTTGCTGCAAAGCGACAATGTCGCGAACGGCTGTACCCAGAAGAAATTAAAGCGCCACAGGCAAAAAATTTTGAATACGTCTTCTTTTCTGGAAAATTCTAGCTTTTAACGTGGTTCAAGCTCCCCCCCCCCCCCCAAATTCCAAGCCTCAAACGCCAACTAGATGACCTGCCCTTCTTCTAAATAGTGGGGACTGCGAAATGCGCCGCAGTCGAAATTTTGTGGAAACACTCATGATCAAAGTGCCTTTTTGCGATCCCAAGGCTACCTATTAAACCACATAGTTGCCTGGCGAAAGAAAGGGGCCATCCAGGGTAAAGTAGGTGTAAAGTACATTTATTCTGAATTTACAGCAAAATAAACTAGGCTAGTTTTCACGTCAAGAGACGTGCTTATTCCTGAAGTTCTGCAATCATTAGAAGTAAAAGTTAAGTAATGAATCGAAATCAGCTAAAGCTACCATTAGAACAAGAGCTAAATAAATGTCACTTAAATTACCAATCTCAGTAACTGCGGTGAACCAAATAAACAGTCGTAGTGAACTGATAGACAAAAATGCTCCTCAGCCGGGATTTGAACCCAGGACCCTCTGCTTACAAGGCAGTCACTCTACCACTGAGCTACCGAGGGGCTTGTGAACAGACTTCGCAAACCAGGTCTGGTAGAAGCCGGCCATAGGAACAGTGATCCCGCCCGAAGGCAAATTTATCTAACCAGTTCACATCCCCATGTCACGGAAATTATTAATATAGATGGCACTTTACACAAGGGACTTGTACCGTGAACAATTCCATAAACAATTTTTCGAATATAATTTAGAAGTTTAGGACTCCCATGTCGGAGCCACGTAGACAAACCAGGACCCACAAGACGAGTCTCATGGTGAAAACCAAATAAAACCAAATATATAATTTTAATGGGGAAGACGTCCTTGAGATGGAAACATTTTATAAGTAGTGACAAAAATGCTCCTCAGCCGGGATTTGAACCCAGGACCCTCTGCTTACAAGGCAGTCACTCTACCACTGAGCTACCGAGGGGTAGCTAAATTATACTCGAAAAATTGTTTATGGAATTGGTCACGGGTAACGAAACTTGACACTCGGAACGAACTTATGTTTCAGATGCCCCACTTCAAGTGCGGACAGGAATCCGATCAAAGTGGGGGAGTCCGGGGGCGCGGGGGGGGGGGGGGTGTAAGGAAATTTTGTGACACGCTTAGAGTGTAGCGATTGGGATGACACTAGGTGGGAAGAACAAGAGCTACGAGCTCATATGGCACTTGTACGAGTAGGCTGTACAAGAACGACACCTCACTAATCTTTGCATTTGCCATATTTCACTATTTTCCGTGTTCGTTATGCTCCGAACGAGTTTTCGCGTCTCATGCTACAGATGCGTAAAACCGATTATCTGGATCTAGATATTTAGTTTCACTCATTTCTGAGCAGTTCCGGCATCGTCTCGATTGTCTGTGGCAAATGCACATGACTGTTCAAACTTTCATCCCAATAAATCCATTTGTTTGATCCCTAGGACGTGCTACAACGATTTCCGGTACTCACTCTATCTCCACCTACCGTGGCCGAGTCTGGTTCGGAAAAAAAAAAATCGACCACCTAAAGCATCTTCTTTTATACCATCTATCAAGTTTCACTCGAATCTGAGCATTTTTGGAAAGTTCCGGTACCCCCCCCCCCCTCCCACCGACGTTGTTGGAGCCGGTTGGGGCCCAATCTCTGAATTCCCTGTTCCTGTCCATCAAGTTTTACTGAAATTGGAGCATAGCCTATCTGCAAGTTTCCAGTACCCCCCCCCCCCCCTACCTTGGCCGAATCCGGTCCGGACGCCAAATAACAAATCTAGGCCGCATAAACTCGGCACTGTCGAATTTGCATCTCATTCGGTCCATCCGTTTGTTTTTTGTGCATGTCAAAAGTCCCCCCACCCCCAATTCCCCTAATCTTGGTCGCATACGGTTCGAACGCATGTTTTACATGTCGAGGCCATCGATTCGTATCACCCATGAAGTTTCACTCGAATCAGACCACTCGTTTGCAATTTATAGAAGTAAATTTCCATATTTCTCTTCTCTTGCTCCCCAAAAAATGCTCGGATCTAGGAACGGAAGTTTCCAGGGGTATGTTATGTCAGGTTCTTAAGTCAAGATAATTCGGGTCGCTAATATGCCTGCAAAGTTTCGTTGTCGTTTTACATCTGGAACTATTCTAACTCACGACTACCGGAATTCCAGGAAACCTCCTCCAACTCCCCCCACAGAACCCCGAAACCATCTGGCTCCGTCAATTTCATCTAGGCCTAATGCTTGTTCCATCCATTAAGTTTCGTCCCAATCCCTCTGCTTGTTGAGTTTCTTGAGTTTTTCACACCCCCCCCCCCCCATCCCCACAGGTATCGGACCCGACCCGGACGTGACACTGAGCGTCCGAGGTGATAGCTCACCAGACAAGTTTCATTCAAATCCGATCACCCGTTCAAAAGTTATGCACCCCACTAGATTCCGGACTCCCCATCCACCCATTCCCCCCACGATCGTCGGGTCGGGGAAACGGCTGTTCTCAAGTCAATCTGGACATCAGGAAGTATGCCGAACTCGGGGGATCGCTAGAAATCCGGACCCCCACCCCAACTCCCCCACAGTGCCCTGATCCGGTCCGGTTATGTCAATGACGTGTCTAGGACTTGTGCTTGTTTTTCCCACCAAGTTTCATCCTGATCCCTCCACTCTAAGCGTTTCTCAAAATTTCCGGCTCCCTCCTCCAACTCCCCCCAGTGTCATCGGATCCGGCCCGGATTTAAAGTGAGATGTCTGAGACACGAGGTCATCCTAAATATAAACTTTCATCAAGATCCGATCACCCGTTCCCAAGCTAAAAATACCTCAAATTTTGGCTTCACCCTTCCTCCAATCCCCCCCCCCCCAGCTGGTCGAATCGGGGAATTGACGATTTCCTATTTGATCTGGTCGGGTCCCAGACATGCCTGTCAATTTCCATCATCCCAGCACATCAGGAAGCACGGAACTCGCGGGATCACTACAAATTCGGACTTCTCCCCCCCCCCCAACTCCCCCAAAGTGAGCGGATCCGTTCCGGTTATATCGGTCACGTATCTAGGACTTTTGCTTGTACTTTCCACCAAGTTTCATCCGGATCCCTCCACTCTAAGTGTTTTCCAAGATTTCCGGTTTCCCCCTCCAACTCCCCCCAATGTCACCGGATCCGGTCTGGATTTAAAATGGAGGGTCTGAGACACGAAGTCCTTCCACATATCAAGTTTCATTAAGATTCGATCTCCCGTTCGTAAGCTAAAAATATCTCATTTTTCCTATTTTTTCCGGATTCCCCCTCCCTCCACTCCCCTCCAGATGGTCGGATCGGGGAATCGACCACTTCTAATTTAATCTGGTCCAGTTCCTGATATGTCTGCCATGTTTCATCGTCCTAGCTTATCTGGAAGTGCCCGAACTAGCAAAACCGGGACCGACAGACCGACTGACGGACAGAAATTACAATCGCTATATGGCACTTGAGTAAGCTCAAGTGCCATAAAAACCATAAGGCCTATATAGATCAGTGAAAGAACCGGACCGGATTCGGGCACTCTGTGGGGAGTTGGAGGGGGGGATCCCGAATTCCAGGGATCACGATTTAAGGTATTCCAGATGTGTTAGGACGATAAAACTTGGCTTGAACATTAGAGACTTGACAAGATTAGCTTAGAAGGTGTCACCTCCCAGATCCGACCATCCTTTAAGTACTCATCTTAACCGCAAAGTACAAAAAAATACTTTCAAGCAAAATCTACATTTTCATGATCCCTATTTTGCCCACCGGTTTTACTTGGAAATAAATTTCTAGCACCCTTAAAGGGTGCATCTTAACCAAAAAGTAAAAAAAAAATACTTTGACCAAACCACGTACATTCATGATCCCAAAGGGCCCAGGATAATTTTTACCTAAAGGGTTTCGATTAGCGATGAATTTCTAGCGCCCTTAAGGTGCGCCTCATCACAGCTAAGTCCAAAAATAAAATACTTTTTACCAAGCAATACATTTTCGTGATTTCCAAGGGTCCGTCATCATTCTTATCTCAAGGTTTTGCTTACAAATCATCACAACAAACCCCCGAATTGGCAGATTCCTATTTTCATCCTCTTACCCAGCCTTGCAAGTGCCATATGAGCTTCCAACTCTTGGTGTCTATAAGGGGTTTTTGCCTGTAAGAGATAAAAAAAAGTATCACACCCACCTCAAATGATCCGTTGCTCTCCGTCCTTACAAGGTGCGGGTTGATCTGCGGAGGCGTCTGTCTATGCAAGGACTCAAAGTCTACCCCGCTGAAGTATGAGTGGGATTTGATGGTAGTATAGCTGCCAATGTCCCTCGCCCCGAGCCTATCGGAATGCTCCAGCACCTACGAAAAAACAACGAGCGTCAGTCCTTAAAGTTTAACTGAAACGTCAGCATATTTTTACGTCTTGGATTCGAATAAACTGAATTATTTTGGCTCTGAAAAGGGATTTTTTGTTTTGTTTTCAGCACTGGCTCGACAAGACAAATCACGTCGCGGAAAATTTGAATCTCAACCAAAACGTGCATTTCAACGGCTCATGAAGGGAAGCTCAGGAAATATTCAATTCCAGACCGTAAGGTCATTATTAAAGAAAGCCTGCCATTGCATGTGACCTTAAACAGATTAATTTTCGGCCATTGGTTACTGTTGTGGTTGCTAAATAGTTCAAGCATAGATGCACAAGCATACAGAGGTACCACAAATCCAAAAGAAACACTTCATTGGATGAAAATCGATTCTATAAATCGCTGAGATCCGAAATGACATATTTGCATCGGGTTTTCAAGCCTATTTAAATGACCCTTCGTACCTGTAGTATCAATGCAACCTACTTCCGTAATTACATTCATTACTTCTTACATTCATTATAGTGTGATGTTGTTAATTCTGTATTATAGTGTGTTGTTGTTGATTTTGTTTTTTGTTGTTTAAAGATGTATATGGCCCTTGTTGGCCGAAGATTTAGTTAAATAAATAAATGAAACTCGGAGGCCTATTTCGTACGTTACATTTTAAAACCGCTAACGCTAACGACACCTCACTTATCTTTGTACTTAGCCGCAAGATACTATTTTCCATGCGCTTTATGCTCCCGACGAGTGTTGCTACTGATGCGCAAAATCGGTTATCTGAATTATTGCTTGAAGTCAATGGGCCTCGGAAAAGGCTTAAAACAGACAGAGCCGTGTCTAACTTGTTAAAAGCAGAGCTTTAGAGTACGGAAATAGTTTTGAATATTGGAACATAAACAGTAAATAGTGCCAGATGTGCTTCAAGGGAAATGAGTGACCCCTCTGACCCTTGTGCAAAGTTATCTTCAATTGCCCAAGACCTTCACGTTTCTGCCCTTGGCCATTTCTCCGCACTCCATCTAGGAAGAAGATTTTTTAGACCCGATTAGTCCGTTTTCTTTCTTTTTTATAAATATTTATTTTATGATCTCGTGCATTTATCACATTATTGAAAGCTCAATGTATTTTTTTCCTTTTCTTTGTCTATACTGCACTATTTTCTTCTAAGTGCGTAAATAAAATTTCATCATCATTGATGGGTAGCACTAGAGTGTCGTATCTCAGCCCTCTTCGGTTAAACTTTAAATTATAAGCGCAAGTCGTTCTGTCGTTCAGATGACTACTTCAGTCCATTTTTGCGGTTGCGCCACGGAATTAATTTTTGAGTTATGATGATAAAAGGAGGACAACTACTACTAGTGTTTACTACTAGTGTTAGTTCTTCCCTGGTGCAAAAACAACAATAGTTCGTATAGTGGATAAGGATAATACCCTACCACCCCTGACGGGAAGCCCCTATCGGTATCTGATACTACGGTAAAAGTGGTAAAACGTTGTTGCCGTTATTATGCATCTGGCCAGTTACCGTGGTATCCGAAAAGTCATCGCAATTTCATTATTACGAACACAAGAGCCCAGGTTTGTCAAACTGGCGGGGAAAGAGTTCGGCACTTATGATGCGCGTGGATTTAATTATTTCTTTATCAGATACCAGGGTACTGCAGGAACGACCGTAGATCCAGTTACCGTGGTACCAGACACCATGGTATCCCGCAAAACGCCATTACAAGTAAGGAAGGAGCTACTTTCCTATCGTGCGCTACTGTTTAACGGAAAGGGCAACAAACTGTGTCTATCGTAGGGGATTATAAGTCCATGGAACAGAGCCTGTGTTAAACTGTAATAACATTGTAAGGTGCGACGTTCCGTACGTAACCGATTCAAAACAGCTGAGGCTCACAACTTACCAGAAGCTTGTGGACTAAATCTCTCGCTTCCTCAGGGAACCCTTCTGGAAATTCGTATTCCAACTTCAAAATCTTCTGGAATATTGAGTAATCATTCCTGAAATGGAACAAAACAGTCTGAACCTGAGAAAGATCGGAAAGCCACCTGGTGGAATTCCGAGCCGGAATAGACGACCACCAATTCAAACGTTGCAATCCTTCCCGAAGCGTAAGACAGGATTTCAGGACAGGATTGCTAGTACTTTGAATTGCGTCTGATAGGCTGCATAGACAAAATAAGATATAATTGCACACAAAAACCAAGATGCCATGCAAACAAAGTAAACAAAAACAAATGACAAACTAGAACAAGTCATAATTTAGTTACTTACTATTGGCATAATTTTTGGTGTTGCAAAGCCACCCTGAGGAACCTTGCAAGCCTCCTCACCTCTCCAAACTGAGGTCTGCCAATCATGCCATACCATGGATACCATTTTCCATACACCTCACTCCTCAACTCTCTTAATTCTTAACTTCCACATGACATGCACCACGCTTTCGAGTTAAAAATACTCTAACTCAAACGTGCATAATCTGACCAATATGATGCGTAAAGTGTAAACCTCTGGGATCTTATTTCTGACTAGACTTTGCTCTAACACCCTGAACAAACAACAAAGAAAGGGCCGTGAAAAAGTTTTCAGTAACTTGTAGGTTCAAAGTCGTTACCAAACGTACACAATTCAGTCTCAAAGGCGAAAATCCTATAGCCTCCTACCTCACAATGTTAGATTATCTATTTTTCCTTTTCTTCGGTGATGGTATAAAAGTATACGGTTACGGCGGGTAGGCTGTAACCTCTATATTCAGGTTAACTTTAAAGAATGTGCACTTCCTAAAATTCCTTCCCGATTGGTTCTTTTTTTGCCGCTAGATGTGCTAGTGTAAAGTAAACAACGACGTGTTACTTCTTCGTGTACGATTAACCTGGTTTGTTTGGTTACTTAATTTGTTTTATGTTTGCCTCTTAAAGTTTAACTGAAAAGCCAACTTATTTTTGTGTCATTTAATTGAATACACTGAATTATTTTGATTCTGGAAAGGGATTTTTGTATTTTCTACTATCTGCTCTTGACGTTCAAAATCATAAATCTTTCTCGTCAGGCATACAACAAAAATACAAGCGCATAGAGACACCACAAATCACACGGAAATTCCACTATTTGAAAATCGATTATTCGTGAACAGCGGAACAACGAAGTAACGCAGTTTCAGCGGGTCTTCAACTCACTTTAAGTGAATAAGGGATGGGTAACTAGATTGTCCTATCCCAGACCTTTCGTTTAAACTTAAGCATGATCATTTTTAAAACTATTTGCATGGCTGCCACAAGTTTAGAGACTTGAAAAAAACCAATGGAGCTTTAGAAACCGAATAGTAAAATATTGGAATAATCTCCCAGAAAGTGTTGTAATTGCCGAAAATATCAACCAATTCAAAGCAGGTGTCGACTACCACATGGCTGAAATTCAATTTAGTCTGTAAAGTGTTCCAAGAAATTTATAGAGGCGAAAGCCTTATTACTGCAATTATATTATTATTATTATTATAAGTCGCCCGCCTGTATTCGAAGGCTAGTGGACAGTCGAAAAAGTTGGATTCTGTATTTTTCTCTAATCAGAATGTCCAACAAAGGAGATTGTATACAGCTGTTTAATTTAGTGGCTTAACGGGCCAACATACATCGAAACAATGTCGGTCCTTGCTACTAGTCTCCTTCAATCAGAGAGTAACGCTGTAGACTTTAAATATAATTAAGTTTACAAATAAGCAGGTTGATGGTTACTCTCCAAACCAGAACTGTACACCATACCTCGCATGGTATCTTCCATTTCTTTGGGCCAATATATTCAAGAAAATGTAAGAATGTTGGTCAGGAAAAAATCTAAAGGGACCTGAGAATTAATTTAGGGACCAATAGGGACAAAAAGGACCAAAGCCTGATTTAGGGACTTTCAGGGACTTTGTGGCAGCCCTGTGTTCGTGCTCTATCTCTACCCAGCTCTGTTCTATTATGTCAAACTTTGTCAAGTTTGTCAGCACAAGGTGCTAATGCGCGACTCGGTATGTACCGAAACCCTAATTGCTTATTCAACTAGAGATAAGTTATACCAAGGTCTAACGTGTGATTGTTATTGTTTATCTAGCCCACCTGGCGGCAATTCTTCTTTGAATACTCTTGATGACTATCTCTACCTGACGATGCAGAATCCCCGGATACCTGCGGAAGAAATGAAGAAACGGTGTCACAGCTGCTCCGAAATTAGGATTGGAGTCGTTGAGTCTGAGTCGTTACGGACACGTTTACTCCTTCTACCTGATGATCACTGGCGTGTTATCGACCTAGTCATATAGAGTATTACAGGAAGGTCGAATGGCGAAGATACTCACGATCCGCGAAACGGGGGCAACCCAGCTACCATCTGGTAGAGAATACATCCAAACGCCCAAAGATCACAAGATGGCGTCACTTTAGTTCTGTTTAAAACCTCAGGCGAAACGTATTGAGCGGTTCCCACGAAGCTGCTTTTTCGACTAATTGACGCAGGAGGCTCTGAAACGAAGAAAAGAACATATTCTTATTCTTAAGGTCCTGCGTTTTCTCCCATGGCTCACATGGAAGGAAATTACGAATCCCGGTGTCGCCGAACCGTATTACCCCGTGGAGTGATATTTGGCGAACATAGGAAAATACGTTCCAGCCTTGACGCCAAAAAGCCAGGATGCCTGACGCCATACACAGTAACTACGGCAAGTAGGGTGGAACACGCCCTAAGCCTCCGTGCTTGGCTAGGCATCTAGGCATGCTTGTGAACGGGCTATTAAGCATATTAAAAGGGGTATTGTTGATTTTTGACGGTTAACTTCAAGCATACTTGTTTTGCACTAATCCGGCCTAAGAAATGTTCTCCCTAAATGACAGGTGGTAAGGAAATGAGCGAATATGCGGGTCTTTCAGCCCGCGAACGGAAATGGTACTGTGCTATACACAGACGAGTTGGTTTCAAGCAGGATCAGCGTATCTGGAATACTCTATATTGCCAAGTCCAAAACACGCCCGTGAACCTCGGGAAGAACGAGAAACGTCACCCGAACGATGATTCAGATCCTATGTCAGCCAATCAACAGCGTTTGTTGGGGACAGCTGTGGTGACGTTTCCCACCTTTGCTAGGCACCAGAGGGACCATTTTTACTGACTGTTTTTTTGCAGGAAATCGGACTGATTTTCAGAAAAATCGAATGTTTTTATGAAAAATTGACTGTTTTTATGAAAAATCGCGGCGCCTGTACAAAAACTTGTACATTTGTAATACACATCACTTGTACAGTGATGGGTAACGCGAAGCATTATATAATGGCTGGGTGAAAGCTTCTGCGCTTTCCCAGGGAATTGGTAAATTGTAAATAGACACAGAATTCAGAATTGTAAAATAATCACAGATTTGTACATATACACTTTTAATGCGCACACATTAATTTTCGTTATTTTATTTGAATTTCTTAGTCGTTTCAATCAGCATTGTTCTTCCGGTTTTTAGTTACATATCGTTGTATGTTTTGTTGGTTCCGCATCACTTTTCTGTTGGTGTTGTGTTGGATTTTATGATTTAGTTGTTTATTTTTTTTCGCTGCGAACGGTTTGCCGGAAGTGCAACCGAAATATCCGAATTTATAGTTATCCCTCGCACATCATCCTAGAGAGATAATTAGCTGATCAAGGAAAAACGGTTTTCTATTTCTTTCGAAGAATTAGTCATCAAGAGCGTGTTCCACCCTCGTACCAATAGTAACTATTAGTTACTATTTCCGTTCCATCCTCACTAAAAGTTACTACGCTGACCGTTCCAACCTTCTCCGAATAGTAACTAATAGTTACTATTTGCTTACTATGCTCGGGAGCGTGGTAAGCGTAGTAACTACGCATCTCTGTAACGTGATTGGTCGGATTCACCCGTGGCACGATATCCCGCTGGAAAATAGACAGATCGTTCCAGCCTTGACGGCAAAAAGCCAGAATTTGTGACGTCAGGCGTAGTAACTACGGTAAGTAGGGTGGAACACGCTCCAAGAGTATGCTTACCATTTTCGGAGACTTCTGATTTTAATGGTTCTTCGTTCTCCACATAATTCAAAATTCGTGCTGATCCAAAATCTGTGACCAGAACATGCATAGTTTCACTAAGAAGGATATTTTCCGGCTTCAAGTCCCTGTGTACAACTCCGACACTGTGTAAATGTTCGAGGGCATGAATTATCTCTGAGGCGTAGAACTTGGAGCATTCATCATCGAAGGAACCAACTTTGTTCAGATGCACCAGAAGGTCACCATTTTTTGCATAGGTGAGTACAAAATCTAAGAAGAGCTGTTAAGGAAAAATAAACGAACGATAGAGGTAACTTTCCTATATACGTGTCACCAGGGGCGTCGCTAGCCAAAACTCGAGGGGTGGGGGGGTGGGGGTGGCAGGGTGCCTACCGACGCCCTGCCGCCCATTTCAGCTTTTCGTTGCACATTCTTTCTAGTTTACGACAACTCTCGAAGGGAATGAGATATTTTGATGAAACTTGGTGTGAGGATTCTTTGGGTCAAGGGATAGGTCGAGTTCGTAGATGTGCTCTGTAGCCCTACACTTGAGGGTGGTGGAGGTTCAAACTAAGGATCGAACAAAATATCTTTTAACAACTAATGAAATAGTCGATTTAGGGGTAAGAAGACATACTGAACACGGCTATGAAAATCTTTTTCTCGCCGGACAAGCAGCTCGCCCAGAATCCGGCCGAAACCGGACAATTTGTTAGAAGTATAAGTTTTATCTGAATTTGATTGGATGTCCGATTTGGGGGTAAGAAAACATGCTCAACATTTATACGAGAATCATTGTATCGCCAGACAAGAAGTTCGCCCGGAATCCGGCCAAAATCGGAAAATTTGTTAAAATTTAAAGTATTATCTGAGGTTAATCAAATGTTTCATTCAGTGGTAAGAAGACATGCTGAATCCGTATATGACAATCACTTTCTACCCGGACATATAGTTCGCTCGGAATCCGGCTGAAACCAGGAAGTTTGTTAAAAGCAAAAGTTTTATCTGAAGTTGATTAGAGGTTTGATACGGAGGTAAGCAGATATGCCGAACTGTTTTTGGGATCCCAAAACGTAAGTGGAGGGATACCTATAATGTCGCAAAAGTTGTCCGTCTGTCTGCCTGTCTGTGAGCACAATAACTCACGAAGGGAATGAGATATGTTGATGAAACTTGGTGTGAGGATCCTCTGGGTCAAGGAAAAGATCAAGTTCGTACATGGGCTCTGTAGCCCTAAATTTAGGGGTGGGGGAGGGGGGGCTCAAATTAAGGGGCAAACAAAATATTTTTAAACAGCTAATGAGATAATCGATTATGGAGTAAGAAGACATGCTGAACACGATTATGAAAGCCATTTTCTCGTCGGACAAGTAGTTCGCCCAGAATCCGGCCAAAATCGGAAAGTTTGTTAAAAGTAAATGTTTGTTTTGAAGTTGATTAGATGTCGGATATAGGGGTAAGGAGATAAGCTGAACTCACTTTTAGCTTATTTTTTCGCCGGACAAGTAGTTCCGGAATTCCGCCGAAACCGGAAAATTGTCAGAAGTAAGGCAGGAAGTTTCGATCTGTTTCGTCAAAATAGATGTGACTTATAGGGGTAAACACACACATGCTGAATCCATATCTGAACTTGATTTTCTGAAATGATTAGCTCTTTGGCCTTAATCTGTTACTAAATTTTAATACTAAAAATGTTCAAGAGGTCTGCGAAGACAAGAGCCAATTGTCTGGATCAAATATTGAACTTTTGGGATCCCATCGAAACCTTTAGTCTTATTTTGCCAGACGAGTAGTTCGCCCAAAATCCGACAAAAACGGAAATTTGGCAGAAGTAATGCATGAAGTTTTGATCAATACCGTCAAAGTGCTTAGGGGGAAACACCCATGCTGAATCCATATCTGAACTTAGTTTTCTTAGATGATTAGCCTTTGGCCTTATTGGTTCTAAATTTTTATATTAGAAGTGTGCAAGGAGTCTGGCGAAGACCGGATATCTACAAGACCAAATTATCTGGATCAATATTAAATTTCCGGTACACCATCGAAACTGTTGATAAACACAGTCTCTCCAGAATAAATATAGACCATTTCCTTTATTGTAAGTTTCTTCTGTGTCTGCCCAATCATCAAATCTTACAGGCTTAACCACATTTTGTCACGGTTGCATGAAAGCCACATACTGATTTCCGTCAGAATACTAGGCTACTTCTATTGCCGCATCATTGGCTGGTTGTACTTTTTTTTTTTTTTATTAATTAGTGACATATGCACTGGTTTTTTTTTTTACGTAGCCTAGTCTTTTTCTTCTCTTTTCACTATTATCTTTACTCCACTTTTTTTTTGTTGTAAAACATTTTGTTTGTTACAAATATACTTACTTAGCGACTTATTTCGAGGGCTGCACACGCTTCCAGGTAAGCCCAATGACATAGCCTACTTACCCTATCGAACGGAATTCTTATATTAACTTACTATAACAAGCTTACAAAGTCAAGATTCCACAAGGACGTTTTTAAGTGGGGTTTTGGCAACCGAATTGTTGATCCTTGGAACAGCCTTACCGAAGATGCGGTTAATGCTGAATCGATCAATAGTTTTAAGTGCATTGTTGATGAGATTTTTAACTCTGATCAGTTCGACTACTCAAAATTTCTTAGAGTTATTTAGAGGCGAAAGCCTTTTCTCCTGCTTTGTATTATTATTATTATTATTATTATTATTATTACCAGAATTTATACATTCTAATACCATAATTCTAATATTATTTTAATACCTATAACAAGTATCTGCGGAAAAGATACAGGGTTGAAACAGACTGTTCTCACGCTGGACTCAAATTGCCCTGTCACATTAATCTGTCTCCAGCCCAGCAGTTTATGTTTCCTTAGAGCCTTTACAGTTGCGGGTTACAGCTGGAAAATCAGAGTTTCCGGATGGGGGTCTTGGGCCATCGTTTTACATTTTGTAGTTAGTGTTACGTTATACTTCTGCCAGTAAAGAGCTGTGCCCCGCTAACTGTCTGGGAATAAAGAACAGTGTGTTCGATCAGAAGCCTCAAGAACGCTACCTATTAGATCAAAGATAACGGCTTATAACATCAGAACAAACCCCGTTGTAAAGTGGTGAACAGTGGTGTGCGATACGGATCTGACAACGTCAGCTGTTTAAGTGACAGAAGAAACCCCGTTATATACCCCTAAACATCAGGAAAAGGATACAAAGGCTGTCCGTGTCCTGAAAGGTGCAAAAGAGTCGAACAAAGAAGGGGGTCGAGTCGCTCTGGTCTTTGCTTAATAGTAGTAGAACATCTTTTTCTCTCTTGACATATTCTTGCTTCTTTTCCTTCAGAATGTGTCTTTTCTCGCAAACTTTTACTGGAAGAAAAGATAATATTAAATGAGCAAAAACCCTGTCCAGATTATCAGATTATACAGTCCTGTGGTATCATGTTGTGGAATAGATATTCAGGAATAAATGCGACGATTGATTGATTGACTGAACTATACTGTAAACAAAAATCTTGCAGTATTTGCTACCGGGATTAATCTTGTCTTTCTTGAGATAAGATTATCCTCATTTCGGAATAATTTTATCCCAATAGAGATAAGATTAATCCTAGTAGCAAATACTGCATCCTTATTCGGAGAAACTTTTACAGTGTAAGCTTCTTTAGATAGCTTAGCCTGTCTGGAAGACAATAAATAAAAACTAACTGAAGTCTAAAACAAAGACCCCAACTAGGAAAAAGCCTAGATTTGAACAAGATTAGAACAAAGTCCAAGACTCATGTATACTCCTCGATTTGCTTAAGTTGCGCTCAGTTTCAGAATAGGCTCTAATAGCTGATAAACCTTCCATGATTAGGTCATAGTTGAGCTTTAGGGTGCAGAGATTCGGAAATTTAATGACGTGAATCTTGCTGTTGTGCATTTGTTTAGGACGTACTGTTACTCATTTTTCGCATTACCCCTGGTGTATAACCATACGAAAAGATCAAGTTTGAACCTAAAAGCTTGTTATAAGCGTGTTTTCCGCCGGTTAGCAAAGCTACAATTCCGAGCTAGCATCAGCCAAGCGTTTGTGTCGAACCATTGTTGCACATTTATCGAAATTGAAAGGAAGTTGAAAACATCGTTTATTTGTCGTCTAATTTCGATGTCGTCTAATCCAAATTTCGATGTCGTCTAATCCACTAAATCATTCAGCGGAATGATTTAGTGGAGTTTGCTGCAAACCCACTATTCTTCAATCTTCCGATATGGAGTCATTTGCTCGACCCTGAGCCATCATGATGTAGATAGTTTGTACTCGCTTGTTATATTTTATTTTTTTGTGTTGTTCATATGGCTTACGCTGAAATAAAAGTGTTATATATATATATATATAATCTGCTCTGTTTTTTTTTTTTCACTTGTGGAAACAGACATATAATTAGCTCATTACTTCAGAAACAGGGACAACATAATGTGACAGATCACTCCGAGACGCTCATGGCCACATCCAGGGGTGGCCCGAAGGGGGTGAGAGGGGAGATTCACCACCCTCACCCTACCTTTAGCTAAGTCGTACCAATCGTTCATTGTGGCCTCGCGCAGGTCCCGGGCATTCATTTTAGTCACAGAGGATCCGAGTCGTTTAAAAAAAAATTGTTGATTTTGGCATTGCCCAGCTTCAGTCGCAAATCCGTCCCTCTCCGAGTCGTTTAAACCAGGTTTCATAGCCCCGTTAGGTCGGAGACATGATTCATGGCGGCAGCAATTCGCCTACCTGTTTCACTCCCATGAGATTTGTATCTGTCTCACTTAGATCTTTCAGGCTCTAGCCTGTCAAAATTACAATAGGTTGAAGTGAAGTCTGACTGGATAACATGAATAAACCTTATAGACCAAAAGCGAACAAGGTTATGTGCATGGAGTGTGGGTTAAACTTTGACTACAAGTGGAAAAGAAGGCAAATGACAGGAGACCCGCGAAACAAGTGCACCCAGAACATTGGAAAAATTTCAATTACAAAGTGAGGTTGAGGTGAGTACAATGCTTGAAAAGGACAAGACCAATGGGATCCCAAAAATTCAATCTTTGATCCAGACAATTGGGTCTTGTCTTCGCCAGACTCCTTGGACATTTTTGCTATCAAAATTCAGAAACAGATTAATAATCATAGAAAACCCAAGTTCAGATATTGACTCAGCATGTGTGTTTACCCCTATAAGTCATATCTGTTTTGACGAAAAGTAACTTCCACTTCTGCCAATTTCCCGGTTTCGGCCAAATTCCGGAACTAAATGTCCGGCGAAAAAACGGACTCAGCGTATCTTCTTTCCCCAGTATTGAACATCTAATCAACTTCAAATAAAAATTTAACTTATAACAAATTTTCCGGCTCCAGCCGGATTCCCGTCGAACTGTATGCCCGGGTCAAAAATGATTGTCATACACGGATTCAGCATCCCTTCTTACCCCTAAATCGAATATCTAATCAACTACAAATAAAACTTTTGCTTTTAACAAACATTCGAGTTTTGGCCGGATTCCGGATGAGCTACTTGTTCGGCGAGAAAATAGTTTTCACCATTGTTTTTCACCATGTATTTCTACCCCTAAATCGAACATCTAATCAACTTCAAATAGAACTTATACTTTTAACAGACTTTCCGGTTTTAGCCGGATTCCGGGCTTACTACTTGTCCGGCGAAAAAACAGTTTTCACCATCGTGTTCAGCATGTCTTCTATCCCTAGATCGAACATCTAATCAACTCCAAATAAAACTTTTAGTTTCAACTAACTTTCAGGTTTGGACCGGATTCCGGGAGAAATACTTTTTCGATGACAAAATGGTTTTCACCATTGTGTTCAACATGTCTTCTTACCCCATAATCGACTATCACATTATCTGTTTAAAAATATTTCATTTGACCCTTAATTTAAACCCCCTCCCCCACCCCTTAATGTAGGGCTACATAGCCCATTTACGAGGTCGACCTTACTTTTGACCCAAAGAATCCTCACACCAAGTTTCATCAAAATATCTCATTCTCTTCGAGAGTTATAGTGCGCACAGATGGACAGATGGAAGGATGGGCAGTCGGACAGATGGACAGACGGACGGATGGACAGACAGACAGATGGACAGACGGACGGATGGACAGACGGACGGATGGACAGACGGACGGATGGACAGACGGACGGATGGACAGACGGACGGATGGACAGACGGACGGATGGACAGACGGACGGATGGACAGACGGACGGATGGACAGACGGACGGATGGACAGACGGACGGATGGACAGACGGACGGATGGACAGACAGACAGACAGATGGACAACTTTTGCGATGTCATAGGTATCCCGCCACTTACGTTTTGGGGTCCCAAAAAGCACAGTTTCTATCTTTACACACAAAATACCGGCTTTTTCATGTGTGCACTGTATGCTGAAATCCATGCACCATGCATGAATTTCTAGGTACAGTACTCAAACGTCTAGCACTCAGGTATGGTGCTAGACGTTTGAGCACCGTGACTGAAAAAGGGCTAGTGTAACAGACTGAGGAGATCGCCAGAATCACCCTCAATTTGTTGGCTGGGAATGTGCGCCATTGCCATGGGGTAGCAACCAGGGTCGTCGCAAGGGGGGGGGGGTGCGGGGGGTGCTGCACCCCCCACCTTTTGAGATTCGGTAAAAAATTTAAATTTAATAAAATTGTTCGCTACTTTTTCGATAGCAGAACTATTTGATGCATTTACGGGAATTCGGTAGTTAACAGAGTCGTAAATAGGCTATCTGTACAAATCTCTTCGGTATAATGATCTGGATTCGGTACAATTGCCAGTATTCGGTAGGTATCACGAATATGGTGAGAGAATTTATTGAAATCATTTGGTAATGTTTCGATTCCGGAACTATTGGTATATTCGGTAGTTACACAGAATCTCGAATAAGCGATCCGTTAAAAATTATTCGGTATCAGGATTGGGATTCGGTAATTTATTCGGTGTAATTTTTAGGATTAGAACGTTAACCACGAATCCCAACTTTTGTTCCAGTTTCGCCGAAAGTGTACCGAATATGAATATTGTTCGGTAGTCTTTCGATACCAAAGCAATTCTGTATAATAACTGGGATACGGTAGTTATACAGAATCCCGAAAATGCTATCGGACTAAACCTTATTCGGTATAATAACTGGGATTCTGTCATTTTTTCTCTATAATTGCCAGGATTCGGAAGTTACCACGAACCTCAAAACTCGGAAGAGGTCGAGTGAAGCCTGGTCGCAGACAAAAGGGATGATCTATGATTTCATCGATAGTCCTTACTTTTGTTTTGGATCCCAAAAAGAATCTAATCATAAAATATTTCGAAAATTCCTGCAGCGCCTTTCGTAATATTCTCTGTTTTGTGGAAGGGCACGTCCTTTGAATGGGGTTTTAAGTCTGTTTTAGGATTGAAATTTCAAAACGTTAAAAGCTAGAATTTGGATGGAATTCAAATTTGACAGGAAAAAGGAAAAAAAAATTGCGCCTGCGCCGCTCACCTTAAGTGATTATGGGTAGTATATTGGCTAGACTACAGTTGCTGCTGCTGCCGGAACGTCGCTCCATCCGGTTCCTGCGACTTCTTAGGGTCTCAGTATTTAATCCACGGTAAATGATAGAATTTGTAAGAGAAGCGGTTAAATTTTCGCCTACATGAAACAAAAAATTAGATTTCGAAAATTATTGCATGCGGCGCTTGATTCAATTTTCTATTGGCTAGAATAGATAGAAGCTGTTACTGCAATCATGCCCGCCAATATATTCTCCAAGTGGGCTTTGCCAAAATGCCGCCTAATAGTTGGCTTATCGCCTTTCATGCTGCCCTTTATTATTACTCTTCCTACATAAATCCTTTTTGTTTCACATTTAAAGCTCGAATTCTTGGTTTCTAGGATTCGGTAAATTTTTGACAGATTCGGTAACATTTTGGCTCTGCACCCCCCCAACGAAAATGCACTTGCGACGCCCCTGGTAGCAACAGTTAATTTTGGTATGTATGTGCGAGTTGCACACTGTGATCCAGAAGTCATTGAAATCAGGGGTCTCACCCAGTCAACCACAAACCCCTGATTTTTGGATACCCTATGCCAAACGCCGGATATATCTAGCGTTTGGCATACCCTATGCCTAACGCTGGATACACTATGCCAGGTGCTGGATATTGTAACCCAGTAAAATATTGATGATTTGAGTGAAGCTAAAAAATCAACCAATCAGAACTCCTTTCTATTGAGGTAGGTCAGGGTTAGGTTTCCAAGAGGTATCCAGCGTTTGGCATAGGGTATCCAGCGTTAGGCATAGGCTATGCTAAATGCTAGATATACCCAGCATTTGTCATAGGGTATCAAAAAATCAGGGATTTGTGGTAGACTGATCTCACCCCCCCCCCCCCCCCCCCCCCCTAGTCTGAGCACGGTCTGAGTGCTTCGGGCCACCCCTGAGTGGAATCCGTCTCAAAAACAATTTGGCTATGGTCAAAGGTGCTTAGAAGAAGGCATTTGGCAATGCTGCAACCAAAATGGAAAAAAAATTACATTTAGAGAATAATTAGAGCTTCTCTAACGAAGGCCAAATTTCACACATTTGGTAGGGACTGGAAAGAAAAAAGAAAGGGTGGCATGCATATATTCTATTTACAAGGGATGGTTCAATTAGCAAGGTATCCTCTATTGCTAACAATTAAGACATTATCCTAGCCTATGGCTATGTGGCTTTCACCAGTTCACTTACTTGCAAATTCTCTGCTAGTGAGTACTTCTTTTGCTAGATAAACTGTAGAAAAGCTTCCTTCACCGATCACCTTCCCAAATATAAAATCGTTGGGAGTTTTCTTTGCTGGCAAATCCATCTTCTCACTGCCATTAACTTAACTAATGATCTAGACTTTTCCTTGTGACAGATAAATTTTAAATGTCGCGCGCGGCACAACATGGAAATCTTGAATGTGCTCCACCCTTCTAACAATAGTTGCGTTTTCGCTAATACCATGGTATCTGTTACCACGGTAACTGGATCTGCAATTAGTCATTTTTGCAGTTATCGTGGTGCTAAACGGTGCTAAACACGTTGCTAAAACGGTGCTAAACAGATATCCAGTTACATCACTAAGTGCTAAACCTTCTTTCTCACCAATCTGACAAAATTTGATGAAAGTGAGGTGACTTTTCAGATACCATGACCACTTACCACCTGATCACCACGGTCGGACCGTAGTATCTGAATATCCGATACCACGATAGTTGCGTTTTCGCTAATACCATGGTATCTGTTACCACGGTAACTGGATCTGCAATTAGTCGTTTTTGCAGTTATCGTGGTATCTGATACACGGTGCTCTGCGAAAACGACTATTGGCGAGATTGCACTTTTCGAAGTCATCCCAAAAGAAAAACAGATATTCAGTTACATCACGAAGTCCTAAACTTCTTTCTCACCAATCTGACAAAATTTGATGCAAGTGAATGACTTTTCAGATACCACGACCAGTTACCACGTTCGGACCGTAGTATCGGAATATCTGATACCACGATAACTGGCCAGATACCACGATAACTGCATAAACGCCTTTTGACCGTGGTATCAGATACCACGATAACTGCAAACGACTTTAGAACGTGGTAACAGATACCATGGTATTAGTAAAAACGCAACTAATAGTAACTGTTACTTACTATTTTTGTTCCAACCTCGTGAAAAGTTACTACGCTGACCGTTCCAACCTTGCTTACCACGCTCCGCAAGCTCGGGAGCGTAGTAAGTGTGGTAACTACGAATCTCTGTGATGTGATGCTCTTGATGATTATAAGCGTATTCTCGCCCTTCCCCAAGGACTTCACTTGAGAAGTCCCCGCGTTTTTGTTTGTCCCCGGGACTCACTCCCCGTATTCTCGCGAGTCCCCACTGACGGGGAATGCTCCGATTATCATCACCATCATCAAAAAGGACTCCCTTTCAGATTCGGAGGGGAATCCGCTGGTGTTGGTTTAATGTAAAATTAACTAAAAACAATCTGAACAAACAAAACCAAAAATAAATTGGATCCAGACTAATTTCGTCAATTGTATATTTCTTTTTAGAACAAAATCCATTTAGGAAGCATTCTCAGTGTTCTCGCTGTTTCTGTTCGCGGAGTCCACCTGGAGTGGCTCCCTCTATTCTCGCCGTTCCCTTTGATTACCCGAGGAGCCCTCGGGGAACGGCGAGAATAGAGGGAGTCACTCTATGCGGACTCTGCGGACAGAAACAGCGAGAACAGGGGAATGCTTTCAACATGGATTTTGTTCGAAAGATAAATATGCAGTTGAAGAAATTAGTCTGGAGCCAATTTATTTTTGGTTTTGTTTATTCTGATTATTTTTAATTAATTTTACATTGCACCAACACCAGCAAAAATTGATTCCCCTCCGAATCTGAAAGGGAGTCCTTTTTGATGATGGTGATGATAATCAGAGCATAATACGTGAGTCCCCGGGACAAACAAAAACGCGAGGACTCCTCAAGTGGAGTCCGCGGGGAACTGCGAGAGTACGCCTTTTAGGCGTAAAGTTTTCAGGGAGCCCAAAGAAATGTAGACGTTTGCAACGCTGTTTCGTTTTGACAGGATAGAAGAATATTCAATAGATAGAACAAAATTCGGCCTTTATTTTCATACTTTCTTGTTGCTTTCTTGGCTCTTCTTGGATGAGTTTTAAGGTTAGAAAAAGGCTTTCAAAGTTGAATAAGCTAAAAAAAGCTTTCGAACACCAACGCTGACTTTGGTTAGAGGTCTGGTAGAGGTATGCTAATGTGAACAGTTACTTTAATGTCAACAGTGCAGTTTTGGGCTAGATGGTAAGATGAAGATCGAAATACCTATACCACTGTCAAGAAACACCTACTGTCAACCTCTACTGTATCTCGTCCTCTCCACTCAGTCTCCACTCCCAAATCCTCCCTCCTCCCTATCAGTCTAGTACAATTTCTGTGATTCAGTGATAGCATTATTTCTATTGTTTCACACTAAATACCCGCTTTTGCATGTGCAACTGTATGCTGAAATCAGCTGAAATCGATGCACCGTGCATGAATTTCAAGGTGAATTACAGTGAAACGTCTAATACTCATGCATGGTGCTAGATGTTTGAGCACCATGACTAAAAAAGGGCTAGTGTACTAGACTGCCCCCTATCAAAATGTTAGAAGCCAACCAGAAGGAGTGGTAAATTCTAAGGTTCCCAAGCTGTGTTCCGTACCTACAAGACACTCAAGATATGCAAAAACTTTTAATGTGAATTCTTTTAAGTGTACTGACATTAGATACCTACATTGTAATTTTTTCTGTTTCTGTGACAATAATCGCAAGTTTGGGTTATAACCGCGATAGTCGATTTTTACAATAAACTTTTTATCTTATATCTATCTATCTACAGAAGAGGTATGCTTATTTGAACACTTTTTGAACAGTTCCACTACTGTACCTTGGCTTTGTTACTTGCATATATAAAAGTAAAAAAAATTAAAAATAAAAAACTTAATATCAGCTAGCTTAACAGCCAACTATTTCAGGGTTATCCTGGCACAACTTTGAAGTAGAAATTCAATTAACTTTCTTTGACTTTGAATTTACCAAAAATACCCTTCCTCTTTTCGAGGTATCTGCAAGTTCGGACCACTATCTTCTCTATTGTCAGTGGAGAAGATAGTTTCAGTTGCATTGGAAGTGCATTCCTCATGGCAAACTTCTCAAATTATGAAAAGCATACCAGGTGTCAGTTGAGTCGCTTTCAGCCGTGAATTAGCAAAATACTCAAAATGTGACAAAAGTATGAGTGGCTATTACTAGTATTTATAGTAAAAATGCCCGGTTCAGGTTTTAGTTTTTTCTTTGGGGGTCGTTCACTTTTAGAAGATTTTCACATAAGCATATTTCTACTGTACTATTTTTGTTCCATGATGAGGGCAATTGTTTTCATTGACAATTGTCTCAGTCCCCAAAATGACAATTGATGCCCAGATGGCTCTGGGCGAGCAGACCAGGCAGACCAAGAGCAGACTCGTCGTTCATGATTACCTTAAATTGCACTAGCAAGCAATAAGGATGTTGAATCCCAATGAGCAGGGGCGTCCCAAGCCTTTCTTCATCGGGGGGGGGGGAACCTGGTAAAAAATGACCGAATCGGTACCTGATTTTGACTGAATTTATATAAAAACACAGGGGGTTGCCTTCATGAAGCTACAACGGGAAAAGTTGCAGAGAATATACAAACAAGTCTAAAAAAAAAATTGGCTCGTTTCCACGCTTTTCCACTTCTGTTTTTTTTTCATGGATACGCTGTCACTAGCCAGGTTTGCCAACAAGACTTGAAATAATAAAAAAAAAATCGAAATTTTTTTAATACCCCTTTTTCTTCTGGCAACATTTAACTACTTCCCATGAAATTTTAGCTTTTAACATGGTTAAAGCCCCCAAAAATTCCAAGCCTCAAATGGCAACTAAATGATGCACCCTTCCTCTAACTACAGAAGACTGCAAAATGCACCAAAGGCGTAATTTTGCGGAAACACTGACTGTAAAAGTGATTACAGTGACCCAAGATTACCTGTTAAATACAGAGCTGTCTGGCGAAACGAAAGGGGTGATCCAAGGTAAAGTAGATACCAAGTACAAAGTACACGAAGTACATTTGTTGGGAATATACAGTAAACAAAAGTAGGCTCCGAATTTGGCAAGTCCAGTACGGTAATAGAAATGGACTAAAGAAAAATCCGGTGAACTACCGAATTCGATAACGAATTCAGAATCAAATGAATCTCATATGAAATGGACTGACCGAATGCGAGCGAATTACCAAATTTTCAAAAGAATGAGACCAAATAAATAGGTTTAATCACCAAATTTACACAGGGACAGAGAGAATGCGGCGAAATCGATGCGGACTGAACTAAAGTTGGATGAATTGTCGAATTCGGTCACAAATCAGAACAAATGAATCTAATCAATGACTAAATTGTGAAATGGACTGACCAAATGCGAAAGAACAGATACGGACTTGAGGAAAGTCCGGTGAATTACCGAATTTGCCAACGAATGAGACCAAACAAACATGTTAAATCACCGAATATAGGGAGAGAGGGATGGAATGCGGTGAAACCGATGCGGAATGAACAAAAGTTGGATGAATTAGAAAAATTTGATAAAGAAAGGGGACCAATCCCAGACTTTGAAAATACGGTGACAAATGATTTTATGAAAGGCAGTTTTGCAGTTGTTCTTTTATTTCCGGGTCACTTTTTTTCTGGGACACTCCAGTACACTTTCCACGGTTCAACATTGAGCCAATGTTGTCCAACAGTGCCTTCTAGCCTGGTTGTACGTTCCAGCAATCCAAACAACTCTCTGTCGCCAACCTTGTCAATCAACCAACAACTGAAAGTCTTGTTGATAATATCTGTTTGTCAACTTTTGAAGTAATCTGGTGTATTTTCAGAAAGAGCATTTTGGCAAACAAGAGTATTTTTTGTGGTTAATAGTCATTTGTTGATCAACGCTGTTCAGGAACAGAAAAAACTCCAAAAAGTGACTTAAATATGTGATGAAAACACCACGCATACCACTTTTTATTGCCTGATTGGCTGGCTATCGCACTCTCCTCCATTCAAAAGCTGTCCAATCTTCCTGTCAGTTGGAGAAAGTTAAACCTGGACACTGCCTGGACAGCTCCTTCATGTGGGCTTTTCTTGGAATAGCATGCAGGGTTGTTGTCTTGTCCATGCTAGTCATACTGTACACAAATCCTCAATTTTTGGGCATGGATAATGTCAGGTTATGCCCTGACATATGAGCGGTGGTCATGGACAACTGAGCATGGAGCACGCTGCAGCAAGGGCATGGTACCCGCATACGAATTTGTTTTAAAAGCAAATTTTCATTTCAGATTCTTAATTCAGCACACTTTTATTTTCACTGGTGCATTTATTTTGGGGCATGCCCTGGTATTGGAGCACCATGCCCAAACTTGAGGATTTGTGTATTTGTCTCTTTGTTGATTCCACATTGGATGCAAGTTGGAGACTCTGTCTTGCTTGTGTTTGAATTACATCTTCCTGCATATCCAATTCGAGTAACAATCTGGATGATTCCCAGGATTTCATCTTTTTTCATTGCAACAAACTTAGTGCCTCTAAATACTTTTCCTTTTACATTACTAAAGTTGAATGACCCAATGGAATATGATGGAATCAAACCTTGCAAATATTAACACAGTCCAACTCACAGCACAAACTACACACACTGTTTACAAAACTTCATATTTCTTTCAGCACACACAACCTTTACACTGTAAATTAAATTATGGCATCAATAATATTGCAGTAGTTTGCATTACATTCCTGACTGTCCAAAGTAGCCTACACTGGTTGGCTCATTGAGACTAGTAAGCTTGCAGCCGGAGAAGACAATAAAGAAGACTCTCTGCTGTTACTGACGGTTAGTCTAGCATACACTGTCCAGCAACTAATCCATTTTTGATACCCATGCTCAAAAGCTGGGGCATGCTGGCAGGGGTGAGCATGATACTGGTAGGCCTACTGTGCCTACTCATACATATGTGTACACTTTTTCTCCAGCCCAGAGACCAATAGCCTATACAACAACCCGATGAAAAATTTGTAGCCTGCGTAGTAGTATGGTAGTAGTACGAAAACGTTGCATGTAATACTATGTAATAGCAAAGAATACTATCATTTCATTTGCCTCAGACTGGTCTAATCTTATGTAGTAGTATCCAGTAGCATCCTGTCTTGCCATAGTAGCATCCAGTCTTGCTAGAAGTAGCATATAGTAGTATGCAGTAATACGGTAGACCTTAAGTAGAAGCATGTAGTAGCAACGCTAGTACTCCATGCAACTTTTTCTTACTACTTCATAGTACTATTTTGAGACAAACTTTTCATCGGGAAAGTAAGATTTTGTTTGTTTAGTTAGCAAAGTACTGTTTACTAGTACCCCGCTTGGGGAATAAGGGGTGCACATACATATTAGTACCCTGCTCACCGACCAGTATGCTCCAGTGTTTGATCATGGTTATCAAAGAAGGGCCTAGAGTTCTAGACTGAGTGCACAACCATGTCTCTTGTGTGCATCAGGTTTATGCTGGAAATACGCTTTTCTGTCTGTTGTGTTGACGTATGTTCTCGTTTTAGGGAAACCGCTATGTAGAATAGACTGTGGGCATCCTGTTCTCTTCCTGGGGACCTGTCTTTTCCTTGCTGGATCGCTTTAAGAACTGCCATGGTTTCAGCTCTAACATTGGATCAGAAGATATGTCATCTGGTCAAGGAGATCAAGTGGAAGAACAAGAGAGCTGCAAAGGGAAAGGCGTATGAACCAACTGATGTTGAACATGTTGCCAATATTGCTTCCCATGGTGTGAGTTACAGTATTTTTGCCACGTTCCACAGTCTAGCTAGGCCACTACGAACAAGCTCAACCCTTCAGTAAGTTGCAATTGTTGAGAATGAAAAAAAATTTCAAGTCTTCAATGATCCATCGTGTTCCTGCCGATGCAGCCTACTTCCGCAACTTCATTCACTAATTCTTAAGCTTGGAGACGAAAATTCCATATGTTACATTCACGCTAACGATACCTCACTAATCTTTGCACTTGCCACGATTCAGTATTTCCACGCATATTATGCGCCCGACGAGTGTTCGCGTATCATGCTGTGCTGTTGATGCCTGATACCGGTTATCTAAATTTTGCCGAGCTTTTGCTAGAAGTCGATGGACCTGGGAAAGGGCTTGAAAGAACCAAAGCCGTTGATAGTTTGTTAAAAGCAGAGCCTGGTTTTTCAGTATTCATATAGTGTTGAGAGCGTAAACAGTAAATAGTGTGAGATGTACTCTCAGGTTTAGGTTCATTTACTACCATTAGGCTACTAATAAAATATAAATATTATTAGGCTTACACAAATCTGGCAGAGCAGGAAAGGGAATATTTTATTTTGAGAAGATTGGACGGTCAGCCTAGTAACATTTCACGAGGTTGGAACGGAAATAGTAACTATGCTCGAAAAAGTGCCGGGAAAAACTGCGATTAAGAAAAACACGTGATTGACATTGACGAGGGTGGAACGGAAATAGTAACCACGCTCGAAAAAGTGCCGCGAAAAACTGCGATTCAGAAGAACACGTGATTGACATTAACTCAGTGGTTGGGACATGTCTATCCTTACTTTAACCTTTCTTACTTGTTTGTAACGGAACTTGGTGGCACATCTTTTAGATTTGCATCCTTCCAAGTGTGGTCGCTACATATGTGCTTTATTCGAAAGCTTCCTGTCCGATCCAGGAAATTACAACTCTAGTCTATGGTGCAGCACTCGTCCTGCTTTTCACAGTTTCAACTATTTTCCATTCAGTCTGTTTCTGCCAGTGCCATAAGTAAGTAAATTTTTTTTCACTTCAGTTTAATTTTTAAAGAATCTTTATGACTAGAAATAGCATAGGAAATATAAATAGAAATAGATGAAATGCAATGAAATATTATAGCCAAGTACTATTACCAAGGGATGTCCCACCTCTATGCCCGATGAAAAATTCATCTCAAAATAGTACTATGAAGTAGTACGGAAAAGTTGCATGCAGTACTAACGATGCTACTACATGCTTCTACTTCAAGGCTACCGTGTTACTGCATACTACTATATGCTACTATTAGCAAGACTGGATGCTACTATAGCAAGACAGGATGCTACTGGATACTACTACACAAGATTGGACCAGTCTGAGGCACATTAGATGATAGTATTTTTTGCCACTAGGCCTAGGCCCATACTAATACGCAGGCTACACATTTTTCATCGGAGATGGCTATACCAGCCCTACCCTACCCTAGACTAAAGCTCTGTGCGTGGGTGACGACACTCTCTGTTCTGATGGGTTTCCACACTGCGTAAAATCCGAGCGTATTGCAAATCCGAGCATATTTTACGCAGGTATTTGAGCTTGAAAAGATCTCTAGCAATACGGACGTATTTATATACAAAACGGACCGATTTCTCAAATACATCCGTATTGCTAGAGATCTTTTCAAGCCCAAATATGTGCGTAAAATACGCTCGTATTTCAAACTACGCTCGTTGTGTAAACGTACCATTAATCTATTACCGCAGGAGGCATGATAACTTTGGTCGCACGTATAACGCGCAAAGTTTCTTGGGCTAATCAAAGACTATTTAAACCTAGCATATGTATTCTTTGGGTTTTAGGTTGTCGGGGGTTGAAGGGGTTGATATATGTTGTTCAGAATTCGTATGAGGCTTCACTGGCTAAGTACAGGCCAAGTTCCTAGATGGGTCCTTTAGCCCTATTGGGGGAAACAAAAATATATTTTATAAGCTATGGCCCACTGAATCCATATCTGAACTTAGTTTTCTTGCCGGATAAATGATTCACCGGGAATTCGGCCCAAACAGAAAATTTGGTTGAAGATCAAAGTTGTTTCTAAAGTCGATAGATTCGGAATCTCGGTAAGGAGACATGCTAAATGGAATTTTGAACTTTATTTCCTTGACGGATAAGCTTGCAGAATTTGCGAAAACCTGGAAATTTGGATTGTCACAGGCTATTTTGCTCTGCATGCAGTTCGCCCGGATTGCTGTAAAATACGAGGAATTTGGTAAAATTCTAAAGACCTATCTGAACTGGATTAGAGATGAGAAATTGGAGTAACCATGCTTGATGAATCCATATCTGATCTTGGTTTTCTCATTTGATTATTTGTTTGGCCGTAAGTTGTCAAAAAACTCTAAGACGATTACATTTTTTGTGTACATTTCAAGCGGTTAATTATGGATAAATAGCAAAATGTTAAACGGGGCTGCCCGATGAAAATTTTGTAGCCTGCGTAGTAGTATGGTAGTAGTACGAAAACGTTGCATGTAATACTATGTAATAGCACATAATACTATCACTTAATGTGCCTCAGACTGGTCCAATCTTATGTAGTAGTATCCAGTAGCATCCTGTCTTGCCATAGTAGCATCCGGTCTTGCTAATAGTAGCATATAGTAGTATGCAGTAACACGGTAGCCTTGAAGGAGAAGCATGTAGTAGCATCGTTAGTACTGCTTGCTACTTTTTCTTACTTCTTCATAGTACTATTTTGAGATAAATTTTTCATCGGGTTGTGAAGACTCGGAAATGTCCAAGATTCGATGGTCTGGATTAGTAACTCCATTTACTACATTTTGGGATCCCATCGAAACCTTTGGTCTGGTTTTGTTTAAAGCAACCGTAGTATCAGATACTACGGTTGAATTAGAAGAACGAAAAAATGCAGATCCAGTTACCGTGGTTTAGATACCATGGTGTCTGCAAAAACGCAACCTGAAATGTAGGTACGACAGGTATTTTAACAAGCTCTGCAGCTAAGCTTTAAAGTTTAAGCGAAAAGGGCAGAGAAAGGACAATCTAGTTATCCATCACTCATTCAATTAATTATGCTTGAAGACCCGATGAAGTAATGAAATTACTTTGTTGCTCTGCCATTCACGAATAATTGATTTTCAAATACTGGACTTTCCGTCTGATTTGTTGTACCTCTATGCGCTTGCATTTTGATTGTATGCCTTACGGCAAAGATTTATGGTTATTTTTTGTTCTGGCACTAAGCAATCTTCACCAATCTCACCACTGCCCGCCGAAAAGCCGCATTTGCGTTGATATTAAAATTTCCCGCATAGTAGAATTTACGTTGTGGGGACGGCTGGAGATATTCTGAACGTCATAACTAGAGCAGATAGTGGAAAATGAAAAAAAATCCCTTTGCAGAATCAAAATAATTTAGCGTATTCAGTTAAATGACACAAAAATAAGTTGACTGGGAAGTTGTTTATGCAAATTCTGTTTATTTTCAGGTATAAAGACAAGCTGCATCGATGTGACCGAGCCATGATATACCTCTTTATTGCCTCAAGCTACTTCCCTTGGCTCACTCTTTACCACCGACATATCGAAGATACTCAGGGTTTTTCTCCTCCAGTGCTCCTAATGACCATGTCAGGTCACGCCTCAGCTGCATGGGTTATGGCATCCCTGGGAATCTTGTATCAGCAGGTACGTAGGGTCCTTGTTCGAGCATGTTCCACCCTACTTACCGTAGTTACTACGCATGACTTCACGAATACTGGCTTTTTCGCCATCACTGGAATTCCGGGATCCCCCATAAGTGTCCGGTGTGTGTAATAAGTGTCCATAAGTGTCCTTTGCAAAACGCAGTTTGGTTTTTGGAAAGGGCTTTCAGCGGATCTTGCTATTCTAAAACTGGTTGATTGGGTGAACGACGGATTTGATAAAGGCCTAATTCCCGCAGCATTATTTTTAGATCTTAAAAAGGCATTTGATAGTATTGATCATGATAAGTTGCTCCAGATTCTTAAATCAATGGGGGTAGATAAAGTAGCTTTAAAATGGTTTGGTTCGTATTTAAATAATAGGGCGCAAGTTCTGCATAATTCCAACGTAACATCTGAGAGCCATTTTATAACGTGTGGAGTCCCGCAAGGGTCAATATTGGGACACCTACTTTTTCTTATTTATGTTAACCAAATACAATATTATTTAACTGAAGCTAATATCATACTATTCGCAGATGATATGGATTTCTTTTTTCTTCTTTTTTCTTTTTTTCTTTTATAGGTAAGTAGTTATGTGGACTTTCGCGCGAACGCAAACCCTCATAGGTTTTTTCTCCAGCGCGAAAGTGTTGTTTTTTATTTATTTTGTGAATGTTGAAAAATAATAAACTTGAACTAAACTTGAACTTGATACACTTCTTTTTGTTGCATGTGAAAGTCTACGTTCATTGTTAAAAAAAATGAAAACAGCTCGTACTGAACTTGTATCATGGGCTGATTCGATTATTTAACACTAAATTACAGTAAGACAAATTATATTTTATTTCCTAGAATAGCATCGATTGAAAAATATCTGAAATTAAGAGTAGTTAATAATACCATAGATAGAGTAAAAACCAGCAGATATCTTGGATTCACAGTTGATGAGAATGTTTCGTGGAAAGAACATGCGAAATTAATTGGGAATAAACTTTCAAGGTCCCTTGGAGTCATCCGCCGCCTTAAATTCCGTTTTCCTAAAAAATACTAAAAATTATTTATCATTCTATTTTCCATCCTCATCTGTCTTATGGGTGCTCCATATGGGCAAGTAACTTCATTTCTTGTTATAAAAGAGTTCAAATCATCCAAAATAAGGCAATTCAAATTATATCACCGGTTCAACACTCAGATAACATTAATCTTCATTTCAAATTTGCCAAGATATTTGACGTATCGAAGACTCGAGATTTCCAGATCGCAACTTTTTGCTACAAGTATTTCAATAACCTCCTTACCTCTTCATTCCAAAATATTAGTTGCGTTTTTGTTCGACCTTTTCGACGGCTTTTTACTTTTTTTGCGTTTTCGTAAAATGGTCCTAAGCACTGTTTGACAATTTCCCGGTTTTGTCAAAAAGGCAAACGCCGACTTTCGCCCTTTCCCTCGGCTTTTTGCAAAAAGGCAAACTTGGTGGGTGACCAAGTTACGCTCTTCTTTTGGCTTTTTGTCTCGCTACTTTAGCCAGTTTATCCCAAAACCCAATAAAAGATGAATTTGATTCAGAGTGAAAATCAGTATATCGAGACTGTCTCGAATTTTAAAGATGAAAAATTTGAAGTGCAAGTAAAATACAAATAAAATGGCATTTTTCAAAATAGTGTTTTCTTCCGAGAAAAGTGAAAAGTCCTTAGCAGTAACGGCAACTTGCGAAGACGCGAGAATGTTAAAAAAGGCCTGAAAACCATAAAAAGCCAGAAAAAGAACGCATTTCTTCAGCGATAGTTACGCGTAGTGATGATGGATCATTTCATCAATTTTTGCCGGAAGAGAGTGACGTTTCAGCGTACCTGCAACCAGTGACGATGTTGGAGCTATCTGAATGCGTAAAGGGTATGAAAAATGGAGCATGTGGAGGAGATTTTATTTCGTTGAAACTTTTGAAATCAGTGCTGCCAGTTATATCTTGTCATTTTCTTAGTTTAATTAACGATTGTCTGAAATCTGGTATTTTTCCAGACTGTTTGAAATGTGCGAGCGTGATTCCGCTGTTTAAAGGAGGTGATAAGAATTCGTTTGGTGATTATAGGCCGATTTCGCTTTTACCGGTAATTTCCAGGGTATTTGAAAAGCTTATGAACAATAGAATTGTGAATTTTCTGGAAGATAGAAAGTTTTTAATTCTCATCAGTTTGGTTTCAGAAAGAATCGTTCGACGGAGCAGGCTGTATTAATACTTACGACTTTTGTTAATGATGCTTTAGATAAAGGTATGAAGGTTGCATCTGTTTTCTTAGATATTGTTAAAGCGTTTGATTCTGTTGATCATGATATTTTAATTCAGAAATTATTTAATCGTGGCATTCGAGGTGTTTTTCTTGATTTAGTTAAGTCATTTTTACTTAACCGTTCCCAGCGTGTGGTACTAAATGGAATTGCTTCTGATATATTTCAAGTAAGGAAAGGTGTTCCACAAGGGTCAGTTTTGGGTCCATTGTTGTTCTTAGTTTACATAAATGATCTTTGTCGTGTATCCAGTCTTATATCGTCGACAAATACTTGTGTTAGTGATGATGTTAAAGCGATTTTGCCGTGTTTTGCTGACGATTCGCATTTGACTGTAGCTGCTAGGACCGAAAATGAACTATTAGAAGTTACGGCACAAAATATGCAATACATTGAAAAGTGGATGAGAGTGAACAAGTTGAAATTGAACCATACGAAATCTTGTTTTGTAATATATGGTAGAAGTTCGAATTATTATCCTTGGATAATTGATATAAAAGTAGGTGGTCAAACAATTAAACGTAGTGCAAGTACTCGTTACCTTGGAGTTATTATTGATGAATGTTTAAGTTTCAAAAATCACATTGCATTTATTAGTAGTAAATTAGCCAGGAATGTTGGAATTATTAGAAAACTTAAACATATTTTCCCTCAGAATATATTAAGAATGTTATATTTTTCAATGGTGCATCCGTATCTGTTATATTGTTGTCTGGCATGGATGAAAACTTTTGTAAGCCACCTTACTCCTCTACGTGTGATACAGAATATGGCAATAAGAGTATTGTCCGGTGATGGTTGTAATATTTCCGTAAGACACCGTTATCAGGAGCTTCACATTTTACCTTTTGCGGGAATTTGTAAGTTTTATGACGCTTTATTTATGTACAAACATTACAATGAAGTTGTACCCCAGTGCTTTTCTCAGTATTTTTCCCGTGCGTCATCTTTTCACGAACACGGAACTCGTAGTTCGCAGCTCATCCGTAGGCCGGTTGTAGTAACTAGTAGATCGAGATTTAGCATTAGACATGTTGGGCCTTTAGTATGGGAAGGTTTGTAGACAGAGTTAAGGTCTTGTAGTGTTTTACTAGATTTTCGTAGCATGTTAAAGGTTCATTGTTTTGCTGTATATGAATTTGATGCGTTATTCTCAGCCGTTTAAGTTGTGTTTTATCATTATTAAGTTTTAGTTTTGGTTTAAGTTTTAGTTTTAGTGATTCTGGTTGAAAATGAGTTCTTGTTTTTTGGTTGTTTTTCTGGTTGAGCGTCCCAGACCGCTTAAGTCAAGCTCCTTTCTTTCTTTCTTTCCCTTTTTTCCTTTATTTTTGTCGAAGTTTTGTTTTTATTAATGTTTTGTTTCGAGGGTAATTAGTCCCTTACAGGTTCGCCTCTGGGCATTGAAGATTCTATTTTTTTTTGAATAAACCCTTCATTCATTCATTCATTCTGAAAAGGGAAAGGCAAAAGCCGAACAAAAACGCAACTATTTTCTCACTAAATCAAGACCTGCATTCTTATGACACCCGAAGCTCTTGTGACAAAAGTAGAAAAAATTGGAAGTACAAATATGGGGGATATTCGTAAGGTGGCTAGATTCCTCCGCGTTGGTTTGTCCCATAGAGAGCGATTTTTGTAGTTTGTTGTGTTTTTTCTTGTTTTGTTGCCATGACCCCAAGGGTTTTTTCGTGCAATAAATTCATTCATTCATTCATTCATCGTCCAAGAAGCGCCCTCAACGAAAGGGCTTCTTTTTTAATTCGATTTTTTTGCGCCGTCAATTTGGAATCTGCTACCATTAGATTTCCGGAATTCGAATAACCTTATTTCCTTCAAGCGAGCAGCGAAAGGTCATTATAGGAAAATTGTTTAGTGTTATCCTCCTTTAGACCCCCCCCCTGTTTTTCTTTTCTTTTGTTTTGTTTTCTTTCTTTCTTTCTCGTTGCTTCTTTCCCTTTTTTTTCTCTCCTTTTATTTAAAGTTGAAACCATAGGTTATTTTTCCTCTCCTCCCTTTGTCTTTAAATAGAATATTCGGTTAGTTGATTCTGTTTGGTGTTTAAGTTAATATCGGTTATTTCCCTGTCCTTTCCAAGTACTACATTTGTGCTTTTCTGGCAGGACTGTAAATTGTGTATTTTTTTGTCTCTTTAAATGTAGTGCAATGAAACTGAAGCTGAACAGATCCAGTAAAATTGTCTAAACGATTTATCTAGAGCAGATGCTTGTTCTTCCCAGCAAGTTTCACTCCGATCCCTCCATTCTAACCATTTCTTGAAATTTACAGTCTCCCCCCCCCCAAATCACCCCTGGCTACCGAATTCGGTCAAGACTTTAAACGGGACATCACAGATATATAATCTATTCAGTTATTAAGTTTCATTACAATCTGATCACCCGTTCGAAAGTTACCCACTTCTCAACTTTCCGGATTCCCTGCCTTTCACTCCACCCAAAATGGTCGGATCGGGAAACTGATTATTTCCAGGTTAGTTTGGTCGAGTCCCTGATATGCCTGCCAAGTTTCATTGTCCTAGCACACCTGGAAGTACCCAAACTCGAAAAAGTGTGACAAAATGCCCTAAATTTTAAGTTTCCAGCGCCTTCCACTCCCCCGCATATGGTCGGATCGGGAAACTGATTATTTCCAGGTAGTTTGGTCGGGTCCCCGATATCTGCCAAGTTTCATTGTCCTAGCACATCTGGAAGTACCCTAACTAAAAAAAAGTGTGACAAAAAACTCCGACCGACCGACAGACGGAATTAATCGGTATATGGCACTTGAGCCAGAGGCTGCAAGTGCCATAAAAACAAAAAACATAGATAAACATATTGTAGAAAATATTATATTAAAAAAAACATTAAAAACAAAAATAGAACTTGTCAACTGAAACAACATCCTACTATGCTTTGCTCTTTAAAAGCTGCTTGTTCAGCATTGATCACTGTCTTTTTTCTCAATTTTTAGTCTAGTGTTCCTTGGAACAAACAGTCCACTATTGCGAGCCCTGTAGCAGCTTTCTGTTTCCGGTTTTTACCGTATTTTGTGGAGCTCATAACTCGTGAACCAGTGCAAGTATCAAGTTCAAACTTGGTACACTTGTGGTGCCTTTTGGGGGTACCACCCCCACCTCAACTCGGCTCACGGGCAAATGGGCCCCGATTGCCCAATGAATAATGTTCGTAACTTGACCAGAACTGGACATAGGACGATGAAATTCCTTGTTAAGTGTAGATCCTAGTGCTGGGAAATTGCTTGGGAAATTGAAATTGTCAGATTGCCCAGGAGTGAAATTCGTTACCCGAGACAGGAATCAACAGGTATCAAGTTGAAGCTTGGTAGATTTGTGAGCATTGGGGTCTCTTTTTGGGATCCCAAAACGTAATTGGCGGGATACCTGTGACATCGCAAAAGTTGTACGTCTGTCCGTCCGTTCGTCTGTCCGTCCGTTTGTCTGTCTGTCCGTCCGTTTGTCTGTCTGTCCGTCTGTCCGTCCGTTCGTCTGTCCGTCTGGCGTCCGTTCGTTCGTCTGTCCGTCCGTCCGTCTGTCCTTCCGTCCGTCTGTCCTTCCGTTCGACTGTCCGTCCGTTCGCATGTCCGTCCTTCCGTTCGTCTGTCCGTCCGTCCGAGGTTCAAGGGTCGGACTGGCTGGCAGACCATTGTTGGAAGTCAAGCTATTCGTGCAAGATCCTCAGTATTTCTTTGTATTTATACTTGCGGTTTGCTTACATTTAAACCTTTTAAAGTGGGATGATTGCAAATTAGGTTTTCTCAGTACTTGTTTGGTTATTGGGGATGTAAAATGTCTTGGTTCTAATTCTAAAGCTGTTTGTCTACAAAATGCGATAAACATATTACTTTCAGACTCCACGTCTGAGCGCATGCGCACTTGTTTCTTGATTTGGCGCATTTGAATGTGGGTACTGCTTACCACCTATTAACGAGAAATATCGGTGATCAACACATCTCTGCATCCCTCAACCTTTTTGCTTCATTGTATTTAATGGTATGGACAGGGTATGGAACCAGTCGCACAATTCGAGCTTGCTTTGCCGAAGAAGCTAACATATGTGACAGATCGCAGAATTTTGCTACCAGTGGCAACTCTGGTTTCGGTGATGTTGCTTCCACGAACCCTAGAGTAATCATTTTAACAGATACACAGTAGGCTTCTACGACTGTTAGATGGCATCAGCATCGCCAAAAAGTAAAAGTAAAAGACTATATTGGTAGAAACAGAAGTGCTCCAGTCAATACAATAGTCATTTTAGTAGGTCTACAGTAGGCTCGGGTTGCTACTTCAGTAATATAAATTCCCTACCCCAATATAAAAAATGTACAACAAAAGAAGAATATACTCTGGTCCTACCTATAAAAATATTATTTTCGAAAAGGTTACAATAGTTAACATACCTCCATCTCGGGGCATATTAGAATAACAATCTCGACGGCCATTTAAAAACATTAACTTCGCCTTCGGCTCGGATAAGCTATTTTCAGTGGCCGTCTCAGTGTTATTTTCAGATATATACCTCGATGCTGGAAGTTAACCTTTAATAGTGGTTTTGAAAGAATTGCTAGAGCGGAACAAATGATGTACCCTAATTTTTGTATTTATCTTTCAGCTATTCCATGAGCGCTATAAAGCGCTAGAAACTGTTTTCTATGTTCTGATGGGTGTAGTTCCCGCTTTGCCCTTCATTCATGCGGACCCTAAGGTGAGAGCGATCGTGAGTCCCCTGAATTCCCTCCCTCTAGCCCACTAGAATTTTGTTGTATTTTCACCCGACACCGAACACGTGTGTTCCCGGGACCCAGTCCCGGTAATACTGAGCATGTTCCACCCTTCTAACAATAGTTACTATTAGCAGGGACCCATAAATCTCCTGTAATCAAATCAAATCAAATCAAATCAATGTAAACAAGATACAGTCTCTCATAGGGATAGCCCAAATATGGTATCTTTTAGTCAAACAGTTAATACAAGAAAGATTTGTCAACGAGAAAAACAAAAAGAATAGGATAAAACGCACAAGTTACGAATTGTTAAAAGTACGAACAAAACTCGGCACAAAGCTTCGAGAATAACGCTGTGACCTGGAGTAAACCGGTGTCAGTTTTGGAACTTTCGCAGCCGCCTCTCTGGGGAGTCGGGGTCTGAGGGGGACAAAAGGAGGCGGGAGGAAGTTCTTGTAGATGGGGTGGAGGAGGAGGGTTGAGCCAAATTTTAGGCACAGTTTCTCTCGACGGACAAAAAGGGGGTCAAGTTTGTATTCTTTTAGATAAAAAGAGTAAGGCAGTGGGGAACCTCCGTAGATGATTTGTAGAGACCTCTTCTGAACCCGTTCAATTTTATCACTTTCTTCTTTTGTAAGAGCGAAATGCCAAACAGGACATGCATATTCTACTAGTGGGCGGATGAACATGCAGAAAATTAATTTTAGTTTATCCTTAGGAACCCGGAATTTCTTTAGAGTCTTCAGCATTTGGATAGCACCATTTGCCTTTTTTACAATCAATCTTGTGTTTTCATGCCAAGTTAGATCAGAAGAGATCACTACCCCAAGCAGGGTAGTGCTGTTACTGAGGAGGTTTGGGTCTATAGGTGGTTCGAATTCAGGTAGGCTTTTCTTGAGAAATGAAAATGTCATTACTGAAGATTTATCTTTATTTACCACCATATTTAATTTTGCTGCTTCAGAGGTAACTTGTTCAATATAATTGAAAGTTTGACTTTTACACGCTCCAAATACTACCTCTGCTAGGGAAAGATCATCTACATACTTCCATCTTTCTTCCAGCCCGACAGCTATTTCATTGATCATGAGGAGGAAGCATAAAGCACCGATCACTGTTCCTTGCGGGACACCGCAAAAAACCGGTAAAGAAGAAGAAAAATTATTTTTATATTTTACGATTTGTTCTCTGTTTGTTAGAAAGCTTTTTACGATATTAATAAGATATTCAGGAATATTTTTCTCTGCCATTTTTTCCAGCAAAATCTTGTGATCTACAAGATCGAAAGCTTTTTTAAAATCTATTGCAATTAGATTTATCCATTTCCCGGGTTCATCTAAATTTTTAAAAATAAAATCAAGTAAACTAACGAGATAGTGAACAGTTGAACACTTCGGGATGTTACCAAATTGCCTCTTATCGATGACTTCCGAGAGATATTTTTTTAGCCAAGAAGCAACAAAGCTCTCGTAAATTCGGCTAACAATTGATGTAACAGTGATCGGCCTCACACCAGAGAAATCATTAGCTGCTCCCTTTTTCGGAATGGGAGTGATGAAGCCAATTTTCCACTTTTTGGGGAAATATTCAGTTTTGGTGATATTATTGTAAATAATATGAAGAGGAAACGCCAATTCTTTCGCAAAAGCTTTAGCAATGGCTACTGGAACATCAAAGGGTGCCACTGATGTTTTCTTTAACGAGGAGAGTTTCTTTCTAATTTCTGATATTGAAATTTCAGGCATTAAATTAGAATTTTCATTTGAATCTTCTTGTGAGTTTTGGGATGGTGCTTCAGCTGAAAACGAAGGTGGCTTTTCAGGAGGCAGTGGTGGGTACGACTGTACAATAGAAGCAAAATGAGAGTTTAGGTCGTTCGCTGTTTTCTCTGATGGCTCCTCCTTCATGAAATCAACTGGTTGCGGGCCTCTACCAGTCAGATGTTTAACTTTACCGAAGAACTGTGAAGGCTTGGATTCAAGGAGGTTATCTACTTCCTTTTTATAATAATTTTCCTGCGCCTGTTTAATTTTCCATTTAATTTTGTTTCTTAATTTCTTTGCTTCTTCTTCCTTTCCTTTTCCAATTAAGTGCAGTTTATGTTTAATCATTTGTTTAATCTCTGAATTTACGTATGGTTTATCAGTTGAACACACTTTAGTCTTTTTTTCCGGAAAACATTCAACAAACTTTTCATTTAGTTTGCTGTGAAAATTCTGCACCTGTGGATCCAAGTCTTCAGCAGTTGAGACTCCGGCCCAACTTTCTTTCGTTATCCAGTCCCCAAACTGCAAAAGTCCCCGATCAGTGATTGGTCTTGAGGTTATTTCGGTTACTGAGTAATTGACTTTAACTTTCTCAAAGGGGGTCCACTGCAACATAAAATGATAGCTACCACCAAGCGGTGCGATTTTACTTGGGTTTTGATAGTAAGAGCAGAAATTCGTCATTATTACATCCAGAGACGTACCACCTTTGGTTGTTGGAAAATCAACAACATTCTTGAGGTTAAGTGACCTGGCCAGAGATTTACAACTTAGTTCATTGGCATCTCCTAGCATGGCTATGCCAAAAAAAGGATGTGTTTTCTGGATAAATCTGCCGATTCCTGCAGCTTTTCCCAAAAAGCCTTTCTTGCAGCAGCGGGTTGGCCAGGTGAATAATAGAAAACACACATCGCTACCGCAGAGAAAGGTCTAGGGAGTCGCTTTGGTTGTATTTTAACCCATATAATTTCATCATATTCATTAAGAGACGGAATATTCAAAAGTTGAGGTCGTAAACTATCATGAACAAAAGTCATGACCCCTCCCCCCTTTTTTCCTAAAGAATGATCATCAGGCCTTAATTTAACAAAAGAAAGGAAGTTGGACATTTTAATAAATGACTCGCCATTCAGGGGGCTTGTCAATAAGAGATTTTTGATTCTCTCTTGACCGAGCGTCAGATAGTTCGAGACATACCCACGGGGATAAAATACCCGACTATTCAGATTGACAAATTTTTCGCAGCTTTTGTGCTGAACTAGGAATATTTCTCTCTAATGGAAGAGTATCCTGGATCTTTTGTCCTAGCTTAGGTACCTGGTGGCATGCTGAATAGTCCTGACTCATGCCAACAAATTTGTCTATCTGAGCAAGAACGCCGATTCGACCCAAGCGGAATTTTTAGGAACTAGGTGAGGCTCGGGCAACATAGCACATACACAACATAGAAGCATAGGAAATACAGGAAATTTATGGGTCCCTGCTATTAGTTACTATTTCCGTTCCATCCTCGCGAAAATCTAATAGTTACTATTTGCTTACCATGCTCGGGAGCGTATAACAGCGCATCTCTGTAACGTGATTTATCGGATTCGCCCATGGCACGATATCCTGCTGAAAACTATAAAAGTCGTTCCAGCCTTGACGGCAAAAAGTTCATGACGTCATGCGTAGTAACTACGGTAAGTAGGGTGGAACACGCTCACTAAGTCGATTTGTTGTCGATCCGGCTATTTGTCTGTGACCTCGATTACTCCCAGTCATATCACATATCCTGATTCGATTGTTGAAGTGGTGTTTTTCAAAAATATTCATACTTGCCTCCTCGAATTAGGGATTCTCTTGTTAGTGCTTGGCGACACTGGCCGAGCTGCGTAAAAATATACAAGTTGCGTTTTTTGGATGTAGTTTCGGCGTAGTTTCGCATGAAGGCCGTTTTATTTGTCCATTCCATTTGCTGTAGTTTCGAACCTAAAACTACGCAGCTAAAACTACAAACTACCTCGCAGATGTAGACGTAGTTTGACTTTTCGGAAACAAGAGCTCAGTAATCCAAAAAAACACAACTATAGTTTTTCTTGGGAAAATGTTTAAAACAAATCCGCATCATGGTTGAATGCTGAGAAATTCTAGGACCAGACTACAAAAGCAACTGAGTAAAATGGGGTGTCGACTATACCACGCTTAAACGTTTGGATACCAGCTGAATCAGCAACTTCTGCTGGCAAACTGTTCCACGGTTTGGTTAACCAATTGACGAATGAACACTGGCCAATTTTCTTATGTGGTTTTGGAGGGTATAGTTTATAAGGGTGTTGGCGGGTTGTAGTTACTCTTCCTACGTAATCCTTTCTGTTCCATAATTTAAAGCTCGGACAAATTTTTCGGTAAATTTTTTGAGAGATCCGGTAAAATTTCGGCTATGCCCCCCCCCCCTCCCCAACCAAAATGCACTTGCGACGCCCCTGGTCAGGCAACCCAGGATATTGTCGGCAAGCGATGAAAAGTCGAAAAAATTCAAACAAAGCGATACACAAGGAATTTGTAGAGGACGTTTCAGTGGTCAGTAGACCACGTAAGTCGCCATTGGGTGTGTGAAGACAGTGAAAAGCAAGAGGGGTCCTTTAATCTCAGTAGCCAGGTCGTGACCAGAGCAAAATAACACTATGGAGTACACTGTAAAAAGTTTCTCCCAATAAGGATGCAGTATTTTAACGAAGTTTGAATTTTTAAGCGTACTGACATTTTACACATATATTGTAGTTTTTTCTGTCTGTTTGACAATAATCGCAAATTTGGTTTATAACCCCGATAGTCGATTTTTAAAATAAACTTTCTATCTGTCTATCTATCTATCATTTGATACTGGGATTAACCTTATCCCTGTTTGGATAAAATTAATCCAAATTAGGTATAATCTTATCTCAGTAAAGACAAGATTAATCCTAGTAGCAAATACTGCAAGATTATTTTTTACAGTCTAGCATCAAGACCTATGCTTTCCTTGCTTCGCAAACGGACCATACTCATAGCGCCGCCCAGTACGCTTGCGACGTTTAAAGCGAGACAAAATTCCGTATTTAGAAATTCCTAGTAAAGCTAAGATGCGGTCTGCACACATCGAGGAAACAGAGGAGGTTGTATCTTTTATTTGTTGTTGTGTTCAGAATATGACTGATTGAGTTTCAGTAGAGACGTTATTTATCGCTAGTGGTGATAGTGTCGCTGCTACTCGGGTGTGTGTCACTTTTTTCAAGTCTTTGAGCTATCTCTAGTGTTATTTTCTCTGGTCATGACCAAGTTACATCTTAACAATTAGGGTCGGGAAGAGGCGAAAAAATAGGAACCGTAAAGTATTTCGATCAAATTGTTCGGAAGGTTGGAATAAGGGTATCACATTAAGCCGAATCATGCTGTACCGGGTTTTTGGGTGGGCCCGTGTCGAGAAAAAAAGACATTTTAGAAAGGGGAGACTGAAAAAGCAACCAATCAGATTAACTCCTCGTGAGGCGGTACTCTTCCTTTGTTAATTATCTGTTTCTTCTAGTGGGGAATAGTCGGTTTTGAAGAAACTGCCATTGGCGGCATGTTCTACTTAGTTGGGATATTCTTCTTCAAGTCGGATGGCCGAATTCCGTTCGCTCACGCCATCTGGCATCTTTTTGTCGCCCTTGGTGCATCTACTCATTACTACGCCATGTTCAGTTATCTGATTGGTCGAAACAGCCCAACAGAGCATCCGATTGGGTGTATTGCCGAACTGGCTAGCGTGTGAAATTGTGCGGTTTCTGTTACCCTGGCATCTAGACTGCTAAGTCATCTACTCACTATTGTGCATTGTGCAGCTACCTGATGCGCGAGGTTTGTGATTCAGATCATATGATTGGTTGTATTTTGAAACCAGTGAGTTCGAAGTGAAGCAGTGCAGGTTCTCTGTGATCTACTTACTAAACAGTGCAAGGCAACTACTCACATTACTCAGTGATCAGCTTCCCGATTGTCCGACATACTACGACAGAGATTCCAATTGGCTGTATCAATTATTCCTGAGTGACATCTAGTGTGAAATGTGCAGAATTTTTGTGATATGAGCATCTCTTAGTGCAAGTTACCTGCTGCATACTAAGGCATTTTCAGCTATCTGATTGGCCGAAATAGTTCAACAGAGCTTCCGATTGGTTGTATTAAAGTGCTTTTGACAGCTAGTGTGAAGTACTATGTTGACTCCTTGTTACCCTAAAGAGTAAGCGTTCACTCATTACTAAGCTGTTTTCAGTTTGATTGGTCGAAAGAAGTTCTATTTGCCATCCGTTTGGGTGTACTAGAGGACTAAACAGTGCGGTTTAAGAGGCTTTCCGTAGTTTTAGCCTATTCGTGTCCCACACATTCTTGAATTTCGTTACGGAAACGTTGAAACTGCCTGTTCTTTGGCGGTATTTTCAAATGCCTGAAAATAAAAAAGTAATTCTCAATACGAGAATAGGCGGACTGGCGATTAGTATTGCCCTTATCGCTGCTCTCATTACTGGCCCTCCCTTTTTATGGAGGAGGAACATAATTGGAAATCAGGTTTCAGTTCTGCTTTAAGTGATGCTGGGTCAAAGATTCCTGCACAGTAACAGTTTTGGCATTCTTGTCTACATGGATGTATGTCCCAATAAAACCCAAATTTCAATTAATCAATCAATCATCGTATACTTGCGGTGCCAACGGGTGGGATTCCTTTCACCTCGTTAGTATCCTACTTATGATCCGTGGTGAGATCCATTAGTTGCGTTTTTGTTCGGCTTTTGCCTTTCCCTTTTCAGTTTTGGCTTTCTATCGTTTTCAGGCCTTTGGCCTTTTTTAACATTCTCGCGTTTTTGTTTTGTGGACTTTTCACTTTTCTCGGATGAAAACCCTATTTTGACAAATACAAATTTTATTTGTATTTTACTTGCACTTCGTATTTTTCATCTTTAAAATCCGAGACAGTCTCGAAGTACTGATTATCACTTTGATTCAAATTCCTGTTTTATTGGATTTTGGGATATACTGGCTCAAGTAGCGGGGCAAAAAGCCAAAAGGAGACCGTAACTTGGTCCACCTACCAAGTTTGCCTTTTTGCAAAAAGCCGAAGGAAAAGGCGAAAGTCGGCGTTTGCCTTTTTGACAAAAACGGGAAATTGTCAAACAGTGCTTAGGACCATTTTACGAAAACGCAAAAAAAGTAAAAAACCATCGAAAAGGCGAGTGAAAAGTCGAACAAAAACGCAACTATTGTACGGGTTCTTGCTTACTTTAAAATAATAGACACGATAGAATGATTATGTCTGGTTGAAGCTGCGATGCACCTTTCCCGATCGCGCTCCCTGCACGAGATCGCTGAAATACCATCGAAAAATATCACTAATACTAGAAAAGCAGCATGCAGTGCAAGTTGGACAACAAGTATGGGTTTCCCGGGGTGAGTGCTGAGGCCTGTAAAGATTTGAAATCGGGTCTGCAGCAAGTTGTTCATTTAGACCAGATTCTGAAGTTCTTGCCTACAACAACTGCCCATGTCGTTTATTTTCAGTGAAACTTACGTTTTGATGTTGTTTTTTAATTATTTATTCGATTATCCGTTTACTTGTCGATGTTTACCATCTTCGCTGTTGTGCCCTGTTACACATTATTTGGTGCATCTCTTGCCACCAGTTATGTATTAGTTGCGTTTTTTATCTCAGTTCTTCTTGGGATTCTCCTCTCATTTCTCCCATTCCGCGTTTTATGACTATTGAGATGAAGCCAATTCTCCTTTTTTAGCGTTTTGGGAGAATCGAGAAGTTGCTTCGATAGTCAATTCTCGATTGTCCTTCTTCCTGATTGGTCAACGAAGGGAGGATGTTCAACCAGACATGGGTAAATGCGATCATGAAGGGATTCGAATCAGAATTTGAGTCTAGGACTAGGTACCGATCCCAATCCACCATTTCGTGCTGAGGACTCGAATCCCAATCGAATCCGAACTTAACAAAAATCAAATCATTTATATAGGTAACAGTTTAAATTTAAATTTAACAAAAAAGCACTGATGCCTAAACCATATTTCTAAGTTTTCATGTGTGCTTGTCATAGTATGGCTTAAGCGTAGTATGTAAAAACTGGGAAAAGATTGGAAATTAGTGCGAATTCGTAAGATTCAAGCTTTGGAATCCGGATCCCAATCCAGCCTGACAAGCAGAAGATTGACAAGCAGAAGCCTGACAAGCAGAAGACTCTGTTAATCCGGCCAGAAGGATGAATCCTGGATTCGAATCGGGACTTGGATTCGCTCATCTCTGTGTCCAAGCCGTATAAACAAGTTTTAACGGGTAGAAAAATCAGTGTTTTCTCAAAAGCGAGAATGCAGAATTGAGAAGAGCAAAAATGGTAATTTGGACGAAAATCGAGAAATGAGAAGTAAAGCGAAATTGAGAACTTAGAATTCAGATCAAGAACGTCTTCCATTGAAACCTTTCCAGTTTGTGCAAGGGCCCATGATATTCTGTTTGTTAAGTGATCCTTTTGAGTGTCACTTAATGCTCCAAAACTGCTATCTTTTTATGGCACTTGAGCTTACTCAAGTGCCATATAGCGATTGTAATTTCTGTCCGTCAGTCGGTCTGTCGGTCCCGGTTTTGCTAGTTCGGGCACTTCCAGATAAGCTAGGACGATGAAACTTGGCAGGCATATCAGGGACCGGACCAGCTCAACTTAAAATTAATCATTTCTTCAATCCGACTTTCCCCGGATCCGGGAGTCCGGAAACTATAAAGCAAAAGTGGAGCGAAAAGTAGCAAAAAAAAGGGCTGCCCGAGTGCGGAAGCAAACCAGGAACCTCTGAGTTATAAGTCCAACGCTCTACCAACTGAGCCACGAGTCCATGTATGAGAGAGCGAATGCGGGACTACAAACAAAGTGGATAATCTAAACAAATTACATTGTTAGGATAATGGAACTTGTCAGGAATATTGGATGTATTAGGGAGCGTATGCGGGAGTATATATTGTTAAAAGATTGACGACCTGATTAACCTGGACATAGTCAAGAAACATAAATAATAGTTTGGGCACTTCCACGCAAGCTAGGACGATGAAACTTCGCAGGCATATCAGGGACCCGACCAGACTAAGTTGGAAATAGTCACTTGCCCGATCCGACCATCGTGGGGGAGGGGGCGGAATCCGGAAAATAGGGACATTCATCACTTTCGAACGGGTGATCGGATCTTAATGAAACTTGATATCTGGAAAGATCTCGTGTCTCAGATGTCTCATTTCGAGTCCGGACCGGATCCGATGAATCTTGGGGGTGGGTCTTGAGGGGAGTGGAGGGACGGGGAATCTGGAAAAATTTGGAAAAATTAAATATTTTCAGCTTACGAACGGGTCGTCGGATCTTAACGAAACTTGGTATATGGAAGGACCTCATGTCTCAGACGCCGGTGACATTGGGGGGAGTTGGAAGGGGAAACCGGAAATCTTGAAAAACGCTCAGAGTGGAGAGATCCGGATGAAACTTCGTAGAAAGAACAAACACAAGTCCTAGATACCTGACTGACATAACCGGAACGGATCCGCTCACTTTGGGGGACTTGGGGGGGGGGGGGGGGGGGTCCTAATTTCTAGTGATCCCGCGAGTTCGATGCTTCCTGATGTGCTAGGACAATGAAAATTGGCAAGCATGCCAAGGACCCGACCAGATTAAATAGGAAATAGTCACTTCCCCGATCTGACCATCTGGGGGGGGGGGGGGGGGTGGAGGGACGGGGAAGCCAAAATTGAGGTATTTTTAACTTGCGAACGGTTGGTCGGATCTTGATGAAAGTTGATATTTAGCATGACCTCGTGTCTCAGGCGTCCCACTTTAAATCCGGACCGGATCCGATGTCACTGGGGGGGGGGGGGGGGGGGAGCTGGTGGAGGGAACCAGAAATCTTGACAAACGCTTAGAGTGCAGCGATCGGGATGGAACTTATTCGGCCACGGTAGGTGGAGATAGAGTGAGTACCGGAAATCGTGTAGCACGTCTAGGGATCAAACAAATGGATTTATTGGGATGAAAGTTTGAACAGTCATGTGCATTTGCTGCAGACAATCGAGACGATGCCGGAACTGCTCAGAAATGAGTGAAACTAAATATCCTATTTCTATTTCCGAACCGCATTTTTGGATGGCGGGTGTATTTTGTGAGGTTCTCATCTACTTTCTTGTACAGCCTACTCGTACAAGTGCCATATGAGCTCGTAGCTCTTGTTCAACATTTAGCCGATGTTCAGCTTTCCACACTTTTCCGGTACAGGGGTGAGCACGATAAATGCAATTTTTTTAATTTTTATTTACGTATCACCCGTCATTTCAACAAAGAAGAAGGACGAAGGATAAGGACAAAACAAAAGGAAAACATTAGCCTACAGTTTGCCACAGAAATGTCAACAGTTATGAACTGAAAACTCTGATCAACAGCTGATCAATTTACACATATGTATTAAGCTTAAACGTTGAGAATTAAATGCTTCTGTCTGGTAAAAAAAAGACCAGATAAATTACAAAAAAATTAAGTACAAAAAATGTGAAATTGCAGTTGAGATCACGCCGCGCTCATCTTATAAACGAACCTATCCGAATAAAATATTCGGTAAGAGTGGGGCAAACTGTGTTTGTGAAATAAACGGCCGTAACGCGTGTTCAAATAAATCCTTAAAGGACCTGTCTTACCTGTAAAACTAACGCAACCTTCTTCCACAATCACTGTATATATTTCTAAACTCGGAGACCCCAATTTCGTACGGTACATTCTTACCCCTTTAACAAAACTAAGTTGATTTTGTCCCTTGCCGTGTTTGCTACCTTCGATGTGTATCACGCTGTCGACGGTTGTCTGCGAGAAGTTTTTCCTTCAGAAACAAGAGCTGAAAGCTCATATGGCACATGTAAGAACAGTTAGCATGTTTGTCAGATACGGTTTGCAGTTGTCAAGGCTGCATCTCTCTCCCGATATTCATTTCATCAGAAAATCGGCTTGATCTACTAAAATAGAAATGGTTATTCCACTCATTGATAACTGTTTCCCCGACAAAGGTGATCAGATGGGGGGAGGGACTATTTTTAAGCCAATCTGACAGAGTCCCTAACATGCCTGCCAAGTTTCATGGTCATAGCACATTTGGAAGTATCCCAGCTCGTGATGACCAAAATTGTGGAAAACCCTCTCAAACTCCCCCAACTGTGACAAGATCCGGTCCTGTTTTGTCAGTATTGTCTCTACGGCTTATGCTTGTTCTTTCCTGCAAGTTCCATCCCGATCTCTCGAGTCTAAGCGTTTCACGAGATTTCTTGCACCCCCCCCCCCCCCAGTTATTGGATTCGTTCCGAACTTGAAATTGATCGTCTGAGACACTTGTTCTTGACACTTGTCAAGTTTCATTCACGTCCGATCACCCGTTCTAAAGTTATGCATGTCACTAGATGCTGGATTCCCCATCCCTCCACTCCCCCCGCGATGGCTGGATCCGGGAAGTGATTATTTCCAAGTTAACCTGGTCGGTTCCCTTATGCGCCTTCCAAGTTTTATTGTCCTAGCTTACGTGGAAGCGTTTCAGGAGATTTCCGGTGCCCCCCTCCAGCCTCCCCCCCTCACAAATATCGAATCTGGTCCGGATTTGAAACTGAATATCTGAAACACATTTTCTTGACACATGTCAAATTTCACGCATGTCCGATTACCCTTTCCAAAGTTATGCATGTTAATAGTTTCCGGATTTCTCATCCCTCCACTCCCCCCACAATGATCGGATCTGGAAAGTGATTATTTCCAAGTTAATCTGGTTGGTTCCCGGTATGCCTGTCAAGTTTCATTGTCCTAGCTTATATGGAAACGTTTCACGAGAGTTGTTTAGTTTAAGATTAGCTAGCATCACAGCAAAATAGCTCTAGTTATTTTGCTCTGGTTAGTATTTAGCATTCCTTCTGACCACTTGGTCTTACTTTAATTTTTAAACTGTACCTACTCCCGCATTCGGTTCTAAATACATCAAGTCGTAGGCCGTGGTAGAGCGTTGGATCTATGCCACAAAGGTCCGTGGATCGATACCGCATTTGGGCAGCGCTGTTTTTGCTACCTTTTGTTCCCGTTGTTCCTAGTTTCCGAACTCCCGGATCCGGGGAAAGTCGGATTGGGGAAGTGATTATTTGTAAGTTAATCTGGTCGGGTCCCTGATATGCCAGCGAAGTTTCATCATCCTAGCTTGTGTGGAAGTGCCCGAACTAGAAAAACCTGGACCGACCGACAGACATCCCGACCGACAGACCGCCCGACCCACGGACGGACAGAAATTGCGATCGCTATATGGCGCTTGGCCGGAGGGCAAGTGCCATAAAAACGGTTATGTAAATTGTTTTCCTGTTTTTGCAATAAGTCAACGGGTCTCGGAAAAGGCTTAAAACAGCCAAAACCGTGGGTTATTTGTTGAAAGTACAGCCTAGTTTTAAAGTATTCAAATATTTTAAAATACTGTAAGTTGAAGAGTAAATAGTGCGAGGGTCCTTTAAGCAAGACCTGCTTGTAAAATACTTTCAGATCATTAATGGACTATTGCCAAAATAGACAAAAAGGTTTTGGAAAAAGAGTTTTTCCACAAGTTCCTTTTTCCAGCTTGAGCCGCTTTGAGCCGGAAGTTGGCCCTTGCCAAGAAGGGCCGAAATATAGCTCAACTCAAATTCAGCTGACGTATCCGTTTTGCACTCTCAAATACGATTCGCAGTCAGCTTGGGCCGAGGGAAAACATTCATGGGCCCTTGGTTTTCAACTCATAAGCGTGGAGATCCTGACTCACCTTGCACGTAACTTTGATTAGTGTAAAGCCCCGTTCACAAGCATGTCTAGCCAAGCACCGATGCCTAGTCACGTGCCTAGCATCACCATTGACAGCCATGCCTAGTCACAGATGTTGGGCCAGCCACGGAGTTCCAGGTTCTAGAACTCGATGCCTGGCTAAGCCTGGGCACGTGTCTAGGCATCTGTGCTTGGCTAGGTATGCTTGTGAACGCAGCTTAACCCCATATAGCTTGAAGTGGAGCGGTCTCGGTAATTTCTGTGAACTCTCTAGTCACGCGGTAGAGAAGTAAGTGAAAGTCTCCCAGTTTTTGGTCGCACTTAAGTTAGAAAGTTCCAAGCCGTGATACCTCAGTTGTCCTCCAGTCGATATCTTCCTAAGTGCGTTGTTTGTTTGCCATTTCAGACGTTGCCGCCGCCTATTTAGAGGAATATACACTGTCAAAAGTTTCTCCTAGTAAAGATTAAAGTTAACTGCAGTATTTGCTACTGGTACAAGATTAATCCCAATTTACGAGTACCCACTGTAAAAAGTTTCTGCGAGTAAGTATTACAGTTAACTGCAGTAGTTGCTATTGGGATAAGATTAATCCGAATTAGAGATAAATTACCTTTTAGAGACAAAATTAATCCCAGTAGCAAATAGGCTACTGCAAGGTTTTTTGTTTACAGTGAGCATGTTTTTGTAGTAAATTATCCCAGAATAAAGTTGAATGTTGTAGTTAACGTCGCTTCTGGTTGTCGACATTGTTCGTTACAAAAACGAATCAGAAGAATTTGGGAATGTATGATTTTGAAATTGAGTGCTCTTGCAAGTACTTCTTAGTAGGTACCATTGGAAACGCTACTTCGAATTGAAAAGGAGGTTGTCATAATATATTATTACCATAAGCTTGCCATAGTTCTGTTTTATTTGTCTTTTTGGCGAATCATCTAGGCTCAACTTTACCAGTTCTTTCACTTGTTTTTTGGTCATGAGATTTAACGCGTTAACTTGGAGTAACGTTTTCAATCGTACTGTAGCTGCTACACTGTCAGAAGTTAAAACAAATAACACAAGGATGCGCGGTTTGAACAGATAACACTTAGGATGTTAGCTGTTGTTTTCCATACATCACGCATACAGGAAGAGGCGAAATACCGACGAAAAAGCATCAGGTGACTTTTTTGTTTGTCACCATGAAATCGCCAACGTTGCCACCGTGACATCAGAAACAGCAGATGCTTTTTCTGCTCTTCCTGTTCCTGTTCCTGGTTTGCATAAGGCTTAATCTCAATTGTGCATGTTGTGTGTTTTGTATCATTGTCTTCTTTGTGACGCGTCCAAACTATCTTATAATGATATTGGCAAAATAAATTGATTGATTGATTGAAAGTCATAACAGATAACCAAGTGTTATTTGTTCAAACTGCGCATCCTTATTTTATTTGTTGTGAAACTTCAGACAGTATAGGGGTGAAGAATTGTAAAAAAGGTGAATTGGTTCGATAAGAATCGAGTAGAGCGTCTTCTGCAGTTTCACAAGTCACTAGAGTCACCACAAATCGAACATTTAGTTCAAAACCCAATAGATGGCGTATTGGCACCTCAGTGAGATCAAAGCCAGAGATCGAGCATTTACGGCATCTATTCAAATTGGCCGAACTAAATGCTCGATATATTGCCCTTTATTTCTTGATTTTAAAGACGGAAATCTGAAAATGTGGTTATACCAAAACTAGTGTCGGGCGATATCTGTTTTTTTCGATTTTTCGATAAATCAGTATTTTCACTTTCGATACGTCGATATTTCTTTACCATGTTTCGTAATAGGATACGTCTCGTTTCGCCAAAATTCAGATCAAAATTGTCGTTAAAGGACACCTGAATGAAGAGTACCAAGTATCATCCCTATCTCTATGGTGTCCGTTAACATTGCCTACAGAAAACCCAATCCGAACCTCCAGAGGTTCGAAAAGAGTTTTGTTCCGTCTTTTGTGAAGTTGTTTAACGAGGTAAATTGAGATGTTATTCATTTTTAATGTTATTTATGACTGTTGAAGTACGCTTACATATTAACTGACTATACCAAACAAATTTGGCGTTAGCCACGATAAGTTTTTGGCGAATAAAAAGATTTATCTATCTATCTATCTATCTATCTATAAATACCATTTTGCATCTGTCCTTATTTCAGTACCGAGCAATTTTAGAAATGAACAAATGTCTCCAATCAACCCTTCTGGAATATTTTTTAACCAGATAAGCCCAAACGTATATCTAGAACCCGAATGAATGAAGCGCCCTTCCAGTTAATATAGCCTACTACGAAAGGCGCCGCAGGTATTTTATGGAATCCTTTAGGACCAGAACGTCATCCAAAATGAAAGTAAGGACCACTTGTGATAGATATGTCCGTCTCTCCTTTTCACGACGAATCTCGAACAGTATGTCATATTTTGCTGGAAGTTCGTACATGACAGTGATTCAACTTGACCTCAGTACGACCGAAAAATAGAACTGAACATCCAGAAAATACTTGAAATTAGAGTATATCCTACACTGTAAAAAGTTTCTTCGAGTAAGGATTAAACTTAACTAATTCGGATAAATCTAATCCCAGTAGCAAATACTGCAAAAAAAATTGTTTACAGTGTACACTTGTTTAAATTTACAGTTAAAAAAAGACGACATCAAATGACGTGATCCCATCATCAGGCCCGTCATTATATCTTCCCTCTTTGATAAAAAAAGCCAATTTATTTGTAAACCATGCTCTGGAAGAAAGTCTTATCACCAAATTTTTTGTCTGTTCAAATACAAAGGCATGAAACAAAAAAAATCTTGAAAACGTGCTCCACAAGCAATACCAGCCTGACTTTTACTAAAGCCGATATTGGTAAAACTTGGTTTTGTTAAACGCGGACCGTATTCAAACTGTGAGCTGCAAGTAAGAAGATTCATGAATTTGATAACTGCCTTTGATCGATCTTGAAAGCTGAAATCTGACAGTCATTCTTCTCATTCTGACGAATGGACAGAATGTGACTATCCAAACGACTAGAAACATCCCGCCTCTTTATGTCAATCTGGCAAGCTCGAAATGTACGAGTCTCAAACGCTCGAGGCCGCCGAACCGCCGATGTCCAAGCTGAATCTTTCTTGGTGCCCTTAACTAGCCTTATTGACTTATAGGACGCCCTCCAAGACCCTCATCTGGGATTCGAGGGAGAGCGCCCCGTTTAACAAAATTTTGTTGGTCGGGCGCCCAGTTTAGCTAATTTATTTTGACTGGGCGCTCTGTTAGCGCCTACTTTAGCTTTTTTCTTTCTTCGAAGGCCCCCCCCCCCCCCCTAGCGACGCCCCTGCCGACAACATATCAGATCTATAGTGCTATGGTACGGTACGGTAAATAGTAGATGCAAAAAAAGGTTAACAACTAGCGACTCAAATATAGGTGTCAGGTATCACTTGTTGTTGCTACTATGTATTTCAACCTTTTATTTAGCTATAACAAACCAGTACATTACCAGATGAAAAAAAAAATGGAACGTTCAAAACTCAACATGCTCACCAATTTCTTCAGTTAGGCTACCAGTCTACACAGCCTACATTATTCATGAAAATCCCATTTCAAAAAAGAAGAAAAACATCCAAACCCTACGCTAATTTCACAGGCTACGATGAAGGCCCTGGGCTAAAGGGCTTCCTTCTGGCCTCGGTTAAAATAATATTTTCATCGAGATCTGCTCGTTTTCACCGATACAGAACGCAACCTTCTCCTCTCAGCCGGCTTACCCCACAAGCTACCCACGTCGAATCCGATGACAATATTTCAACATCAACAGCAGATGTAAAATGCTTTTCTTAAACTCAATTATTCTACTTTCCTATCCTTTCCCCTACTTTCATTTCCTCCATGTTTCTCCTTACTCTTCGCTATTCAACAAGCGACTAAAGGGTTGACCCCCCCCCCCCAAACCCATCTCTAAGGTACGCCGGCCTGACCGGCCTAGTAAATTATGAAGGCCTCTCTATCCACTGTCGGGGTGTAACCTGGGTATGCCTATGTATCCCTCTCTCCTTCATTTCTACCTGATTCATATAAGAAATCAACTTCAAATTATACGCCTAACTAATCACAGAACCGATCGAAAGCACCGGAATACTCTTGATGACTAACTCATTCTGCCGATGAATAATCACTGCTCTGCCCAGCGAACAGCCAGAAACGTTACGACAACAAACCTTGCTGATTGACTTACACATGATATGAATCAATGAGGGATCGGTGGGTTTCTATCGCTGTTTTGTCGCAAACAACGCAACAAAATGAAGCTACTGAATCGATCATTGATGGATAAAAGTGTAATGTACGGCCACCTAGGTACGTACACCGTAGTATTTTGTCCGCGATTCCACAATGTGCTTGTGGCTCAATTGTGGTGTCAAGTGGCTCGAAATGTGTGTTTACACGGTCGTTCGTGTGGCCCGCATGTGTTTCTGCGACCAGCAATAGTTTTTACTTCAGTTCTCCTCGCGATTCTCATCTCAATCCTCCTCTTCCGCGTTTTATGACTATAAACCCAATTCTCCTTTTTTGCGTTTTTGTCAGAATCGAGAACGGGAACAGCTTCGCGATTCTGCAAGAATGGAGAAGTTACCGGAAGTTACTGCGATGGTCTATTCTCGATTATCCTTCTCTGTTCTCTCTCCTGATTGGCTAAGGAAGAGCCGATGTTCAACAGGTATAAACAGGTTTCGACGGTTAGCAAAAGCGTTTTGTCAAAAGCGAGAATAGAGAACTGAGAAGAGCAAAAACGTAACTGGGACGAGAAGAGAGAATTAAGAACGGAGAATTCAGAGCAAAAACGCAAATATTTTTTTTTGTGGCTCGATTTTGGCAAGAAATTCAGATTTAGCGGCAAACTCACGTCGAAATAATAAAATTGACTATTTTGTCAAGTAAATTGCTACTTTTTCGAGTAAATTGTTGTCGAGTAAGTTGAACCTCGCAAAAACGCCCTTTTGTCTGGTTTTTGGCAGTAACCTCAAACGTCTGAAAGCTAAAACCCAGATAAAATCTCCATAATTAGAAATTCAGGCTAACGTCCTTATTATTTCGTACTAGAATGATCCTGATTTTTCCGTACTAGAATGATCCTGATTTTTCTGTGCATTGCCCTAAGGACAATCGATATTATCAGAGCTTGGCAATGACATGATTTGCATTCCACGTTATTTTCTACTCCCTATGCTCCGGTAAAATAACCTCCTTCAATCCCCAATCGGCACATTTGTGTGAAACGGAAACACGATTATGTTAAGAACAGTCGAGCCACAAGCTGAAACTCGCGGAAACGCCGTTTGGTCGATTCTTTGGCGGTAATTTCTATGTCTGAAATAAAATAAAATAAAGACAAAATCTCAATAAATAGAACTTCAGGCTTACGCCCTAAAGTTCTGTGCAAGAAGGAACCTGTGTTGTATGTCTATATGCTTGACGAAGGGGCGAATTACGCGAAATAAGGACGACCCAAAACCCAAGATTGTTCCCCCACCTACGAAATCTTCCGAAAGATACCTAAATTCATTCGTTCCGTATTTTACTAAACATTTTAACTGTTCGTGATCTATGTTCGTTTCTTATTTATTGCTTGTTAGTTTGCGTCTTACTTGTATTGTAGTGAGTGTTTATTTTTCCGGCCCATGTTAGCTAGTGCTATTGGGGCTCTAAATAAAATTGATTGATTGATTGAATTTTATTGTTAGACATTCATTTGCTGGTAAATTTGAATTTCCCACCAAATTTGAGCCACAAAATCGAAAATCACTACGACTGGAGTTTTTCAAATCCGAGTCACAACAACTCGCGGAAACACATGCGGGCCACTAAATCGACCAAAAAACGCTTTTTTCGAGCCACAAACTCTTTGTGGGATCGCGGAAAAACTCCTATAGTCGCACTGATGTTGGCCTTCCTTGTCTACACCATAGTCTCGAAGGAGTCAACTCATCTACCAGGATGACACCACGCTAGTAGGATGAAAGAGAAGGCCGCGATGAAGACACATCATGGGTCGTTGGTGGTAGGAGGTACCTTGCCGAATTCAGATGGTTTCATGGTAATACAGAAACTCAAACTACAACTACTAACCAGGAATTTATCACACTAGATGTTTAAATTGCATCCTTTCTTCTTCTAAAAGCACTCAGAAAACACAGCTGAAGGCCATATTCCATAGGATCTAGCTATCCAGGTTAACCGACAACCTATCATCTTGTGCTCTAAATATAACCGGAAAATAATAATAATATATTGCACCAAAAAGACTTTCGCCTCTATAAATTCCAAAAAGGCTTTCGCCTCTATAGCCTAAATATGCGGGACAAATAATCAGATAGAACCTCCATCTTCGGTCCCATGCAGCGACTATGGATACTCCGACGAAACTGAGCGGAGCTAGATGTATTTGCCCTTGCTTTGAGTCGATGTTAGTACCCGCTTGCTCTACTTCTATCTTCGCCGTTGCTCACCGATCAGCAAAAAGTGAGGAAGCGCGCTCACCCAGAGAACCAATCGGCTTTGACTTTGAAAGTTTCCTCTATATACGCGGCTTCACAGCGATACAGCTATTTCTAGAGGTAACGAAATGGGATGTGGCGCCAAGCTCCTAACCATTGCTCGTTTGCATCGGGCAGGGTAAGGAGAAATGTTCGACTCACCATGGTCATATTACAAAGATAGGGACGGAGGTTCTATCAAATTATTTGTTCTTGGTGAGACGTTGCACAGTGTCGTAACTATTGTCGGTAGCAGCATGATCGTAACTAAACCTTAGCTTATTACCATTACCTACGGCCCGTGACGTCATAAAAAAAATACGAAAATTCGATTAAATCAGTGTTGCAGAATATATATTTGTATCTATATATATAGAGCCGAGCGGTCAGTGAGGCGTCGGACGCGTTTACGCTTATAACCCGTTCTAGATACAATCAGTTCCGTTACTAAATAGAAAATATTGACTTTTCGTATGACGCCACGACCCATAAACAATCCGCTAAAGTTTAGTCAACACCAGCAGCATGACCGCAACTTTTGCAAGGCATAAGAGTTCTTCGTCTTGATCTTTCTTCGGGAAAATACAGTAGCATGCCGTAAATACAATAAATATTTTTTTTTCTAGTCCTATGATTACTGAAAACAAAGTAGGTCATGCTGCTACGAACCATTACTGTCATCGACAATGACAGTAATATTTTAATCAACTCGTCAAATTATCTATCCTTAACATCAGCAACAGTAAGGCTCTGATACGTGTGTTATTTAAACACTCGAAAGATATTCCTATTCCGTGGCCTAGTCGTACCTAACCTTTGACAAATATCGTCTCTGTTGTAACGAACTGTATCAATTAGGCTTCAGATTGCACTTTTCGACATAGGCTGTCAAAACGTTTCTGGGACGTAGGGGGTGGAGGAAGTGTGGGCTAAGGCGAAATTGACTGGGTTGGAGAAAGTATCTTGCGGACACAGCCCCCTAGAAAATCCGGTACCACAACCTCCTGACCCCCCCCCCCCCCCACAGTACTAGTACAATGCAATATATTTTTATGTAAATTATATACAGAGGCGAGCGGGCAGCGAGCTTGGGGAAATGGAAAATGCTTGAGTCCTCGTGTTGTTTCTTTAAAGCAAAGCTTAGTTTTAGAGTATTCGGATAGTTTCTGAATATTACAGTAAGTACTGGCGAGGTGTGCTTTAAACTCGTAAGAGAACAAATTGAAATTTTCCGAAAAGGGAACTGAAGAAGAAAACTTCTGAAACATCGAAGCTATGATATAGCAGGAAATCCCTGTAAACCCCATGAGTCGCGATCGGTTTATTGTAGAACCAATCGCTCTGCTGCCATTTTGCCGATTTTTCGGCAAATAATCGTCAAACTACACGTGTTGTGTTTTCAAATCTCTTGCTTGTTTGCACTCGCCTTCATCGTCTCAAGTTTTTTTCGGCGAATAATCGTCAAACTACACGTGTTGTGTTTTCAAATCTCTTGCTTGTTTGCACTCGCCTTCATCGTTTGAAGTTGGGCAAAGGTAGCAAACACAGTGAGCGTGTTCCACCCTTCTAACAATAGTTACTATTTCCGTTCCATCCTCACGAAAAGTTACTACGCTGACCGTTCCAACCTTGTCGGAATAGTAACTAATAGTTACTATTTGCTTACCATGCTCGGGAGCGTAGTAAGCGTAGTAACTACGCATCTGTGTAACGTGATTGGTCGGATTCGCCGCTGGCGTTAGGTCCTGCTGGAAAATAGAAAAATCGTTCCAGCCTTGACGACAAGAAACAGAATTGTTGACGTCATACGTAGTAACTACGAAAAGTAGGATGGAACACGCCCAGGGTAGCGGGCAGATCGGTTTCTCATGTCGTAATTCCATCGGATTTTCCTGTCATTCATTCCTACTGGTACGCTCTTAGCATGAGCGCCCATATTCAAAAAGCTTCTTACCGCGGTGTTGACTAAAGTTTAGTCGATTATCTACGACCCTTGACGTTTTCATGACGTCATGAAAGAAATAGGAAAATTTGATCAAATTAATGTTGCAGAATATACATCGTGTCTATTTATAAAGAGCCAAGGCCAGCGAGGCGCCAGATTCGTTTACACATATAAACCGTTTTTGGGACAATCACATCCGTTGGTAAATGGAAAACATACTTTTCGTGTGACGTCACGACCCGTAGATAATCGGCTAAAGTTTAGTCAACACCGTCACCGCAGCCAACCAATAGCCTCTTCCATCCGCGTCACCCCCACCCCAACTTCTCGAACTTTCAAAGCCCAGAGCTCCTGCCCACTACGGTCTGATCAACGCTGATCACTGGCGCCTGATGACCTGATGAATTTTCACTGTCGGATTCGTAGTCCTCATCGTGGTTATGAGTGACACGTTGTGGGGTTTCGGCGCGAGGGTGGACTAGTTGGATGGAAATGTCTCGCTATAAGAGAAGAAAAAGTACACTGAATGGTTAATGAAGGAGGAATTGGATTACAAACTTACCAATGCCATGACTGCTGTCAAATACAAATATCGGACGGCGCTTGGGCAAATTTAAAACGTATTTTTGGACAATGCAGATCTTCTACTGCTCTGGTGCGTACCACATTCTTCGGAAGAACGACCTTAAAGAACCTGTCTTACATATAAACTTAAGAGTCATACTTTGTTGGGTGTTACTTTCACCGAAGATTGCAAATTCAGTGACCATGTTTGCAACCTCGTGAAGAAAGGGAAAGCTGCACTCCAGTCCATCACGACAATGAAGCGATTTGAATTCGGTGTAGAATCTTTGAAGTTAGCTTATGTTACATACGTGCGACCGCTACTGGAGTATGCCTGCCCAGTTTGGGGACCCTTTGTGAAAAGAAGCATACAACATAACGAAGAGATTGAATCACTGCAAATCAGAGCGTGCCGCATTATGCTAGAACTGAAATACAATGGTTACGAAGCTTCCCTCCTCCTATTAAGACTTGAGCCACTCCATGTTCTCCGGGAAGACTTAATTTTACGTTTTGGCCGATCAATCCTTGCCAGTGAAAAACACAGAGATATTCTGCCCGATCTAGCACCGGTGACAGGACGGACACGGCATCAAAATCTCCTTGTGCCAGTTAAATGTCGCACAAACCGGTATTCAAATTCCTTTGTAACATATTTAACTGAGAAGATTAGCAAAAAAACAAGTGAATTCTAAGTGATTTATTTTCTTTTATGTAATAATTGTATATATTCAAGTATTTTACTCAGTTATTCAAGTACTGAAATGTAATGGTCGACGTATTGAGTGCCATGTCGGCGCTACGAGTTGGATCAATAAACATATCTATCTATCTATCTATCTATGCAACCTACTTCCTTAATGCCAACCTACTTCCTTAATGCAACCTACTTCCATAATCACTCCATATATTTATAAACCCGGAGACCCCAATTTCGTATGGGACATTCTAACCCCTCAACAGAACCACGCTGATTTTCTCACTTGCCGTGTTTTGCTACCTTCGATGTGTATCAAGCTGTTGACGGTTGTCTGCGAGAAGTTTTTTCCATCAGAAAACCGGTTATGTAAATTGTTTCCCTGTTTTCTCTATAAGTCAACGGGTTTCGGAAAAGGCTTAAAATAGCCAAAACCGTGGATTATATGTTGAAAGCAGAGCCTAGTTTTAAAGTATTCCAATATTTTACAATACTGTAAGTTGACGAGTAAATAGTGCGAGGGGTCTTTTAAAACTATGAAGACATCGTACTACAGTCAGTGCAAATTTTGAATGCATCTGTTTCGCTCCTATTCTGGTCAATCCATCATTTCGGTGTACAAGACGTCATTACATTTTTGGGGAGAAAGTCGGCTAAATACGAATGCAACGTACGATTTTAAAACACAATTCATCAAAATACAAACGTGAATTAAAATGAGAAATATGAAGAATTTTTTTTACAAAAACAACTCGTCATTACCTTTTAAAAGGCGTTTAAATGTTTGCAGATGTTACCAGCATTTTTTAAAACGGAGCAAAATGACACTAGAGTAGCGCCAAGACTTAAAAAGTGACACACACTCGAAGGGCAGCGAAACTAGCAACATTAGCGATAGAAAATTTCCCCATTCAAATTCAATCAGTCGCGCACCAGCGCTGGCTCCAATAACTTTATATCCTGAAGACCGCAAAAAAACACACAATCTCCACTGTTTCTTCGACGTATGCAGACCGCATGTTAGCTTTATTAGAAATGTTCAAGCCCGCAAGTTTGTATCGCTTTAAATGCCGCAAGCGTAGTGGGCGGCGCTACGAGTATAGCCCGTTTGCAATACTTGGAAAGCATAGGTCTTGGCACTACTCCCTACTGTTATTTTGCTCTGTCCTACAAGCATATCCTCGTGGAGGTCTGACGCTAATATCTTCATGTAATAGCTCAAAACTTGTGCCTCCATTGATCCCAAGGCTGGGTAGATTCCTGAAGCTAGCTATGGCCCACCGTGAACTATTTTTATAGAAGTTGATTTTTCTTTTTTTTTTTAAGTGTATGATATTTTGTTTTTGTTATTGTGTTATGTTTCCCGCCATGGCCCTTGGGCTTTATTGGGAATAAATTAATTCATTAATTCATAGTGTCGTACTGTCCAGCGTTGCTAGGTTCTTCTCATAGTCTTAACTTAATAGTCTCCCAAGTATTATTTTTACTGCAAGTTTATGGATTTGCTCTATCTTTTCAGTTCGGTCTTCAGAGATAGCAATATGAGCAGTGGTTTGAACATATAGCAGTTTAGAAGAGCTTTTCTGCTGAATCTAAACCTTCGTTAACTGGCAAAAATTTGTTTAGTGGAGCTTCTCCTTTGGTGACTAGATTGACTAGATTTATTGATACGATGGCTGATACCTGTCTGTCTGATGCATGATTGGTCTATAAATCCATAGTTGGAATATTAGTAGTACTATCAGATCTGTATCCAGGAATTTATTTCGTGTGAGTGTGTGGGGGGGGGGGGGGGGGGGGGGGGGGGGAGATAGCAATATGCGCACCGCGTTTGCATTAATTAAGTGGTATGAACATATAGCAGTTGAGAAGGGCTTTTCTGCTGGATCCAAACCTTTGTAAGCTGGTAAAATTTTAGTGGAGCTTCTCCTTTGGTGACTAGACTGACTAGATTTATTGATACGATGGCTGATACCTGTCTGTTGATGCTGATGTATGATTGGTCTATAAATCTATAAATGGAATATTAGTAGTACTATCAGATTCAGATCAGTACTATTAGCGGATCGGACCAAAAAGTACAAAAAAGACGTAGAACAGATTTCTATCCCCCCCCCCCCCTCGTGGGTACGGCCCTGAGTACTAATATAGTTGAACTGTTCTAATTTTGCAGTTACGTTGTTTTAAACTGAGTCTGTAAGATGAGCAACAGCCCGTTGCAATAGCACTGTAATTATTCATTTATGGATTTTGCACCATTACACTTTACGAAGAAAGCCGATCTCGCCCAGACACTGTCTATAACAAGGACACCAAGCAGGGGGAAGTTTCCGTTTGTCAGCGCATTTTGTCGGTAAGTTGTCAAGTCCCGACGGTAGAATCTGGACCCCCCCTCCCAACTAAAATGGGTTAGTTTCACAACTGACACAAGCAGTACACACGTGGCTCGACAAGTGGCAGCCTAGGGAGTATATATAGGAGACTAAAAAGGGAGAAGCTCAAAAGCCTAGCGCTTCCCTCGTTTGAAAAAGGGAGGCGACATACCTTGGGCTTGCGTTTGGTGGCGTCGATGTAGTTCAGGAATTCGATGGATCCGTTCCTGGACCAGTTGGTAATCGGACTTTCCAGGGTCTGGTCGTGCGTAACGGTGGATTCGTGTGGAAGCTAAAAAGAAATCACGGTAAAGCACGGATCTGAGAAGAAACCTGAGAAAAATGATTTCGACAAAACCTAGAGGAGGCTATGGCGTCGTTCCGGGTCATTAGCTCGTTTTAAAAAGATAAAAGTTTCGTGAGACCCTCTTAAAATTCTCTAATAATGACGTCAATCGTTTTGTTTTTTTAAAGATTTCTGGATTTTTTGTGACCTCCTCCATAAAATGAAGCCTCACCACGATCGTGTGACCAATAACGGAAGGACCGAATTTCAGCGGGATAGAGACTCAGAGAAAGCAAGACCGAATGTCGAGGAATTCGACAGCAATTCGTCTTGGGATGAAAACGCGGCGAGACGCCCTTCGTCGCCAACCCTCCGATCCAGTCTTCCAACGCCCACCTCAAGTCGTTTGTCCCTTCTTCAAGTATTATAACGACAAATCGCTAAAACCTAAATTTTCTCAGACAATCCGTGTGTGTGAAGTTCCAGTGTTATTGTCTCGACTAGATGTGGTTCGTTCCATAAATAATAAATAAATGATGATTTAATCCATAATATCTTTAAATACATAAAAATAGCTTGGGATATGTCAATACAAATACAGACACTTCAATCAATATCAGTCAACTCGACAGGTCAATATTAATTATCTGATAACAATAAATAAACTACATTAATAAAATAAACAAAAGTCAGGTCAAAATTACATACCGTATCTCGCATACAATTTCTAAATAAAACAATCAAGTGCGTAAATAAACTACAACAATAAATAAAAACAAGTCAAAATTGCATACCGCAGCTAGGAACTGTTAAACTGTTTGATAAAGTATGGTACAAAAGACTTTAGGTAACGCTCAGATGAGTGTATTGGAGGGGGAATTAGTTGCTTCTTCTGATTCATTGTGAGATTTTCGGTCATTCTTGTATTTCGGCAACTTCTTTTTTCGGAGAACTCGGGCAAAATGTCACGATGTAATTCGGACGCTAGTATTTTTGTGCCAAATCTCATGGTAAGCATATGCCTCCTTTGCCTTAATGACGTGATCTTTAAGATCTCCAAGCTTTTTTCATAATCCTCATATCCCATTCCCAGTATTACTTTACATGCTCTCTTTTGGATCTGCTCAATTTTGTCATGTTGTTCTTCGGTGAGTGAGCTGTGCCAGACAGGACATGCGTACTCTGTTAGGGGTCTGATGTACATTTTGTAGCATGTCAACAATATTTGTCTGTTGAGACCAAATTTCCGCAGATTTGAAAAAGACTTGAGTTGGCCAGATTCTTTGGAGACCACTGACTTAACATGAGAATTCCATCTCAGGTCACTGTCAATATTTAGTCCGAGGATTTTGATGTTTTGGGTTGTCGTTAGTTCGTCCGATGTGAGCTCAGGTATGTCTCTTTTTAAGAAGTTGACTCGGAAGAGTGTTGTCTTTTCTTTGCTTATTTCGAGTTTCACTGCCTGAGCTTCTGATTTAAGTTATCTAACACCTGCATGACTGGGTCTTTTAGCGGAGCATCAGAAAGTAGTCGGAATACTGTCAGGGATAAGTCATCAGCAAATTTGTAACGGTTGGTAAGCTCTCGGACCACTCTGTTTATGACTACGACAAAGGCAATAGGCCCTATCTTTGTACCTTGAGCTGCTCCACATGTGATGTCAAGGACGTCAGATAGCTCCCCATCCTGAAGTTGGACGCACTGTTGTCGGTCTGAGAGAAAACTCCCAAGCATCCTCAAAACTATTTTTCTGGCTCCCATGGCTGATGCTTCGTCGATTACAATGGTGTGATCGAGATGGTCAAATGCCTTCACAATATCAGCGATTAAGCAGTCGACAAAGGCTCCCTCGTTCTCCAGGTGCTTGAGGATGTCGTGAGTAAAGCGAACCAGGTAGTGGACTGTGCTGCATCCCGGTCGAAAACCATATTGCCGTGGGTCGATGTTATGACAGATGTCGCTGTAAAGCCATTGGAATATGAAGCTTTCAAACACCTTGGAGAACACGGAGGTCTTCGATATTGGTCGGAGGTCGTTTGCGGACTTCGGAGCCGTTTTCTTAGGGATTGGCGTTATGAATGCCTTTTTGAACCTCTTCGGGAAAACTCCTTGGACTAGACATTGATTAACAACCGAAGTGAAAGGTGTCGCCAGTTCCTTTGAGCAAAGTTTGATGAGATGAGTGGGCATTTCCGCCGGGTAAGAGGCTTTGTTGGGGTCTAACCTTGATAACGTCTCCTCCATCTCGGTTATTGCAATCACCGGGATTTCGTCTATCGGTGGAAGTTGAGGAAAACATATTCCTATACCAACTTATAAAATACTATTCCTTTACTTCTCAAAATTATATCACAAAAGGGACCTAAGCGAAATGTTTTTGTAACTAAAACAAACAAAAATTTTGTTGCGCCTTTGCGAAGTACCAGAGAAAAGGGGACCACAACGTTCTCTGACAACAAGGAGAAGGAGAAGAAATTGACTCTTGGAGCGTGTTCCAACCTACTTACCGTAGTTACTACGCATGACGTCACGAATTCTGTTTTTTTGCCGTCAAGGCTGGAACAATTTTTCTATTTTCCAGCAGGATCTCACGCCAGGGGCGAATCCGACCAATCACGTTACAGAGATGCGTAGTTACTACGCTTACTACGCTCCCGAGCATGGTAAGCAAATAGTAACTATTAGTTACTATTCCGACAAGGTTGAAACGGTCAGCGTAGTAACTTTTCGTGAGGATGGGACGGAAATAGTAACTAATAGTAACTATTGTTAGAAGGGTGGAACACGCTCTTGAAAAAGAAAGACTCGTAGCTGGTATTAATTTCTCAACCAAAGAACTTGTTGGATCATCACGCGTAGACTGCAGATGCGTGAATTACCGTTTCGATCAGAAAAGGATTGTAAGAAAAGGTCCGTATTTTCTTACATTTTTGTTGTAATGTGAGACTTGTGAGAGTTCTTATTGCATTGTGTTGTTTGCCGTTTATATGGCATTTGCCTTCCGGCCAAGTGCCATATACCGATCCCTTTTCCGTCGGTCGGTCGGTTAGTCCGGTGATCGCGAGTTAGGGGTCTGGAATTTAGCGACATGCATTACTTTCGGACGAGTGATTGGATCTTAATGAAACTTGATATTTGGAAAGACGGCATGCCTAAGATGTCTCATTTCAATTCCGGACTGAATCCGATGAATGTGTGGGGGGGGGGGAGGAGGAGGTAACCGTAAATCATGTGAAACGTTTAGAGTGAAGCGATCGGGATGAAACTTGGTGGGAGGAACAAAGCACATGTCATACGTATACCACGGACAGAACGGACCATATTCGTGCACTGTGGGGGGGGGGGGAGTTGGAGGGGGGGGGGGTCTGGAATTTCGGTGATAAGGAGTTAAGTTACTTCCAGATGGGCTAGGACAATGAAACTTGGTAGGCAAGTCAAGGATCCGACTAGATCAACCTGGAAATAGTCAACTTCCCGATCCGACAACCGTGGGGAAGTGGAGGGAGGGGGAATCCGGAATCTTGAGGATTTGGGTTCGGGCACTGTGAGGGGAGTGGGGGGGGGGGAATTCCAGTGATTGCGAATTAAGGTATTTCCAGATGTGCTAGGGCGACGAAACTTGGCTTGAACATTAGAAACTAGACACGATTTGCTTAGAAATTGTCACTTCTCAGATCCGATCATCCCTTAAAGTACTAATCCTAACCTTAAAGTACTAATCCTAACCACAAAGTACAAACAGTTATTTTAAGCAAATTATACATTTTAACTCAAGGGCTTTGCTCAAAAATTAATTTTAGCACTCTTAAACTGCGTTTCTTAACCGAAAAGTAAAAAAAAAAATACTTTAACCAAACGACATATATTCATGATTCACAAGGGCCCATGATCATTTTTGACCCAATGGTTTTGCTCACAAGTGCATTTCTTAAAGTACAAACAATAATTTCAGCAAAATATCCCTGCTTGCATCCTCTGACCCAGCCTTGCAAGTGCCATATGAGCTTCCGGCTCTTGTTTTTTTACACTCCATCTAGGTCCTCGTGGGCCAATTTCGATGGGAAATTACTTTTGTTTCATTCATTTATTCATATTTAGAGGCGAAAGCCTTTTCTCTTGCTTTGTATTATTATTATCATTTTTATTATAAAGCAGGTTTTCTCTCCACTATCTTTCGCAGATCTAACTATGCTTGATCTAAAGATCTACCTGGGGTTAAAATTTTAAGGAGTATCGCTTACCAGCATGGGAGGAGCTCGGAACATGTAGGAGAATGGATAGTAGAGAAGATTCAGGACGGTTGCAGCATAAATATCAGCATATCGCACCATTTGGCTACTGAAGAATGTCTGACGAGATCCAGACCTAAACAAAAAAATGATTCAGTTGATTTACATATTACAGAGCAACAGGGCCCAACCAGCACACGACGTCATCCACTGCTTCCTGACCGAAGATTGACAATTAATTGTCTTTTTCTGTGTGTTTGTGCTATGTTTATTTTCTTCATTTACTCCGCTTTTTGGGATCCGAAAACGTAAGTGGAGGGAAACCTATGACATCGCGAAAGGTGTCCGTCTGTTCGTCCGTCCGTCTGTTAGCACGATAACTCTCGAAGGGGTTGAGGTATTTTGGTCAAACTTGGCACGATGACTCTTTAGGTCAAAGTACAGGTCAAGTTCGAAGATGGGCTATGTGGCTCTACATTTAGGGGTGGGGGAAGGGTTTGAAATTAAAGGGAACTAAAAATATATTTTAAATGTTCCTTCGGCCCAAGCTGACTGCGAATCATATTTGACGGTGCAAAACGGATAAGCCAGCTACATTTTATTCGAGCTATATTTCGACCCTTCTTGGCAAGGGTCCTCTTCAGGCTCAAGCCGCTCAAGCTGGAAAATAAACTTGTGGAAAAACAATTAAAGATTCTTCCTTAAATATCTGCTTTTGTGAACTTCTTCTCTGAAAATTGGTTGGAGTTAAAGTTGGTGCTGCGATTTCATTCTGGACTCGGCTACTGTTTTTGTTGTTCAATTGGATCGTCGAAAGGGTAGAGATTCTTCTGCATTTTGGTTTTAGAGTCACCTGTCTCTCCTTCTTCTTTCCAGCTAAGATGGATACTTGTTGGCGGCATGTATGGGTGATTAGTTCCGTACTTTGGTGATAGATGTTCCTTCGGCCCAAGCTGACTGCGAATCATATTTGACGGTGCAAAACGGATAAGCCAGCTACATTTTATTCGAGCTATATTTGGCCCTTCTTGGCAAGGGTCCTCTTCAGGCTCAAGCTACTCAAGCTGGAAAATAAACTTGTGGAAAAGCAATTAAAGATTCTTCCTTAAATATCTACTTTTGTGAACTTCTTCTCTGAAAATTGGTTGGACTTAAAGCTGGTGCTGCGGTTTCATTCTGGACTCGGCTTCTGTTTTTGTTGTTCAATTGGAGAATAATAGATTTCACTTTTTACTCCAAAGACAGTGCAAAATTTTCATTGATCGGGAAGCAGGTTACAGATTTTCTACTCATCAACTTCTAGATCTATTTCTAGTTTCTAGTTCGTTTAATTCCATGTTATCTATTCACAAAAATAGTGATGGGTCCTCATAAATGGTCAACACAGTCATAAATAATCACATATATGCTACAATTTTAAAATACAATCCGATAACAAACATAATTACGAGCATATCGATCTACAAAATAGGGAACACATGACTTGAGACAACGCTCCGTAGATTTCACGTATGGTTTCGTCAGGCGTCTGTGCTACGGGTTGCCTTAACTTGCAGATTTGTAGTTACAGGGGGTAAAACGGACCGGTGCAAATCCGAGGTCAGACATTTTTGCCAAATTTCACTAGGAGCTCGTGTCTCCTATCAGAGACGGTTTGCAGAGAGGGTTTTACTATATCCCTGAGCGAGTGCTTACGATTAGACACGGGACTTTCAGGAACTACAAGCAGCGTTGCCACAACAAAAATATTTATGTGATATCTGGGCCGAAACAGAGATTGAATTAGGAGTGAAATTTTCTTTTCATGAGAAAATGTGAAATGCTCACTTTTGGTCGGAATCGCCTCTGCAAAAATTACACATCTTAGTTTTATTTTAAGGACGGAACTTGAAATAGTCACTTATGGTCGCAATCCCTGCTGCAAAAATGACACATTTGGACGTTTTCTGAAATAGAGTGATTTCCATGTCCTACGCAGGACAAGAGTGACATTAACAAAATAGAGTGACAGTTCACACTATCGTGCGACATGTGGCAGCCCTGACTACAAGTCCGCTTAGAACGCTGAACTCGAATTAGGGAAATTAAACATATATCCTAGCAAGAGTTCTGTTCAGCCTTCTTACAACAGCAACTAAGTCCCAACCCCGTGAAAAGTTACTACGCTGACCGTTGCGACCTCCTTGAACTAACAATAACTCGCCTATTGGCTTGCCACGCTCGGGAGCGTACAAAGCGTGGTAACTACGATCTCTGTGACGTGATTGGCGAAATTAGCCCATAGATATTTTGTCGAAAGTACAAAAGTCCGTTCCAGCCTTGACACCAGAAGCCGTGACGTCATGCGCAGTTACTACGGTAAGTAGGGTGGGAACGTTCAACAATGATCATTGTGATGACCATTGGGGGACTACTAGGAACCAACCCCATGGTGGCTCAGGGTCGGAATACGCAGCGTGCTACTTACCTTAGTTACTACGCATGACGTAACAGATTTTGGCTTCTTGGCGTCAAGGCTGGAACGAATCTTTCTGAGCGTGTTCCACCCTACTTACCGTAGTTACAACGCATGACGTCAGGAATTCTGGCTTTTTGCCGTCAAGGCTGGAACGATTTTTCTATTTTCCAGCAGGATTTCACGCCAGGGGTGAATCCGACCAATCACGTTACAGAGATGCGTAGTTACTACGCTTACTACGCTCCCGAGCATGGTTAGCAAATAGTAACTATTAGTTACTATTCCGACAAGGTTGGAACGGTCAGCGTAGTAACTTTTCGTGAGGATGGAACGGAAATAGTAACTAATAGTAACTATTGTTAGAAGGGTGGAACACGCTCTCTATCTTCGGCAAAACATCATGCCACGGGCTAATTTGGTCAACGACGTGACAGAGATCGTAGTTACCACGCTTACTACGCTCCCGAGCGTGGTAAGCGAATCGTTACTATCAAGCCGCATTCATAAACAAACTTAGCCAAGCACAGATGCCTGCGCACGTGCTCAGGCGTGGCCAGGCACCGAGTCCTAGAGCCTGGAACTCCGTGCCTGGCCCAAAATGTGTGCCTGGGCATGGGTGTGAACGGTGATGCTAGCACGTGCCTAGACATCTGCGCTTGGCTAAGCATGCTTGTGAACGGGGCTTTAGTTACTATTTCGAGAAGGTTGGAACGGTCAGCGTAGTAACTTTTCACGGTGTTGAAACGAAAACAGTAACTACTATTGTTAGGAGGGTGGAATACGCTCTTGGTTAAACAAAGATGATGGTGATGACCTGTGTGGGATCACAATGCAGAGAAAACCGAACGGTGGCTCTGACCTGACCTGGATTTACCTGAACAGACTCCCAAACATGCCGTATGCCATGTCCATCTCATGCGTCACGTCACGGATGGAATCTCTCACCACTCGAATATCCGGCTTCACCTTTGCTGAACTGTCCAAGTCCCTGGAAACAAAAAGGTTTTGTCACAAAGTCCTCTAAGCACAACTCTTACTAGATATGAGTTACGTTTTTGCAGATACCATGGTATATGATACCACGGTCTAAAGTCGTTTTTGCAGTTATCGTGGTGTCTGATACCACGGTCAAAAGACGTTTTTGTAGTTACCGTGGTATCTGGCCAGTTATCGTGGTATCAGATGTTCAGATACTACGGTCCGACCGTGGTAACTGGTCGTGGCATCTGAAACAGTCATCTCACTTTCATCAAATTTTGTCAGATTGGCGAGAAAGGAGTTCAGCACATAGTGATGTAACTGGATATCAAATTTTCTTTTGAGATGACTTCGAAAAGTGCAATTTAGGCAATAGTCGTTTTTGCAGAGCACCGTATATCAGATACCACGATAAAAAAAACGACTAATTCCAGATTCCAGTTACCGTGCTAACAGATACCATGGTATCAGCAAAAACGCAACTATGATCTTTTAATGATGAAATGGCTAAGAAATATCGGTTTTCGAAAATGCTGTTACTTTCCACGTGAAATTAGCGGTTTCCTTGTTTTCGCTTGTCAGCCCTATCCAGCCTTCATGCTCTCCGACGCTGCTGCTGGATGCAAAATCTGTGAAAACTGGAAGATTCGTAGTTAAAAGTGATAAAACCAAGCAAAATAAAAGAAATCTACAACATAAAATAGACCTGATAGACTATCATCAAGAACAAATAATCAGATAGAACCTCCGTCTCCCCATCTCTGTACTATGACTATGCGGAGTAGAGTATTTCCCACCTTTTCCTCTGCGAACGAGTGGAGGTTAGTAGCTTCGCGCCATATCACGTTTTGTTACCTCTACAATTCACTGCATCGTAGTGGAACCACCTTGTGGAAAAGTAGGAGACAAAGCTTAGTAGTTGTTTGGACGCACTCAAGAGCGGGTCAGCCTGCTGAGTACGGCTCCTGAATTTTCTTTCTCTGCGATGAGCAACGGCGAAGACGGAAGCAGAGTAGACGGGTGAAAAACTACAGTAAATACCTCCAGGTCCGTTCAGTTTTATCGGGGTGTTAATTGTCGTGCATCCTACCAAAGATAGAGGTTCTATCTGATTATTTGTTCTTGCTATCATGTCTTCCATAATGAAAAACAATACTTTGATTCTTCTCGTGTCCTTATGTGTGGAAGAGTTGTCGGCGGACACTGAAGCTCTCGGCGAAGTTTGTGTTGTGTGACACGCAATATTGACTGTATTTCAGAAGCTTATAATTCCACAAGGAAGCCAAGAATAATACAGAAGGGAGAATAAACAAGAGAGGTCCTTTAAGGCACTTAGACAAGAAATTAACTTCAGTTAACTTTTTCGTGATGTTCATAAAATCAGGAAAACAGATTTAAAACAAATTTTCACAAAATCGTAAAATTTGGAATCAGAAAACTGAATATATGCTGATTTCAGATGATTATGTTGGAGATCTTTCGATATATCGATATTGTCACTTTGGACATTCGTTATATCGATATTGCGGGACCATTATTACCTCTCTATTAACTGTATTTAAAAAAAAGTCATGTTGCATCATCTTTTGTTAAAAACTCAAAAATTGAATTACTAAAAACATATTCGTGTACACTTCAAATACACAAGATTCTATTTCCATTTATCAATACTACATGTATACACACACTACAACTATTAAGGTGCTGGCAGTCCCTGGAGGGATCAATCAGATCACACTTCTATTAATTATAGAATTGCACTGTCAAAATTAAATGAAATTCCATGATTAAATTTCGATATCTGATATCGATAGATAGATAGATAAACAGATGTTTACTGAAGCCTTTGGGCCATGAACAACACAAAACAGTACAACAGTACACTTACATTCATCATCGAGCGAACTTTTGATCAACATAAAAAAACAACTCCCTTCAATCTCCAACTAACATCACATACTTTTAATTATCTTACCTAAATGGTCCATAAACGCACCAATCCTGCGTATACTTCTAGGGTTTGTACTATTGAGTAGCTCCTTTACTGACATAATTATACCATTCAAAAACCTCTCACGTGGGACAGATAACTCCTGGCACTTCTAAAGAATGTGGTCCAGCTCCCCTACCTCAACTTTACAAAATTTAAAAATCCGATTATCCCTTGTCCCTGACCTTTTAATATACCAAACATTTGATACCGATATTTGGTTCGACCTCGGCGAGTCTACACCCAACATTAAACCGGAAAACACAAGATGTCTTACCTGTAAGCAGCACCAAGTTTGACATCAAGCATTTGCAGTTTCTGAAAGAGGTCACATTTATCCGTCCAAACATGAAGTTCCCGGTTCAATTCAGGAACAACCAGGAATGTCCGCCAGCCTTTGATTTTCTTTGACTTCAGAATATCACCGAATATATGGTCGCCACAGTACATAACATCTTTCCCCTTGGCCTCGATCATCTCGGACAGAACATCACAGGACCCTATCAATAAAAATTTGTTATAGATCCTGACATCTGTTACCACATCCGACGACCCATGTTGAACTACAAACACTAGAGGCAGAACACCAAGACTACAAAGGTACCAAGGAAGAGCTGATTGCCAAACACCCTAACCTATTGACTTCCTATATCAAAAGATAAATGTTATACATAGCCTACCAGTTTTACTAGCGATGTGTGTTGATGTACTATATGTAATTGGCTCTTTATGTTCTACTTAATTTGACAATAAACGGGATCTGAACTTGATCATGCAAAGTTGCACCTATATTCAATGAAGTTAGTTATGTAGACATGTAGACCTATGCCTTTCCAGACTTACCTTTTGGGACGCATCACTTTTCTTGCACATGTGTTTTTTTTACTATACTGTATATATTAGCTGCGTTCGTTGCACTCCGGGCTGTCACTGGTGTTTAGTCACCAGTGTCCGGTTCTTCCCTTAAAACGCGTTCTTTTGGTTCACCGGCGAGTTGATGAAAACCGGCTAACTCCTCGCTGAAGCCGAGCTCACGAGCAGGTTCTGGTTAGTCCGCACTAAGATAAAACCGGACACTGGTTAGTTCAAAAACGGGTTAATTGACTGGTGAGAAGTCACCGGTGGATGCAAAAACGGCTTATAAGAAAAACCGGAGACCACCGGTGAGAACTCCCATGACAAAGAACGCAGCTATTCATTCTCAGATTTTTAGTACTGAATAAATAAAAAGATACAAATGTTTGGCCTATTCAATACTTTACCCCACAGTAGGCAATCTAGTGTCACTTCCTCGGTATTAGACGATTCGCTCTTCTAGGGCAGAGAATGTTTGTTTATTCAGGAAAAAGGCCATGCAAGACTGTATAACCAAAAAAATCTACTGTTACACTTGTTACGTAAGCTGTTACATAAACTAAGCTAAACTTTCTGTCGCACATCTAAACACTTTAAAGGAGCCCTCGCACTATCTACTCTTCAACTTGCAGTAAGTAAGTAATTAAGTAATTTATTTATGACCCGCCATTTCGAAAATTAAGAAAATAAACAAAACACATAAACACGCAGAAAAAGACACTTAATTTTCAACCTTCGGTCAGGAAGCAGTGGACGACGTAGTGCGCTGGTTGGGCCCTGGTGTCCATGATTTTTGAAAGCGATGAGGAAACATCCAAAAGGGTCACACTTGCATCTTAAATTTTGAATTTCTCCGTCAATGTATGGTTATGATATAATTTCGACAAGTGGAGCCGGTGCTTCGCATATTTAAAATAACATGATCTCATCTTTTTAATCTCCTTCTTTCGCAGAACATGAGTGACGCCAGAACAAAATAGCATTGGAGCGCAGAAGGTACTGTACAAATTTACCAATGCAGTACGATTATAGCGCCCCCGGATGGGGACGGTGCGCCCATAGGCGCTGCGGATTGATTTATGAACTTCTTGAACAACCGAAGAGCAAAATTTTGACAATGAAGATTTGAACGTTATGCCGAGCCACCGTAGAGAGTCTGTTGATTTGACGATGAACGATCCAAGAGATATAGAAGTTTTGGATGCATTCGAACAATTTGAAGAAGGGTTGAAATGCAGGTTCACATTTTGACAGGTTAACTTCAAGGCCAATTTTGAGAAGTTCCGACGACAGCTTACTTACATTTTTTTGTGAGTGTGTATCGACTACGGCTTACTACGAGCAAGTCGTCCGCGTAGGTTATTTAGCTGAACGCATAGTCTTTATAGAGGTAAGCAGGATGCAAAGAATCGAGACAAGAAGATATAGCCGATTTGAAGATGTAGGTTCTTGGCGAAGACCAGTTCGGACAGGAATACTCTCTGACAAGCTACCTTGTCATTTGAACCTTGCTCAAGAATGACCATACCACAATTTTAACAGATAGACAACAGACAGATTCACGCCAGAAGTAATGAGAGAAAATAGGGCCTGAGAATGCGTTATTATTGCCAAAAGCACCAGCTATATCTATAGAACATATATGTATTAGTATTTTAAAATCTTTCAATACTCTAAGCTAGGCTGAGCTTTCAACAAACAACCACGGTTGTTGCTGTTTTAAGCCTTTTCTGAGACGCCTTGACTTGTAGCGAAAACAGGGAAACAATTTACATAGCCAATTTTTCTGACGGAAAAACTTCTCGCAGACAAGCGTCGACGCCGTGATACAAATCGAAGGTAGCAAAGCACGGCAAGTGAGAAAATCAGCGTGGTTTTGTTAGAGGGGTTAGAATGTACCGTACAAAATTGGGGTCTCCGAGATTAGAAATATACGGAGTGATTATGGAAGTGGGATGCATTAGTATTATAGGTAAGACAGGTCCTTTAACTACAAACTTGCAGACTTCCACGATGAAGTTGGGGCTTTTGATTTCAGGATACCAGGAAACAAGATCAACCCACCACGATTTTGTTTTAACCTCAGTGTGCATGATATGTGGGCCAAATCCCCCCCCCCCCCCCCCCTACAACTTGCAAGAGCGAAAAAGCCATATTCGAGTAATGTAAGCTTTTGGACTGCCTAACAGCAGTTTCCTACCATAAATACATTAGTTGCGTTTTTGCAGATACCATGGTATCTGTTACACGGTAACTGGATCTGCAATTCGTCGTTTTTGCAGTCATCGTGGAATCTGATATACGGTTGCTCTGCAAAAACGACAATTGCCGAAATCGCGCTATTCAGATATTTAGTCACGTCACTAAGTGCCAAACTTCTTTCTCACCAACTTGACAAAATTCGATGAAAGTGAGATGACTTTTCAGATACCACGACCAGTTACCACGGTTGGACCGTGGTATCGGAATATCAGATACCACGATAACTGGCTAGATAACACGATAACTGCAAACACGACTTTAGACCGTGCTATCAGATACCACGATAACTTCAAAAACGCCTTTTAACCGTGGTATCAGATACCACGATAACTGCAAAAACGACTTTAGACCGTGGTATCAGATACCATGGTATCTGCAAAAACGCAACTAATGGTCAATCAGTTCTACCTACCAATTTGTTTACGGCAGAGCCAACGTCATTACCAATAGTTGCGTTTTCGCAGAAACCATGGTATCTGATACCACGGTCTAAAGTCGATTTTGCAGTTATCGTGGTATCTGATACCACGGTCAAAAGGCGCTTTTGCAGTTATCGTGGTATCTGGCCAGTTATCGTGGTATCAGATATTCAGATACTACGGTCCGACCGTGGTAACTGGTCGTGGTATCTAGAAAAGTCATCTCATTTTCATCAAATTTTGTCAGATCGGTGAGAAAGAAGCTGGAAAGAAGTTTAGCACTTAGTGATGTAACTGGATATCAGTTTTTCTTTTGGGATGACTTTGAAAAGTGCAAATTCGGAAATAGTCGTTTTTGCAGAGTACTCTATATCAGATACCACGATAACTGCAAAAACGTCTTTTAACCGTGGTATCAGGTACCACGATAACTGCAAAAACGACTTTAGACCATGGTATCAGATACTATGGTATCTGCAAAAACGCAACTAATGGTCAATCAGTTCTGCCTACCAATTTGTTTACGGCAGAGCCAACGTCATTACCAATGTGAGTGAGGCACGCGAGGCCGAAACACACGCGAAAGCCGAGTATTATGCAAAAGCAAACTATATGGCAGAAGAAGACAGCACAACTGGCTCAGTGGATCCCTAACTCGCTTAGTTTTGGCACGTTCAATTTTGTAAGTTATTGTTTAAGAATGGTAGAAAGCTTCATCATAGTTGCGTGTTTGCAGATACCATGGTATCTGATACCATGGTCAAGTCGTTTTTGCAGTTATCATGGTATCTGATACCACGGTAAAAAGGCGTTTTTGCATTTATTGTGGAATCTGAAAAAATCATTTACTTTCATCAATTTTTTTCAAATTGTTGGAAAGAAGTTTGGCACTTAGTGATGTAACTGGGTATCTGTTTTTCTTTTGGGATGACTTCGAAAAGTGCAACTTCGGCATTGTCGTTTTTGCGGAGCAAGTGTATATCAGATACCATGTTAAGTGCAAAAACGACTAATTGTAAATCCATTTACCGTGGTAACAGATACCATGGTATCTGCAAAAACGCAACTAATAATACAAAGCAAGAGAAAAGGCTTTCGTTTCTAAATAACTCTAAGTTTTGAGTATTCGAACTGATCAGAGTTAAAATTCCATCAACAAACAGCTTCGACCATTAAGTTAGTTTAGGCTACCTTGTTCAATGTTTAATGACTTAGGCTCATTCATCACCCATTGATAAATCAGATAAGTGCCGTTTTCGTGTGCGTCTCGGCTTCCATACTTGGCAATTTGATTAGTTGCATTTTTGCAGATTGCAGATATCTGTTACTACTATAGCTAAACCTGCATTTAGAAATTTTCGCAATTACCATGGTATCTGATACTACGCTTGCTCTGCAAAAACGACAATTGCACGGATTTGCGCTATTAGAAATCATCCAAAAAGAAATACTGATATCCACTGACATCTTTAATGTTGTCGTGTTTATTTACATTGTTTTGTTTAAGTGTTTTAATATGTATATTTTACTTTTGTATTTTATTCATACTCCGCTGTTACGCAAAAAGCGGGTCATAAATAAAAAAATAAATAAATAAAAAATAAAAGTTCTTTCCCACCAATTTGACTAAAAACTACACTCTTGATGAAATCTCATGATGAAAGTTAGATCAATTTTCAGATATAAAGATCAGTTACCATGGTGACTGCGAAAACGCCTTTTGACCGTGGTATCAGATACCACGGTAGCTGTGAAAACGACTTTAGACTTTGGTATCTGCAAAAAAGCTACTATTGACTTTTTTCATTTCAATATCTAACCTTGCCATCAGCGCCAATTACGGATCAGTTCAGTTTGAGAAGGGGGAGGGGTCACTTACCACCCGAATAGATTTTCCCTTTCACCAACGGGCCAACGTGCATTCCTATCTTTAATGCTCCTGTTTTTTCGTCCACTTGACGGAGTACCGTTCCTTCACCGAAGAAAAGAGGCTTCCTAGCATCCACAACAATATAGTCAAAGTAGTCCTTCCAACTATTTTCTTCCTGTAAAGAAAAATTACAATTACTCCTTGCTTAAAGACAAACTACAAGTGAACTCACAAATCATCCTAGCACATCAGGAAGTACCGAACTCGCGGGATCACTCTAAATTTAACTTGTGCTTGTTCTTTCCACCAAGAGCGTGTTCCACCCTTCTAACAATAGTAACTTTTAGTTACTATTTTCGCTTTAACGTCGTAAAAAGTTACTACGCTGACCGTTCCAACCTTCTCGAAATAGTAACTAATTGCTTACCATGCTCAGGAGCGTAATAAGCGTGGTAACTATGCATATCTGTAACATGATTGGTGGGATTCGCCCGTGGCATGATATTCTGCTGGAAAATAGAAAAATCGTTCCAGCCTTGACGGCAAAAAGCCAGAATTCGTGACGTCATGCGTAGTAACTATGGAAAGTAGGATGGAACACGCTCCAAATTTCATCCCGATCTCTCCGTCTCCTAAGATTCACGCCCCCCCCCCCTCCAACTCCCCCAAATATCACCCGATCCGGTCCGAATTTAAAATGGGATGTCTGAGACACGAGGTCTTTCTATATATCCAGTTTCATTAAGATCCGATCACCCAGTCGTAAGTTAAAAATACAAACTTTTTCCGGATTCCCCCCCCCCCCCTCAGATGGTCGGATAGGGGACGTGATTATTTATAATTTAATCTGGTCGAGTCACTGATACGCCTGCCAAGTTTCATCGTCCTAGCTTATGTGAAGTGCCCGAACCACCAAAACCGGGACCGACAGAGCACTTGCCGAAGGGCAAGTGTCATAAAAGCGAACTCAGCATATCTCTTCACCCCTATATCGAATATCTAATCAACTCGAGATAAAACTTTAACTTTTAAGAAATTTTTAGGTTTGGCCGGATTCCGATCTAACTTTTTGTCGGGCGAGAAAATAATTTTCATATAGGGATTAGATAGAACTTTTACTTATTTGTCGGGCGAGAAAATAATTTTCATATAGGGATTAGATACAACTGTTACTTATAACAAGTTTTCCGGTTTCAGCCGGAATCCGGGCGAACTTCGTGCCAAGCACAACAAAGACAATATCCTCAAATCGAAGTGATAGCTCATCATATGTGTTCCCCATGTTGCGTCTTTTTGTGTTTTTCTCTTCTTCTTGTTTGACGATACCCATGTTATTGCATTGTGATAAAGGGAAAGAATAAAGATTATTATTACGTCCGGGTACAAAATGATTGTGGTATACGTTCCAACATCTAATCAACTTCAAATAAAACTTACTTCCGGGCGAAATACTTGACCGGCGAGAAAATTATTTTCATATAGGTGCTCAGCATGTCTTCTTATCTCTAAATCTAATCCGTAACTTAAAAAAAAGAAAACAAAAAAAAACACCCATAAATGTAAGGCTACAGAGCCCATCTACGAACTCGAGCTGTCCCTTGACCCACAGATTTTCACACCAAATTTCATCAAAATTATCTCATTCCCTTCGAGAGTTATCGTGCTGACTGAGGGAAGGACAACATCTATCCCTCCACTTACGTTTTGGGATCCCAAAAAGACAAATTCGTTTAGAGACAAATTCTGGCACCACAAATCCAACTAAACAGCTCTCTGCGAAATTTTTGCGACCAAGAACATGGCATCCAGACGAATGTTGTCTATAGCTTTCTGAAATTCATTGACTGTCTCTACACCAACTACATCGTCTGGTAGGGAGTTCCATGGATGGCTTACTCTTCTAGTAAGTAATTAAGTAAAAGAATTAAATAAAACAGAACAAATACAATATACAATCTTTCATTCATCGACCAGAAAATAATGTAGAGTGTCATGTGCTGGCTGGGCCCTGTTGTCCGTGATTTATGGCAGAGCCGACGAAATTTCCAAAAGTGTGATGCTTGCAACGAAATTTATTTTGTTCAACTTAATCAGGGAAATAACTCATCTCTACTCCCAACTGTTGAACGGCCGACATCCTTGTCAAAGCCTGAATGAACAATTCTGAAATAGCGGCCCCTTAGCTGTTTATTTTTTAAACACAATAAGTTCTCAGCCGAAAGGTTGCCATTAGTGGCGTTTTTGCTGATACCATGGTATCTGATACCACGGTCTAAAGTCGTTTTTTCAGTTATCGTGGTATCTGATACCACGGTCAAAGGGATATTCAATATCAGATATTCAGATACTACGGTCCGACCGTGGTAACTAGTCGTGGTATCTGGAAAGTCATCTCACTTTCATCAAATTTTGTCGATTGGTGAGAAAGAAGTTTAGCACTTGTGTTGTGACTGAATATCTGTTTTTCTTTTGGGATGAATTCGAAAAGCGCAATCTCGGCAATTGTCGTTTTTGCAGAGCAACCGTATATCAGATACCACGATAACTGCAAAAACGACTAATTGCAGATACAGTTACTGTGGTAACAGATACCATGGTATCTGCAAAAACCCAACTATTGTATCCATGGCACAACTTATACACCTCAGTCAGCTTCCACCGGGGAAAGCTGCAGGCCAATGTGGGAACTCGAAGTCGACGCAGTCTCTCTTCATACTCTCTCCACACAATCTTGTTGAAAGTTGTCTATCAACTAAACCGGAGACGCTTCAATCAAGAAACATTGCTACTTAAAGTTTAACTGAGCAGGGGTGAGATAGGACAATCTGTACCCATCACTTCTTCACTTAGGTTCGAAGACCCGATGAAAATGCGTTACTTCGTTGTTCCGCTACTCCCGAATAATCGATTTTAATACAGTGGAATTTTCCCGTCGGATTTATGGTACCACTATGCGCTTGTACCTCTGTTGTATAGAGAGATTGCAGCTTACCCAACGAAAACAGATAGGAGTAGATAAAGAGTAATTTAACATTGTGTAGTATAGGGCTTTCGACTTCAGTTCAGTTCATTTTATTCATAAAAATAGAGAACACCATTAACTGTTTATGGCCCCACCATAAGGCCTAACATAAGGCCTGGTAATGGGCGGGGCTTATTCATCATTCATATAATCTTAAGGGAAACAAACCAAAGAAATCAAAAGAAGAAAGAAAAGAAGGAGAGAAAAAAGAAGAAGAAGAAAAGAAGAATGAGGGCATAACAAACTGACAAGAGAAATTCACTAACGAACAATCTTCCATCAACAAAACGCCCTTGCTCCCCCTTCACAAAAAAAAGAGACCAAATTATCCATGTTGTATTACTACTGTAAGCCTGTAAATAGCTGGAACCGATTCCTAGTTTTTTCTTAATTGTATAATCGCAGCTTTATAGAAAAGTTTGATCAGATATGAGAGTTTGAAGGCTTGAAAATTTCAATACAAAAACGAATAATGCTTCCTATTGGTTGGTTTTTTTAATCACGCGTCATAAACGACCAATGGGATTCGAGACTCTGTGTGGGGTTCAAACTTTGAAGCCTTCAAGCTCTTACTTCCATGGAAACTCATTTGCAAAAATAGAACTATACGATTAAGGAATAGCCCAATTAACATTCCAGAAATCCCAGGCTCAGAATGATGATCAAACGCCGATAATTTAATTTCAAAGTTGAAAGTCCTATCCCTCCCAATGTTATCTTTTCCATGATGATGGCGTAGCAATATCCGTTTTCATTGGGTAGGGTGCAATCTCTCCATGCTTGACGAAAATGATTTACGAAAATAAGTGTTCACACAGTTAGCAACCTTCCGCGAGCTCATCACTGGCCACTGAAAATAATAATAATATAATGCAAAAATAAGGCACATGGCCTCTTGAGATTCAAATGTTCCGCGTCATAGTAGAATTTTGCGTTGTGAAGACGGCCGTGATATTCGGAACGTCATACTAGAGAAAATAGTGAAGAAGAAAAAATCCCTTTACAAAAGCCAAATAATCAGTGGTTAAGTTAAATGATAGAAAAATAAGTTGGCTTTCCACTTAAACTTTAACTTTACCCTACACTGCTAGATAGCGTTATAAATGGAAAGAACGGGGAGAACTCAAATAAAATCTGCGACAGAATCTAACGACTCCCAAACACCTACCATACGTCCAGCAACGAGAACGTCCAACGCACTCACTGTTTGAAATCCCACCGCAACCTTCAGTCTTGATCATAGAGTAAATATTCTTACCGAACCAAGAAGGTACGTCATGATGGAATTGGTATACCAATATCCGGAATTTGTGAGCAGGAATGTTTGTGCGCCAGTCTCTTTGAGTCGATTCAGAAGCATAGCCAATCTCTCATCCTTCAGAACGTATCGCTTCATGTCTTCAACCGTTTTCTGCTTAAGGTCACCCTAGAAAGTGAAGTTATTCTCATTTATAGAACACATAGTACTTAGAATAGTATTTCATTCTACTTCAGCAGTATTTCTATCATTCTCGTTCCTCTTCACTACATATGTGTATCCTATCTCCTCCATGCCCTGATGAGGCTGTTGATTTTGATCTTCTTTTTCTTTTGTATTTGATTGTAGATTTAGTAGGCGAATTTGTTTTTATGCTTCGTCTGCTATTTATATTCATGTAAGTGTGTATTTCTTTGACTGTGTTGTTGCTTAAAATTTATACATCGCTCTTCAGTTTTGAAGGAATCATGTTGTTGTCCCTTTTTATACATTTACTCTTCAGTTCTGAAGGATTCAAATAAATAAATAATAATAATAATAATAAAAATAGATAACAATAGCATACAATACTACTACTATTGATTTGTCAAGCTGCAGCAGCTCGTAAGTTCAGCGACGATAACGGTGTGGGACCACTGGAAATCGTAATTAAAATAATTAAAAGGAGTCAAGCATTCCTGACCCGACCTGAGTTTTCAACGAGAACGTACCACTGGTGCAATGAAGCGCGATGTTATAGGAAGGGGGGATATTAAATATAGGGATGACTTGCCTTTTCGTGCACCCAGTTCACAGCCGACCTCACATCCTGAAACATCGAGTTGTAAGAAACAAATAAGTTTCCCATGCGGATTCCAAGTGGTTCCCTAGAAATAGAAAACAACTCTCGTCAAGCGTGTCTCACCCTCCTAGCAATAGTAACTATTAGTTGCTATTTTCGTTCCAACCTCGTGAAAAGTTACTACACTGACTGTTCCAACCTTCTCGAAATGGTAACTATTTGCTTACCACGCTTGGGAGTGTAGTAATCGTGGTAGCTACGATCTCTTCGACCAGAGCAAAATAACACTAGAGAGTAGCGCCAACACTTTAAACAAGACCAAAGGTTTCGATGGGATCCCAAAAATTCAAAATCTGACCCAGACAACCGGGTCTTGTCTTAACCAGATACAGTCTTCGCCAGACTCCTTGAACATTTTTACCATCAAAATTCAGAAACGGCCAAATAGCTAATCATCTGAGAAAACCAAGTTCAGATATGGATTCAGCATGTGTGTTTACCCCTATAGGTCATATCTGTTTTGACGAAAACTTCCTGCCACTTCTACCAATTTCCCGGTTTCGGCAGAACTTCGGAACTACTTGTCCTGCGAAAAAAGCAAGCTCAAAAATGAACTCAGGGTATCTTCTTTCCCCAATAATGAACACCTAATCAACTTCAAATAAAAATTTAACTTTTCCCGACTCCAGCTGGATTCTGGTCGAACTATATGCCCGGGTAAAAAATGATCGTCAGAGACGGATTCAGCATGTCTTCTTACCCCTAAATCGGATATCTAATCAACTACAAATAAGACTTCAACTTCCGGTTCCGGTTTTGGCCGGATTCCGTGCGAACTATATGTCCAGGTAGAAAATTGTTTTCACTTAAGTGCTCAGCGTGTCTTCTTGCCTCAAATCGAACATATAATCAACTCCAAATAAAATTTTTAATTTTAACAAACTTTCCGGATTCGGCCGGATTCCGGGCGAACTACTTGTCCGTCGAGAAAATGGTTTTCACCATTGTTTTCAGCATGTCTTCCTACCCCTAAATCGAACATCTAATCAACTTCAAATAAAACTTTTACTTTCAAAAAACTTTGCGGATTCGGCCGGATTCCAGGTGAACTACTTGTCCGATGACAAAATGGTCATCAACATCGTGTTCAGCATGTCTTCTTACCCCATATTCGACTATCATATTAGCTGTTTCAAAATATTTTGTTTGCCCATTAATTTGAACCCCTTCCCCCACCCCTAAATGTAGGGCTACAAAGCCCATCTACGAACTTGACTTGTCCAATGACCCAATGAATCCTCACACCAAGTTTCATCAAAATATCTCATTCCTTTCGAGACTTATCGTGCTTACAGATGAACGGACAGACGGACAACTTTTGCGATGTCATAGGTATCCCTCGACTTACGTTTTCGGATCCCAAAAAGTGACACACAGTCGAATAGCAGCGACACTAGCAAAACTAGCGATAGAGAACATCCCTACATAAACTCATTCAGCCGGTCACCAGCGCTGGCTCCGACAACTTCATATTCTGAACAGAGCAAAAAAAATGATACAGCCTCCATTGTTTCCTTGGTGTGTGCAGACCGCCCTTTGCTTTAATTTAAATTTGTAAACCCGCAAGTTTGTCTCGCTTTAAATGGCACAAGCATAGTGAGGGGCGCAACGAATATGGCCCGTTTGGAAAGCACGTAAAGCATAGGTCTTGGCACTACTCCTTAGTGTCATTTTTGCTCTGTCTTCGACGGAACTGGCCCGATTAGCCCGTGGCACGATATTTTGCCAAAAATAGAAAAACGCGATCCAGCCTTGACCCAAAAAAGCCAGGATCCGTGACATCATGCGGCAAAAAGGATGGGACACGCTTGTAATATACATGTAACAATGAACGGGGAAGGCGAGAGTATCTACGAAGGTCCCCGAATTCCACCAGTATGCATTTGTGAGTACTTTTAAGTGTAAGTGATGATAAAGTGTAAGTTGTCAACATTAGATACTTGAGAAAATACATCAATTTTGTCAACATTATATACTTGAGAACATACATCAATCTTGTGCGAATCTGGATGTGCAAACTGCTGCGATTCCGCATAGGAAAAAAATAAGTGAAAAAGAGAGTTCAGGTTCTGAAAATACACGGCCGGGGTAGAGGCAAATGATGAACGGCTATGGCTGTTTTGTTGTACTTCTCAAGTTTTCCGTTTGTAACTGCAATTGTAATTATGATATTATGTTTGATTCAAGCCCGATGAAAAATGTATCTCAAAATAGTGCTATGAAGTAGCAAGAAAAAGTAGCATGCAGTACTAACGACGCTACTACATGCTTCTGCTTCAAGGCTACCGTGTTACTGCATACTACTATATGCTACTATTAGCAACACTGGATGCTTCTATGGCAAGACAGGATGCTACTGGATACTACTACGTAAGATTGAACCAGTCTGAGGCACATTAAACGATAGTATTCTTTGCTATTACATAGTATTGCATGCAACTTTTTCGTACCACTATCATACTACTGCGCAGGCTACAAATTTTTCATCGGGAGGTTAGGAAATGTCAGGATCTGAACTACAAGCGTGTACTTTTTACTCAACTAATTCCTTTATTTTTCTCCTCGTTTTGACTGATGAAGTTCTTCAATTAATTTTTCAATGGATTCCCACAGATTCCTGTGCAAAGCTGACTGTGCAAAGCTGACTATGCAAACTATGCTGTGTAAAGCTGACTAATGCTAGAATAGACATCAGGATTTCCGGGTCCGACTTTGGACAGTTTGACCAGTTGCGTTATTTGACCGACAGCTGACCCAATAATTTGCATCCTATTTGCAGTCGAGTCGAAACGGTCTCACGCTAAAAAAAACGCTTGGAACTGGAAATCTTTTTCAGATCTTTGAGATAGAGCTTGATTTAAACGGCATAAATAATAGCAATGAAATGACGAGAACAGGAAAAAATTCACAACAAAAAGGGGGCTTTGGGTACTTCCAACCACGGACTGAAACTCCCGGTTAAATTTAAAACAGCGTAAATAGTCATTAAGACCAAGACGACTGCGAATCCTATATAAAAATTACGTAAAACGGATAGGTCAGCTAAGATTTTCTTCAGTTAATCCTTCTCGGCAATGGTCTGCAGGGTAACTTCTCCTAGCTACATTCTGTCTAGGACCCTTGCCAAGAACGACCGAAATATACCTCCAATAAAATGTAGCTGACGTATCCGTTTTGCAGTGTCAAATTTGATAACACTTACGCTTTGAACTCGGAAGACGAGACGAAGTAGTCCACCATACAAGCCAAAATGTAGGTCTCGGGGAGGTTGAAGAGTGTGTTTAGCACATAAACTCTCGATTCGTCAAGCTGTAGGAATTTGTTGGGGTACAGCTCGTACACTTCCGCTCTAGAAGGGGAAAGACGACAATGAATACAGGACTGGGTTACAGTATAATTATACAACGGTCCTTAAAGGACCCCTCAGCCTCACACTTTTACTCTTCAACTTAAGATTATTTTAAAATATCTGAATACCTTAACTAGTCTGTGCTTTCCACAAATAACCGACGGTTTTGGATGTTTTAAGCCTTTTCCGAGACCCGCTGACTTATAGCACACAGAGAAGCAATTTACATAACCGATTTTTGGGATCCCAAAAGGTAACTGAAAAACGTAAACGTCAACGTACCTATGACATCGCAAAAGTTGTCCGCCTTTCCGTCCGTCTGTGAGCACGATAACTCTCGAAGGGAATGAGATATTTTGATGAAACTTGGTATGAGGATTCTTTGGGTCGATTGTAAGGTCAGGTTCGTAGATGGGCTCTGTAGCCCTACATTTAGGGGTGGGGGAGAGGGTTCAAATTAAGGGGCAAACAAAATATTTTTAAGCAACTAATGTGATAGTCGATTATGGGGTAAGAAAACATGCCGACCACGATGATGAAAACCATTTTCTCGCCGGACAAGTAGTTCGTCCGGGATCCGGCAAAAAACAGAAAGTTCGTTAAAAGTAAAAGTTTTATTTGATGTTGATTAGGTGTTCGATTCAGGGGTAAGAATACATGCTGAACACTTATGTGAAAATAATTTTATAACCGGACAATTAGTTCGTCCGGAATCCGGTCAAAACCGGAAAATTTGTTAAAAGTAAAAGTTTATTTATAGCTGATTAGATATCCGATTTAGGGGTCAGAAGAGATGCTGAATCCGTATATAACAACCATTTTTTTCCGGAGATATAGGTCGCCCGGAATCCGGCTAGACCGGAAAATTTGTTATAGGTTAAATTTTTATTTGAAGTTGATTAGATGTTCAATATGGGGAAAGAAGATACGCTGAATTTGATTTGTAGCTTTCTTTTTTCGCCGGACAAGTAGTTCCGCAATTCGGCCGAAACCGGAAAATTGGCAGAAGTAAGGCAGGAAGTTTTCATCAAAATAGATATGATTTATAGGGGTAAACACACATGCTGAATCAATATCTGAACCTGGCTTTCTCAGATGATTAGCTATTTGTCCTTAATCTGTTTCTGAATGTTGATATTAAAAATATTCAAGGAGTCTGGCGAAGACTGGATCTGGCGACGACAAGACCCAATTGTCTGGATCAAATACTGAATTTGTTGGATCCCATCGAAACCTTTGGTCTTGTTCTGATGGAAAAACTCCTCGCAGACAACAGTTGACAGCGTGATACGTATCGAAGGTAGCAGATCATGGCAAGTGAGAAAATCAGCGTGTAGCCTACTGTAAGAAATTTCGGTCTCCGGGTTTAAGTTTAGTTAAGTTGCGTTATTATTATAGGTAAGACAGGTCCTTTAATAAATCAATCATTAAGTTTATTTGCACTACAAAGCCTCGACCGCTATGGTAAATAACAAAAAGGTAAAAAAAAAAAAAATCACAAAATTAACTTAGAGCGACAAGCTTCTATCTTAGGCTACCGTTTTTTGGGGAAAATAGATAAATAAATAAATATTCCCAAAACGAAAGTAAACCCGGGACAAACCTTACGGACTGTGATCTTTGGGCGTTATTTCCAAACATAATAATGTTTATATGTTTATAGATACAGGATTAAGAATATTTATAGATACGATTTTACACTGACCAATGAAATTACCAATTTTCCTGAAGCCGAAATTTTGTGTATTTTATTATGACCCTTCCCAGATTTGTAGCTTCTAGAAAAGATTTTTCTCCAAGCATCCCTAGCAACCATTCCTTATCAAACCTGATCAAACTCCAACAACCTCCCTTTTTAATTATTTTATCTCTTCGCAGACGTTCATTATATAAATTAAAAATAGCGAACTTGAAATTTTAAAACAACCGGGACAACGGTCAATTAATCAACTTTATTCCGAATAACGTAAAGCTAGAAGAGATCGTTGAAGACAGTTACGGAGCAACAACAACAGGACAGACAACAAATTAACTAATATACTTTACGGGAAAGGATCTGAAACAAGTGAGTGAATAAAACTATCTAAAAACAGAGTTAACGAATGGTCATGATACGCCAACAAGTGCGCAAGCGCTCGGACGTGGAGTGTGAAAGTAAAATTTTATCACATATTATATATATAAACAGCTTTAGAACCAAGACATTTCACATTACCAATAACCAAACAAGTATTGAAATAACCTAATTTGTAATCATCCCACTTTAAAAGCTTTAAACGTAAACAAACCGCAAGTATAAACCCAAATAAATGTTGAAAATCTTACACGAACAGCTCGAGGTCCAACTATGGTCTGCCAGCCAGTCCAACCTTTAAACCTCTTTTCCATTAGCAAGGCAATAACAAGTGCAATAAACCAAATCGTAGCACTCTAATACCCCTTTTGTCACAATTCATTAAGAACGGCATATCATCGATCTTATGACAAAACAGTCCAGTTTCCAACTGTTCATTGAAGATGTAAGTCGCGTCATCTTATTTGTTGTTGTTTAACCCTCATTCATATATATATATCTCTCCGAATGTACCAGAGGACTTGAGACCTGTCATAGACAAGCTTAACTCATGGGAAATCTGGGCACATCTGCCCATGAACGGGAGAGGAGGGGGGGGGGGGGGGGGGGTCGGGACCCATCAAAATGCGTATTTAACCTCTTTTCCCTCAAGTATACCAGCTTACAGTTTGATTCCAGTCACGGGTCAAAAACTTTTTTTCATGGGCAATTTGGGTCCACTTGCCGATGAAAGGGGAGGGTGGATGGAGGGGGGGGAGGTCAACTCCATATATATATCTTCAACCTATGATCCAAAAGTAAAAAGGAATTTCATCGCCTTATCTCCAGTTATTGTCAAGTTAAAAACATTAAAAACGGGCAATCTGGTCCAATTGCCCCTGAATCAGGTGGGGTTTGAGACCCGCAACAAGTAAAATGAGTCCCCAACCCTCACAAACCTATCAAGTTTCAACTTGATACCTGTTGATTCCTCTCACGGGTAACGAACTTTACTCCTGGGAAACTGGGCCCAGTTGCCCATGAACGGGGTGGGCGGTAGAAGTGGAACTTCAAAAGCAATTTCCCAGCTCTAGGATCTACAAGTACAAGGAATTTCATCGTCCCATGTCCAGTTCTGGTCAAATTATGAACATTAATCACTGGGCAATCTGGGCCGATTTGCCCCTGAACCGGGTTGGGTGGGGGGGGGGGGCCTAAAGGCAGAAATAGACCCCAATACCCATAGTCTGAACTTGATACTTGCACTGGTTCACGAGTTATGAGCTCCACAAAATACGGTGAAAGCCGAAAACCAGAAAACGAAAGCTGCTACAGCGCTCGCAATAGTGGTTTGTTCCACTAAAATCAACTTCACTAAAACCCGATTGCCAGTGTTCCTCTCGGACCAGCGCGCAAACGACATCAGAGGATAAACAAATCAGTAGAATCGAACAGAACTCTAAAGTCTACGACTCCATAGATAAACACCCCTTGGGCCCAAGCTGGCTGGGAAACATGTATTCAAACAATGTATAAAATGGATGCGTCAGATTTATGCACTGTTGCATAAAGCTGACGCTGCATAAAGGTTTATTCTGCAACACTAATGTCGGGGGCCCACAAGGTGGGGCCTAAAGATCGTGGACTTTATCCAGCCCGTGATGGGGATTTCACGGGATCGGGATGTGGATGAACCACAGAAGCAGTTGTGTGGAAGGTTTTATTCGAAGTGTTTGGAAATTATTAATGGGTTTTCGGAGTTGGCCGTTTGCTGGTTGAAAGCTTCCGCGCTTTCACGCAGTCATGTAGTTTTTCCGGAATCCGGAATATTTTGTACCTGAAGTTGATTAATGTATAAGGAGATACACTTTCGTATCTCCTTCGGTCGAAACCAATTTGGAAGAAGTAAAGCAGACACAGTATCATCAAAATAGATATGGCTTATAGTATATCTGAACTTGGTTGTCTCAGATGACTAGCTATTTGCTAAATTAACCTGTTTCCAAATTTAAATAGTAAAAATGTTCAAGGATGCTGGCGAAGAACGGATATGGCGAAGATAAGACCAAACTGTCTGGATCAAATATTAAATTTTTGGGATCTCATCGAAACCTTTGGTCTTGTTCTAAGTTTGCAACAAATGTTCAGCTTGGCAGCAAACCTTATAATAAAAAAAGAATCCACGATCAGTCGCACTTTCCAGAGCGACCTTGCAAACGTACATGTAAGTCTGCAATGAGTGGGAGAATGTTTTAACAGCAGCCCACCAGAGAGCAGTTGGCACCTATTCGAAGATGCCATGGGTGTATCTGGTGATACAGGATAACCTAAGGTCTAAGATAATGCTTCCCTCATCTATCCTAGCCAACACGAGCCACCGGAAACAGCCCACTCTCAATAATCGAACTCGATTGCAAAATAAGCTTCTACCCCCCAAAGTCCGCACTAATCGTTACGGGAACTCGTTTGTGCCCTTTTTTACTTCAGTTTTCAACGCTGACTCGTAGTACGTGTTTGTTATATATATGTTTTTTGATTTATAATTTGTAAGAGACTGAATTTATACGCTATGGTAGTTTCTAAACATACTCTCTCTCCCACTCCGAACAAACTCACTCCCGATCTAGGATGAAGGTTTTTTAAAGGACAATCCTTACAGTTTTATTATCGTTACTGTATTGCGTATTTAACCTCTTGTAATTAAAATATCTCGATATCCTCCAAATTAGCTTTTTATTGTATATTATATTCCCCCGAAATATATATTATATTTATTTTTGCTAGAAACATCATTTATTTTACCACAGGTTTACTGCAGCTACAGCCTGAATAGGACCCTTGGAAAGAAGGGACGAAATGTCGCGTGCAACTTCAGCAGACTTATTCGTTAAGTACCATAAAATGCCAAGTGCGTTAGTATGCGCATACGTACGTTTGCAGCAAACTTATGTGAACAGCGCTTCAGGTCCCATCCGATGACAACATTACGTATACTCTTGATTCACCGTGCCAACGAAGAATCGTCGTGTCCCTACACTGTATAACGTTTCTCCGAACAAGGATGCAGTATTTGCTACTGGGATTAATCTTATCTCTATTGGAATACAATTAATCCGAATTAGGGATAATATAATCTCAATAAAGACAAGATTAATCCCAGTAGCAAATACTGCGAGATTTTTTTTTACAGTGTAGCGAAGAGCCGGGAACGTCACCACAGCTGTTTCCAACAGACGCTGTTGATTGGTTGACATAGGATTTGAACCATCGTTCGAGTGACGCTTCTCGTTTCTCTCGGCGTGTCCTGGACTTAAGTCATTTAGAGGATATGTCGATCACCCAAACCTTGGTTCATTTTCCGGTTTATGCTCCTCACTGCTCTTACAGCTGTCTGTTTATCAAGCCGTTTGTCCTTTCTGGCCAGGCCTGTGAAACGGAGTTGACAAGTCTGCTCAGATGAACGGCCCCAAACACCTCTCTACCAAGACGATCAAATTAGTAGAAAGGCAAGAGTACTTAGGATAGGCCATCGAGCCTGCTCTCTGCCATGAAGCTATGTAATAGTATTTGTTTTCATTATCTACAATTAAATGAACCTGAACCTGAACCCTTTAAGAGGCATGTGACCTCTTTTGGCCAAAATGTGACTAATACTTACGGTTTCAAGAACCGGAATCCATGTACACAAACTAGAATATTTCCATAGGCATCGACTTTGAGCAGGTTTCCAAAGTGTGTATCAAACCAAAGGCCTCTGAAAAAAAAAGCTGCATATATAACACTCTCTTGGGTTTTCCGGGGTTTTATATTTCTTCAAAAAGTCAAAGGGGATCCCTTATCCACTGATATTGTGTCATTAACCTGAAGAACTCTAACCTTAGAGCACAAAATTCTCTAATAAGCCTGAATAAGGAATATTAACAAATAAACCTTAAAAACCGATAAAAAGTCAGGCTTATAGGCTATTTATTTGTTGGCGTCATAAGGGCAAAGCTGAAAGTACTTATCTAAAACCAACACCTTTCATTAAACATTTATCTAAATCCGTCATAGCAAAAGCCTTCGAGCAAAGAAGAAAATAAAAATATAAAAATGTGGTTACGTAAGCTTTGCCTTTGCCATTATGCAGGGCCCGTCGTCTATTCTTTATTACCCTAATAGTCTCTAAATAAAGATAGGATGGAAGTGTAAAGATTAGAAAGAACTGAAGGAAAAAAAAATAGTTAAGAAATTAAAAAATAAACGTAGAGATAGAGGAAAGTGTAGGTGACGCTAAATAGATAGGCCGGTCATGTGCTTAAGTCAAGAAAAAAAAAAAAAAAAAAAAAAAAAGTTGATAAGACCGTTGGCGTCACCGAGGGTAAGTGGAAGCGTATTCACCTGGCCAATTCATATTGGACTGGAAGAACAGAAAAGATACTACGAGGCTTAAAAAAAAAAGAAAAAAAAAAAGAAAAAGAAGTCTCTAAATGGGTACTGAACTTGGTTTTAGTGAAGTAGCTGCCTGAAGGTCCTTACTCAAAAGTAAGGACCAAGATCGTAGAAAGAATAGGTGTGAGATCTATTGGAATTTACTATTAACGAAAATTTGGGGGAACTGTAATATAAGGTTTGAAGCCAAGCTGACCATTCATTACGAGAGAAATAAAAAACCGCGATTTTCGGGTTTTTGGGATCCCAAAACGTAAGTGGAGGGATACATATGACATCGCAAAAGTTGTCCGTCCGTCCGTCCGTCCGTCTGTAAGCACGATAACTCTCGAAGGGAATGAGATATTTTGATGAAACTTAGTATGAGGATTGTTTGGGTCAAGGGTAAGGTCGAGTTCGTAGATGGGCTCTGTGGCCCTATATTTGGGGGTGGGGAGGGAGTTCAATTTAAGGGACAAACAAAATATTTTTAAACAGCTAATGTGATAGTCGATTATGGGGTAGGAAGACATGCTGAGCACGATGGTGACAATCATTTTCTCGCTGGACGAGTAGTTCAACCGGAATCCGGCAAAAACCGGAAAGTTGGTTAAAAGTAAAAGTTTCATTTGAAGTTGATTAAATGTTTGATTTAGGGGTAAGAAGACATGCTGAGCATGATGGTGAAAATCATTTTGTCGCCGGACAAGCAGTTCATCCGGAATCCGGCCAAAACCGGAAAGTTGTTTAAAAGTAACAGTTTCATTTGAAGTTGATTAAATGTTGGATTTATGGGTAAGAAGACATGCTGAACCCGATGGTGAAAACCATTTTCTCGCCGGACAACTAGTTCGCCTGTAATCCGGCCAAAATCGGAAAATATGTTAAAAGTAAAAGCTTTATCTTAAGTTGATTAGATGATATATTTAGGGGTAAGAAGAGACGCTGAGTCTGTATATAATGATCATTTTTTACCCGGACATATAATTAGTCCTAAATTCGGTTGTACCCGCATTTTTTTTTAAGTCAAAATTTTATTTAAAGTTGATTAGATTTCTTTATAGGAATAAGGATACGACGGCTTCATTTCTGAATTTTTCTTTTTTTCTGGACTAGTAGTTCGCTCGTAATTCGAGCGAAACCGCAAATTTGGCAGTAGTAAAGCAGGAAGTTTCGGACAATATCGTCAAAATAGAAATGGCTTATAGAGGTATAGATAGGTAGATAGAATATCCGAACTCGGTTTTCTCTGATGATTAGCCTGGCGAAGACACGACCGAATTGTCTGGATCAAATCTTAGATTTTTGGGATCCCATCGACACCTTTGGTTCCGCATCGTTTTTCTTTTGGTATTGTGTCGGATTTTATGAGTTGCTTTTTTTTCACTGAGGACGGTTTGCTGGAAGTGCAACCGAAATATCTGAAACTATATTTATCCCTCGTACATCACCTTAGAGGGATAAATAGCTGATCAAGAAATAAAACCGAAAATCACAGTTTTCTATTTCTTTTGGGAACTGTGAATGGTAGATTGGGGGAGGATAAAGGGAGAGCAGTGTGACTGAGCACAGGTTGGTTAGTCTAGTTCTTTCACGAAGATGCCGGGATTTCAAAGTACTCCAAAGCTGTGGGTCCAGGTCATGTTCGATTGCCCCTTACGTATAGTCTGATATCAATCAATGAATCATGGAGAAGTTTTTTGTCTTGGACCCAACTGTCAAGCTAAAAGAAATAAGTGGACATCTTCTGCCACCATCTAATCGCCTTCCTGCTCATTGCCCAATGCGCCTGCTAATGCAGTAAATTCATTGTTCTTTTCGTGTTTCGTTATGTGTTTCTTGTTTAGCGTTCGTTTATCTTTTGCTGTTGTTGTAGATTTTGTGTACCCTATGTATTTCTTGTCAAGCGCTCATTTACCTTTTTTTTTTGTATGTATAAGGCTGCATGTAATAAATTCATTCATTCATTCATTCATTCGTAGTATAAGTCAGAGAAGGATGTGTTATTAGAAGACCTATTGTAGTTGAAGAAGAAAAGAGGATTGAGGATCGTGTAGCATTAGATGATGCTCAAGAAAAGTTTGAGAAATGTGTGGACTAGGAGAATATAATAGAACTGAAGAGGCGGTGAGCAGATTGTCTATATTAATGTATGATTTGGCGCAGGAGCAGGCTAGAGAGCACGGTGGAGGTAAAAAGAAGAGTGGTGTTGGTGTTAGATGAAATTTCTTTGATAAGGAGTGTGTGAACTGTAAGCGAAAGGTGGTGGAGGCTCTGAAGCTAGTGAAAAGTAGTAGTAGTGGTGATTTGGAAAGGAACTTTTGTCAATATAGACAAATTCGAAGGGAGTATTAAGGGTTAATAAAAAGAAAAAAATACAGCGATCTGAAGAATCCAGTATATCACACTGGATTCTTAAAATCCAGAACTTAAAAAAAAAGGCTGACAACATTCTTCTTCATCACAACCTTTTCCCTTTTTTCACAAAAAAGCGGCCTGATTAGTTTGTTTATTTTGAGCTTCGTTTTTTTTCCATGTACTTCGTTGTATATTTAGTAGGCTAATTTGTCTTTAACGGTCAGCTGTTTATTAGTATGTAAATGTATGTGAGTTTGACTGACATGTTGTTGTTCGTTTTTATACATTACTCTTCAGTTTTGAAGGATTCAAATAAATAATAATAATAATAATAATAAAAAACCCAAGACAAAATAAAGCAGGTAATAAAAGGTAAAGATGCTAAAGAGTTTTGGAGATATGTCAAGGTAGCATTAAATGGGGTTCGTGACGCGGAACAGCCAACCGCGGAGTCTTGGAGTAATCTTTTTAAGGATAAAAGGGACCAGAAAGAAGAGATTTTCCTTGAAGAGTGGACAGAGGGATTGGACGAACGTACAAGTTACCCGCTTCAAGAACATGATTATAAATTGTTGGAGAAGATGGGGGAAAGTGAAGTATGGAAGATATGAGGAAGATGAAAGGAAAGTCCGCTCCCGGCCCTGATAATAATAACAATACAAAGCAAGAGAAAAGGCTTTCGCCTCTTAATAACCCTAAGAAACTTCGAGTAGTCGAACTGATCAGAGAAAAATCCGATCAACAATGCACTTGAAATTATTGATCGATTCAGCATTAAGACTGTTCCAAGGATCAACAATTCTGTTACCAAAACCCCACTTAAAGGACCCCTCGCACTATTTACTCTGCAAGTTAGATTATTTTAAAATATTTGAATACTTTTAAACTATGCTTTGCTTTCGAGAAACAACCCACGGTTTTGGCTGTTTTAAGCCTTTTCCGAGGCCCGTTGACTTGTAGTGAAAACAGGGAAACAATTTACGTAACCGGTTTTTCTGATGGAAAAACTTCTCACAAACAACCGTCGACAGCGTGATACCCGTCGAAGGTAGCAAAACACGGCCAGTGAGAAAATCAGCGTGGTTTTGTTAGAGGTGTTAGAATATACCGTACGAAATTGGGGTCTCCTGGTTTAGAAATATATGGAGTGATTATGGAAGTAGGAAGCATTAGTATTATAGGTAAGACAGGTCCTTTAGAAATGTCCTGATGGTATCCCTTTTTCCGTGTGGCGCGGAGGTAAGGTGTAGGTTACCTAGGTGATGGTGGTACTGTTTTCTCAGATTTTGTCAATGGCCGTTTGGCAACTTCAATGGACTGCATCATTAGCAGACCCAATATTTAAGAAGGGTAGTAGGTTAGTGAATGATAATTACCGATGTATGCATTTGGGGAATGCTTTAGCTAAAATATTTAGTAAGTTAATTGATACTAGATTACATAGATGGTTGGAAAGTACAGGGAGAATGCCCCCGGTGCAGGCAGGGTTCTGTAAAGGGTACAGTAGGATAGACCAGATTTTTGTGTTGAATAGTTTAATAAGAAAATATATTGGGAAAAGAGGGGGGAGGTTGTATGTAGTATTTTTGGGCTTAAAAGCGGCGTCTGATAATGTTAGGAGGGATCTCTTGATGGATGAATTAATGATAATGGAATTGAAGCATCGCCTTGTTTTATTATTAGCTTCGATGTATGAAGTAACGATGTTTGTTGTAAGGGTGGCTGGGAAGTTTCCCGGGATTATTTTTTTCAGTTTTGGGAGTGAAACAAGGGTGTTGCCTGTCCCCGAGGCTGTTTCCTATGTATATTAATGTTTTCATGATTATTTGGTGGATTCAAATGCCCAGTTGTCGAGTTTAGATATTTGCCAACTATGTGCCCTTTTGTCTGGGACCCAGTGGTTTGGCTTGTTTGGCTCCACGGGCTTTTCGGAAATAAATTCATTCATTCATCCTTACTTCAGCAGTATATATTATTTGTTTCCTGGAGGGAATTTCAGAATCACAGAGTAACCGCACCTATTAACCAAAGGAAACTTGTACTTTTTATCCTAAATCCTAACCTCATCCTCAGCTCCCCCTTCGCGAAAAGAAAAGCTTGAAGATGTCACAAAATACAAGTAACTGGTTTTGAGCATCGCATTTTTAGGCCGTCTTTAAAATTAACATAGATTTCAAAACTGTATTTACAATACCTGATCGGAAAAGTCGAATCATATTCGAACTCCAAGATCGCCTGTGGGTATCCCTCTGCGACCAGCCGTTCCTTGATCAAGTTAAAGCCAAGTATGTCGTATTCCGGGGCCAGGTACTCTGAAAGAGAGTTTGTTAAAGGACCCGTCTTACTCTATGTAACTCTATGTCACTAATCGTTCTATTCATTCCTGACGTTCCGAACTTGGCGCGGAATGTTTAGGCACACTAACGGCGCTAGACTGGTTCTTCCGCTCTCCTTGTTTGGCCCTTTTCGACGCGGATCGGATCGGAAGCTAGAATTGGTTAGAAATACCGGTTATGCAAGTTTCTCCGTGTTCCTCATCAAAACCAAAGGAGCTGTACAAGGCTATTTCAAAAGCGTCATCTATGTTCGAACACTGCCCGATGAAAAGTTTATCTCAGAATAGTAGTATGAAGTTGTACGGAAAAGTAGCATGTAGTACGAACTGATGCTACTACATGCTTCTATGTCAAGGCTACCGTGTTACTGCATTGTACTGTATGCTATTATTAGCAAGACAGGATGCTAGTGGATATTAATTCAATTTTCAATTCAATTCAATTTATTTCAATTTAAACATTCCTTAAACAAAACAACAAACAGAAAGCTCCCAAGAAGGGTACAAACGTGTCCTGTGTGGGAGTGCACAACTTTTAATCACCTATTGCAAACGATGACACACATTTCTCGGCTTAACCTTATCATTTCTTTTTCTTTACCCCCCCCCCCCCTCCCCCCTTACCCAACCCAGCCCTCATTCGCTAATAATAATAATGAAATATTCATCTTAAATAAAATTCTTAAAGCACAATGGACACTTCTAATGCTTTACTTTGTATTAAATGCTTCACAAATAAACATTTCCGACTTCCTTTAGAAGGCGCTACAAAAATCGGCCGTTTTCTTGTTATCGCTTGTCTTTACCCCTTTGGCATTTTGGTGATCCAAATCTTAGGAGCTGGGATATCGTGGCAGGAAATTCAAAAACTCCCAGCAATGCTTGATAGAAAACGATATATTTGAGATGTCACCAAAGTCAAGCCGTAGATGCAGTTTACCTGATTGTTCTAGTGTTTCATCAGAAGTTCCATGGCTTAAAGTGCCTATTAAAAGTTTTTCTTTGTGGAATAGTGTTGTGAAGCTTGATTACCTTTCTTTATAAAATGTACCAGAACATGCAATAAGCTTATAAAAAATAACATAGCTTACAAAAATCATTAAAAAACAAATAACCTATAGAAATCTGAATTACACAAGCTGATTTATGCACAAAATAAAGATCTACTAAGTATTATAAGAAACATCACTTTTATCTTTGTCTAAGCTAGTAAACTGAGCATGTACTGGCCCAAAAAATTACGCTTTGAAATATCACAGAGAGGAAACTGTTGAAAAAGCTGCTGATCTAGGGGGTAAGCATTGTTCCTAGGTTGCTACAGAGTGGGATTGGGGTAGTTTGATGTGCCCATTGAACTTTAAATAATATTACTGCTTAAGATTGGCCCAGTCTGAGGCACCTTGAACCTTGAATGATAGTATTATCAATACATGCAACTTTTTCGTACAACTATCATACAACTACGTATGCTACAAATTTTTCATCGGTTGGAACATAAATAGTATTTACTGCGACTTAAGCTTTAAAGTTTAACTGAAAAGATCTTAGATGGGACAATCTAGTTACCCATCACTTATTCACTGAAAGAAGCTTGAAAACTTTGAGAAAATGCGTGACTTCGTTCTTCCGCTATTCACGAATATTCTATTTTCAAATAGTGGAATTTCCTTGTCCGATTTATATGCTCTATTCGCTTGAATCTGTGTTGAATGCTCGACGAAAACGATTTACGAAAAATAACATTCACGCAGTAAGCTACCTTCCGTGAGCTGATGACTAGTCACTGAAACGCCGTGTATGTATTGAAATTCAATTTTTCTGCGTCATGGTAGAAATTTGCGTTGTGAGGACGACCGTAGATCTTCTGAACGTCATTCTAGAGCAAATCGTGAAAAATCAAAAAAATCTCACAATTAAAAAAATGCAGTGTGTTCAGTTAAATGATGCAAAAATAAGTTGGTTTTTCAGTTAAACTTTAAAGATAATCAAGCGATTCAGTTATCATTTCCCACTGTCTGTTTCCGCGTCGCACTTTCCTTATTCTTCAGGTACCAACAAAAGCTCTGTCGGTAAATTGTTCTTTCGGCTGTTGGTCGTTTCGTCAGTTGGCACCCACAAACGACCCAAATTTTGGCGATCATGCTACACGTTTTTAACACTAGCGATATTAATCACCGCAATTTATTGACAAGTTATGTGATCTGACAGAAAAATGGCCATTTTCGGCCTTAGTGTGGTTTGTGATTTAGCTCGATATACATTATCCAGGTTGATATATTGTAATTTTAGTGTATGTATTGTGGACGTAAAACTGACTAGTCAGCTTACCGCCGTTTCAAGATTTTTAATGAATGAAATAAACTGAAACTGAACTGACTCCGGATATCAGAAAAAGCCTTATCGGGAAATCGGGTTCTCACTTCGTTTGTTGGTCACTTTTCAATGGTGTGACCGGAAAAAGTCTTGTTTGTACATCGGCAGCAGTGACAAACCGTGTTTTTTCGTTCCTTGTCGAGACCTTGTCGATGAATCTAGTAATCAGAATCGGGATATGTCTTGTCGGTGGGTCACAAACCCATTATCGTTTCGTTTTTGATGCTGACGAAAACCTTTTCCACAACTGGGAAAAGGCCTTGTCGGCAAATCGAGATCCCTCATTTTGTTGGTTGGTCAGACTAAAATCGGTGACCGGAGACGGAAACTAGGAAGCACCGCGACAAAACCTTTCGTCCCGTTTCTATACCGACAAAGGCCTTGTTGACATATTAACGTTTAACTGAAAACCGAACTTATTTTTGTGTCATTTAACTGAATACACTGAATTATTTCTATTCTGCAAAGGAATTTTTTCATTCACTATTTGCTCTAGTTATGACGTTCACAATATCCATGGCCGTCCCCACAGCGTAAGTTCTACTATGACACGGGAAATTTTTGTCTCAACACAAACGCGGCTTTTCAGTGGGCAGTGTTGAGACAGGTGAAGATTGCTTAGTGCCTGAACAAAAAAAAATCATAAATCTTTCTTGTAAGCCATACAACAAAAATACAAGCGCATAGAAGTAGCCTACCACCAATCCCACGGAAATTCCACTATTTGAAAATCGATTATTCGTGAATAGCGGAACAAAGAAGTACGCATTTTCAGCGAGTCTTCCAGCATTTTAAGTGAATAATTGATGGGTAACTAGATTTTCCTATCCTAGCCCTTTCCGGTTAAACTTTAAACCGATGATTGAAAAAGGCCTTGTCAGCAAATTCGAGATCCTCATTTCGTTTGCTGGTCACCTTGATACAGTGAGCACTGAACTGGATCTTGAAGCAAATAATAGATAGATAGATAGATCAATCTTTTTACTCACCAAAAGCTTATCATGGCTCACGCCAAATTTGTTTGGTACAGTCCTCGATACAACTTATGAACACACACATAAACCGTAATAGGACTACGCATATAGAGCTACGATGGTCATAAATAACATCATAAGTTTAAACTAGCAGCTCAGCTTCTATTGGGCACGGGGACTCTGCTAGATAAGAAATATAGCAATGAAAGCGTGTAACTTATAGTTTAGGGTCATGTGTCCCTGAACCGATATTTTTTGCCAGGATTCTCAGAACAATCATCATTTCCATACGGAAAAGTTCAATTTCATGATCCAGTGAAAAAAAAATCTGTCTGGAGAAAAATGTCATTTATTCGTAGAGAAAAAGTTGACTATGCTTTTGCAATTCCGCGTTACCTGCAAGTGTGTAATCCATGTCGAATCCATAAAACTTGATTTTCTCCAAGTGAAGACTTCGGTTCACGAACACTCTGGAACAAAAAAAAGATTGATGGTGGAATTAAATTTTATTTATGTTTATGTTAAATTTTAGTTTATTTATGCCCCGTCTAGGTAGAGAGGGAGTACAGTAAATGAAAAAATAAAGCAACAACACAACAACAACAACCAAAATAATTAAAATTCGGTAAACCAAAACACCATAGAGCCCCATGGGTGATTGACAATGATCTGACAAGATACCATTTTTGGGATCACAAAACGTAAGTGGAGGGATACCTATAACATCGCAAAAGTTGTCCGTCTGTCCGTCCGTCCTTCCGTCCGTCTGTAAGCACGATAACTCTCGAAGGGAATGAGATATTTTGATGAAACTAGGTGTGAGGATTCGTTCGGTCGTCGGATCAGTCAAGTTCGTAGATGGGCTTTGTAGCCCTGCATTTAGGGGTGGAGGAGGGGGTTCAAATTAAGGGGCAAACAAAATATTTTGAAACAGCTAATTTGATAGTCGATTATGGGGTAAGAAGACATGCTGAGCACGATGGTGAAAACCAATTTGTCATCGGACAAGTAGTTCCAAAACCGGAAAGTCTGTTAAAAGTAAAAGTTTTATTTGAAGTTGATTAAATGTTCGATTTAGGAGTAGGAAGACATGCTGAGGACGATGGTGAAAACCATTTTCTTGACGGACAAGTAGTTCGCCCGGAATCCGGCCCAAACCGGAAAGTTTGTTAAAATTAAAAGTTTTATTTGGAGATGATTAGATGTTCGATTTAGGGCAAGAAGACATGCTGAACACTTACGTGAAAAAAATTTCTACCTGGACATGTAGTTCCCCCAGGATCCGGCCAAAACCGGAAAATTGTTAGAAGCTTAAGTTTTATTTCTAGTTGATTAGATAACCGATTTAAGGGTAAGAAGAAATGCTGAATCCGGCTGGAGTCGGAAAATTTGTTATAAGTTAAATTTTTATTTGAAGTTGATTAGATGTTCATTATTGGGGAAAGAAGATACCATGAGTTCGTTTTTGAGCTTTCTTTTTTCGCCGGACAAGTAGTTCTGGAGTTCGGCCGAAACCAGGAAATTGGCAGAAGTGGCAGGAAGTGTTCGTCAAAACAGATATGACTTATATGGGTAAACACACATGCTGAATCCATATCTGAACTTGGTTTTCTCAGATGACTATATAGCTATTTGGCCTTAATCTGTTTCTGAATTTTAATTGTAAAAATGTTCAAGGAGTCTGGCGATGACTGGATCTGGCTAAGACAAGACCCAGTTGTCTGGATCAGGTATTGAATTTTTGGGATCCCATCGAAACCTTTGGTCTTGTTTCCCCTGCTGTTCAAGACTCCCACTCCGACAAGCCCGGATGCTACTAGAGCAAAGCATTCAATTGCAACATACCGGCCCCATTAATATCATAGACCACCAAATTACGAGGCGTTCTTTTGTCAAGAATCTTTCCTTAGAAATGATCTATCTGAGCTGCACGTTTTAGAGCTTAGAGGAACTGAAAGGAGAGCTAATTTATTGGAAAAAAGAGAGAATGAGTTTTTTTTTTTTGAAACATGCAAACAAATATTGGGGACACGGATTGCATTCAATGCCATAAAAAGAATTAAAGGACCCCTGCCACTATTTTCTCTTCTACTTAGAATATTTTAAAATATTTGAATACTTCCCAGAATACTACCTGGCTGTGCTTTCAACAAATAACCCACAGTCTTGGCTGTTTTAAGCCTTTTCCGAGACCCGTTGACTTGAAGCGAAAACAGGAAAACAATTTACATAACCGGCTTTTCTGATGGAAAAACTTCCCGCAGACAACAGTCGACTGCGTGATGCACATCGAAGGTAGAAAAACACGACAAGTGAGAAAAGAAAATCAGCGTGGTTTTGTTAGAGTGGTTAGAATGTACCGAACGAAATTTCTCCGGGTTTAGGAATGTATGGAGTGATTATGGAAGGAGGCGTTAGTATTATAGGTAAGACAGGTCCTTTAAAGGTTTCACCCAATAAAGCCGAAGCACGAAAATCTAAATAAACTTTACTTATTCACTGAAACAGGCTCTAAAACCCAACGATGCGTCCGTTACTCCATGAATGACACTTTGTGTAAAGATCTTTCAAACTTGTGGTAGCTGCGCCATTTCTGGCTGTTTTCGAGGCGGGTCAGGCTCCTGTTTATTGCTTCCGAGGACCTCAACTTGCGGCGTGAAAATACGACGGCGCGGTAACACATGGCAGACAAATAAGTGGCGCTCAACTTAACAAAGATTACGGAGGATCCAAACCAGGAAGTTCCCCAAAGACAATACTCTTGATGACTCCCCAGCGAAGAGCAAGAAACGCCATAACAACAAACGTTATTGATTGGTTTACACATGACTCGAATTTATTCAGAGGGTTAGTTTGGGTGACGTTTCTTATTCTTCCCGACGTTCACTGGCGTGCTTCGGACTCAGTCATATAATATTAGTCGAGCGAGTATAAGCGCAGCACACACCTGCGCCTTCAGTGCGACTGCTCTTCCAGGTGTGCTTTGCATTTCCCCTTTTTTATACTCAAGTGCCATATAGCGACTCCTGTCGGTCTGTCTGTCGGTCGGTCTGTCCCGGTTTTGCTAGTTTGGGCACTTCCACATCAGCTAGGACGATGAAACTTGGCAGGCATACAAGGGACCCAGCCATATTAACTTGGAAACAATCACTCCCCGATCCGGCCATGGTGGGGGGAGTAGAAGAATGGGAAGTCCGGAAACTAGTAACATGCATAACTCCAGAACAGGTAATCGGACATGCATGAAACTTGACATATGTCAAGAACAAGTGCTTCAGATGCTCAGTTTCAAATCCAGACCAGATCCAGTAACTGGGGGGGGGGCTGGAGGGAGGCACCGAAATCTCGTGAAACGCTTCCACATAAGCTAGGACGGTGAAACTTGGCAGGCGTATCAGGAAACCGACCAGATTAACTTGGAAATAATCACTTCCCCGATCCGGCCATCGTGGGGGGATCGGAAATCCGGAAAGTAGTAACATTCATAACTTTGCAACGGATAATCAGACATGCATGAAACTTGACATATGCCAATAAAAAGTGTTTCAGATGCTCGGTTTCAAATCCGGACCAGATCCGATAACTGGGGGGGGGGGGGGCTGGAGGGAGCACTGGAAATCTCGTGAAACGCTTCCACATAAGCTATGACAATGAAATTTGGCAGGCATATGAGGGATCCGACCAGAATAACTTGGAAATACTCACTTCCCCGATCCAGCCATCGCAGGGGGAGAAACTTGACATATGTCAAGAGTAAGTGTTTCGTATGTTGAGTTTCAAATCCGAACCAGACCCGATAACTGGGGGGGGGGGACTGGAGGGGGGCACCGGAAATCTCGTGAAACGCTTACACATAAATAAAACTTGGCAGGCATATAAGGGAACCAACCAGATTAACCTGGAAATAATCACGTCCCCCCTCCAGCCATCGCGGGGGGGGGGGGGGGTAAAGGGATGGGGAATCCGGTAACTAGAAACATGCACAACTCTGGAACGGATAATCGGACATGCATGAAACTTGACAATTGTGAAGGACAAGTGTGTCTCAGACTTTCAATTTCAAATCTGGACCGAGTCCGAAAACTGGGGGGGGGGGGGTAGAGGGGGGACCGGAAATCTCGCGAAATGCTTAGGGTCGAGTGATGAGGATGGAACTTCAAGGGAAGAACAAGAATTAACCCTATACTTTATTGACAAAACAAGACCGGATCGTGGTGTCACAGTAGGGGGTTGGAGGGGGTTTTCCCGGATTTCCGGTGATCACAAGTTAGGTTACTTCCACATGTACTAGGACCATGAAGCTTGGCAGACATATTAGGTACTCTCCCAGGACGACTTGAAAATAGTTCCTTTCCCGATCCGATGATCATAGGGGGAGTGGAAGGATGGGGAATCCGGATTCTAGTGACATGCATAACTCTGGAACGGGTGATCAGACGTGCATGAAACTTGTCAAGTGTCAAAAACAAGTTTCTCAGATGATCAATTTCAAGTCTGGAACGGATCCGATAACTTCGGGGGGGGGGGCGGGAGCTGGAGGGGGGATGGGACTTGGAGGGAAGAACAAGCATAAGCCGTAGATACATTATTGACAAAACAGGACCGGATCGTGTCATAGTGGGGGAGTTGGAGGGGGTTTTCCACAGTTCCGATGATCACCAGTTAGGGTAGTTCCAGATGTACTATGACCGCGAAACTTTACAGGCATGTTAGGGACTCTTATCAGATTGGTTAAAAATAGCCCATCCCTCGATGCGATCATCGTTGGAGGAAGAAAAAGTTGTCAATGAATGGCATGACCATTTCAGATTCACCCACCCGGAGAGAGATCCAGCCTTGAAAACTGCAAACCGTATCCGACAAACATGCTAACTGTTCTTACAAGTGCCATATGCGCTTTCAGCTCTTGTTGTTTCCTAATTCGTTATCAACGTCTATAAGAAGTTGATTGATATGACTGAAAAAAGATGAGATAACATAACCAATCAACTGGAACGATTATTATGAACACAACTGTACCGTTTCTCTCTGTAAAATTCTAACATCAGCCAGAATTATTCACAAAGACAGAAAATAAAATCTGTCCTCTACAGAAACAAGTCAGTCAATCTCGTCCGTTCATTAATTATTCAATACTTCAAGTTGCACTGATAATTCAGGGAACATATTATCTATATTTATTGACGGTGATTTTTAACCAGAAATTGACAGAACATCTCAAACATCATCGAAAGAAACAGATAGTCTACTGCTAAATCCAGCCACTTTTTTTTTTACTTTTTATTACGGCACTTGCCTTCCGGCCAGGTGCCATATAGCGATCACTTTTCTATCGGTCTGTCTGTCGGTCCGGTGATCGCGAGTTAGAGTAGTTGGATGTGCTAGGACGATGAAACTTGGCAGGCATATTAGGGACCCGACCAAACTAACTTGGAAATATTCACTCCCCCAATCCGACCATCGTGGGGGCTGGGGTGGAGGGAGGTAGATACTCCTTCAGCCCAAGCTGACTGCGAATCATATTTGGCAATGCAAAACGGATACGTCAGCTACATTTTATTAGAGCTATACTTCGGCCCTTCTTGGCAAGGGTCCCTTTTAGGCTCAAGCCGCTCAAGCTGGAACACGAACAAAAAAAAACAATTAAAGATTCTTCCTTAAATGTCCAAGAAGGGCCGAAATATAGCTCTAATAAAATGTAGCTGACGTATCCGTGTCGCATTGTCAAATATGTGGCGGGACGGGGAATCCGGAGTCTTTAGGTATACGTAATTTTTTAAACGGAGATAGGATCTTTATGAAACTTGAAAAGATCTCCTGCCTCAGATGTCCCATTTCAAGTCCGAACCGGATCCGGTCACTTCGAGGGAGTTGGAGGGGGGAGCCGGAAACCATGCGACAAGCTCAGAGTGGAGGGATCGGCATGAAACTTGGAGGGAAGAACAAGCACAAGCCTTAGATGCATAGCTGCCGGGACAAGATCCGCGCACTGTGGGGGGTGTTGGAAGGGGGCTACGGAATTCTGGTGATCCCGAGATAAAGTACTACCAGATGTGCTCGGAGGATGAAACTTGGCAGGCGTATCAAGGACCCGATCAGACTGACTTAACAATAGTCCAATAGTCAGTTCCCCGATCCGACCATCGTGGGGGGAGTCCAGGAACGGGAATCTGGAATCTTGAGGTATACATAACTTTCGAACGGGTGGTCGGATCTTTATGAAACTTGATACCTGGAAAGACCTCGTTTCTATCCCATTTACAGTCCGAATCTGATCCGGTGACTTTAGGGGAGCTGGAGGGGGAGGGGGGATCTTGTGACACACTCAGAACGGAGGGATCGGGATGAAACTTTGTATGGCGAATAAACACGAGCCCTAGATACACAGTTTATACAACCGGACCGGATTCGAGCACTGTGGGAGGTTTCGGAAGGGGGCCAGAATTCCGGTGATCGCGAGTCAAAAGATACTTGCAGATGTGCTAGGACGATCATGAAACTTGGCTGGCGCATTAGAGACCCTATATGATTTACTTGGAAATAGTTACTTCCCAGATCCCACCATCCAGGTGGGGTGGGAGGGAGGTGGAGGAAGGAAAAAAAGGAAACTTGAGACATTCAAAATTTTCGAACCGGTGATCAAATCTTAATGAAACTTGACAGTTATAAAGATTATATGCCTCTAATGTGTCTCATTTCTGCCTCAAGAGTTTTTCTTACAAATGAATTCCTAGTCCCCTTAAAGTGCTATCTTAAACTCAAAGTAAAAAAAAAAAAAAATTGGCTAAAAAAAAATACTACAAGGGCCCATTATCATCTCTGCCTCAAGAGTTTTATTTACAAGTGAACTCCTTAAAGTACTCATATTAACTGCAAAGTACAAAAATATTTTCATGATCCCCAAGGGTCCAAAACCATTTCTGCTTCAAGGATTATGTTTACAAATGAATCTGTAGCGCCCTTAAAGTGCGTATTTTACCCGCAAAGTAAAAAAAAATACTTTTGACCAAAAGCTACATTTTCAAAATACCCACGGCCCATGATCATTTTTGCTTTGCTTACAAATAAATTTCTAGCCTCTGTAAAGAGCGCATCATAAAAGTACAGAAAATACTATCGACCAAACGATAGATTTTCATGATACAAAAGGGTCCATGATCATTTTTGCCTGAAGGATTTTGATAACAAATGAGTCTTGTTCTAGCTCTTGTTCATATACCAGCTAAATATTTTTGTTTGTGCCTGATTATCTTAACAAAGGACCCCTCTTGCTTATTCTGCAGTTTATATTATCCCTAGCTCCCTTATATGGAATTCTAAGCTGCTAAACCCTCCCCCCCTTTCACAATTGTTTCGTTTTGTGCCTATGGCTTTTTAGCGCTATTTCAGCCGACCTAAATTCTGCCAGTCACTCAACGCTAACTTCGACGAAAGTTTTTTTTTTTTTTTTTTTTTTTTTTTTTTTAGCTTCGACGATATGTTCAAGGTCCCGGACAACTCTTTCGTTCCTTCAGCTTAGGCCACGACTTGGTGTTATTATTAATTTTTTTTTATCCTGTGGAGAGTTTGGTATGGGGTGTGTAAGTATACGGAATGGAATGAGTCTTTCTTTCTTTCGTGTGTGTATTTACAGAGGAACGACTCGTTTATATTGTGTTCATATAGTCAGTGTTTAAAATGGGGCCAAGCTAACGAGCTCGTATCCCTGCCGGACCCCAGTGATCAAAATATATTGTCACGAAGTATTTTCGAAATAAAAGAACCTGAACCTGAACCTGAACCATACACAAGGAAATGAGAAGCTTCAAAGTTTTATTTTTCATTTCGAAAGACATCGTAGGCCATAATCATGTCTATCTTCTGTTTTGGACTCTGGTTTCCCTTGGTTTTCCGACGTTTTAACCACAGACCAGTGCGCGTTCAGTTTTCAAAAATTGTTCATCCAGCCGCCACGTCGGAGGGCGGGAAGGCTGGACAGAGTCGACAAGCACTAACAAGAAAATGGCAATTACACGTCGCAAATGCTGGTATTTTCGAAAAACGATATTTCTCAGCCACTCAATCGTGAAAAGATCATTTCTAGTAAGAGGTGTGCTTTAAGGTCTACTGGAGGTTGCCCAGTCCGAATGGTTTCACATAGCGCCACTAGATGACCCGCGTTTAAACGAGCGACTGGAGCCTCGTTATTACTGCAATAGTGCTGCCACACCGCTGCTGCAGCACTTCTTTGCTTCTGCGCAATATGCGTTTTGGGATTAATTGCCTACAAGATGTCTTCTAGCGGCAATGGCAGCGAAGCAGGGAGGTCGGTAAGCAAGTACGATTCTCAAGAAGCGCTGCCGTCTTCCTCGGAAGCACTGCAGTGCAAAATCGAATGTAGAAAGAATCAGCCCGGAAGCGAAAGAGAAGTTGACGCGCAGCGTGCAACAAAAACGAAGCTTGGGATGGGGTTGATCCAGACATTTTCTAAACGCTACAACTCTAGGAGGACCTCCTTGACGCTGGAAAGTCCGATTTAAAAGTATTTAAGGTGTTCAGTAGGGAACACGTGTTCTGGCGCCTCACCGCTTCGACTTTCGAACAATTATTCAAGACTCCAGAAAAGTGACAAGAGTCAACATCGACACCCACATGACATCCAAATTTAAACTTTGGCATCCTACATATAGATAAAAAGACAAAAATCATAAATCTCCAGGTGTGCTTGACAACTCATTTATAAACTGAACGAAAGAAACACAGCTATTTCCTATTCGAAGTTAAGTGATTTGAAACATGCGACCAAGGGATCAGGGTGGCTAACAACCAATCTAATGAAAAAATCCTAGGTGAACATCAGGGAAAAGGAATAGCCTAATACCGTCTTAACTTCGGTACCGACTTTTTTTTTCAAACACAGGAAAAGAGCAAAAACAAGACCAAAAGTTTCGATGGGATCCCACAGTTGAATATTTATTAGAGTAGAGATGAGTAGAGATACTTTATTATACAAAAACAAAAACACTATTCGCCTTTCGCCTGCCAAGCAAGGCAATGAAGCTTGGAGGGGCAAGCGATGTAATTCATTTATAATTATTCAATACATTCATACCGAGCTACTCATACACTAAAAATTCAACTGATTAATGATAAACATGAAAAGACAAGAAGAAGATGATAAAGCAAGCAATTTTTACGGCTGCCAAATTTTCGATTTAGACAGGATTCCCGGCGAAATATTTGTCCGGTAAGAAAATAAAGTTAAAAAATGAACTCAGCACGTTTCCTAACCCATGCAACGAATCTCTAATCGACATCAGACCAAATTTTTGGCTTCTAGCGGGATTCCAGGCGAAATACTTGTCCAGCAAGAAAATAAAGTTCAGATGTGGACTCAGCACGTGGCCTTACCCCTAAAAGGACTGTCTCATTAGCTTAAACAAATTCATCCCTTGAATTAAATCCCCCTCGCCACCCCTGAATATAGGACTACAGAGCCCATCTACAAACCTGACGTGTACTTTGACCCAATAGATCCTCATAGCAAGTTCCAAGAAAATATCTCAACCCCTTCGAGAGTTAAGGTGCTTTCACATTGCCTGTCAAACTGGTTCAAGTGGTTACGTGGCCCCTTCACACTGGCCTACTTAAGGTACTTAAGGCCGATTTCTTTCCGTAACGTAAGAACGTAACGACGTACATAAGACAAAGTTCGTAAGTAGAATTTAACTCTACTTACGGACCTGCGCTACGTATGTCCGTCTCAGAAACATGGAATTTCTAGATGAGAACTCACTGACTTTGTGCGAGAAAAGGGCGTACATGTAATTCCCAAACATGCAGGTTACAAGAATAAAAATACGCATACAAATGCCTGGAGTAATTCACCAGCAAGCCTACCAAAGGAGTGTAAAGAAAACTTGGCTTTTATTTACAGTATTTTGTATTAAAACAATCATCAAACTCATTCTAACCACACCAGTCTCAAAAAGACCCCTGCAATGCCTTCTTTCTGCCAAGACACAGACCATGGTGGACTAAGAAAGTACAATAGAGGTATGCTTATGTATGCTTACTTTAATGTGAACAGTGTAGTTTTGGGCTAAATGGTAGAAAGAAGATTCAAAATACCTATGCAGGTGTTTTCTTTCAGATGCCCATAATTACCTATTTCGGCTAACTGGTAGTTAGCTTTAGACACAGCAAGTGCATGAAAATGGCCAAGTCCACTGTCAACAAACGTTCACATAAGCACACCTCTACTGTAATCAGCAAGTTTGTCACGCAGCTCCCTGGTTTCACTTGCGAAAATCTTCTTCAGAAATCTTGTCCAATTGGCTGCAAGCATCCAGATACTGTTCTGACTCAAGCATTGCCTGCCAGTCTTTCAGTTAACAGTACGTTTGCTGACCAGATAATTGTGCGACTCTCAAAGAATTTAAAACAAGAGCTGGAAGCTCGTATGGCACTTGCAAGGCTGGGTCAGAGGATAAAAGTAGGAATTCTTCAGTTCGTGGGTTTGTTCTGCTTATTCGTAATCAAAACCCTTGAGATAATGGGTCCTTGGAAATCACGAGAACGTATCATTTGGTACTGCATTTGGCTGTGATGATGCGCACTTTAGGGGCGCCAGAAATTCATCTGTAATCAAAACTATTGAAGCAAATATGATGATGAGCTCGTCGGGTGAATGAAATGTATATTTTACTCAAAAGCATCATTTGTACTTTAAGAAATTCAGTTGTACGCAAAACCCTTGAGGCAAAAATGACTTAATCATGTCAAGTCTCTAATGTTCAAGCCAAGTTTCGTGGTCCTAGCACATTTGGAAGTACCTTAACTCGTGATCACCGGAATTCCGGACCCCCCCCCCCCCCACCCCATATCTAACTCCCCCCAAAGTGCTCGAATCCGATCCAGTTCTGTCACTGATGAATCTAGGGCTTGTGCTTGTTCTTTCAACCAAGTTTCATCCCAATCGCTCCACTCTAAGCGTATCAAGATTTACGGCTACCCCCTCTGACTCCTCCCCCCCCCATAATAATCGGATCCCGTTTGGACTTCACATGGGACATCAGGCACGAGGTCTTTCCAAATGAAGTAACTTAACTCCGTGTCACCGGAATTCCGGACCCCCCCCCCCCCTCCAACTCCCCTCACAGTGCACGAATCCCGTCCTGTTCTGTCAATGATGTACCTAGGGCTTGTGCTTGTTCCTCTCGCCAAGTTTCATCCCGATCGCTCCACTCTAAGCGTGTCACATGATTTCCGATCCCCCTTCCACCCCCCCCCCCCCCACATTCGTCGGATTCGGTCCGGACTTGAAATGGGACATGTCAGACATGAAGTCTTTCCAAAAATCAAATTTCATAAAGATCCGATAACCCGTTCGAAAGTTATGCATGCCACTAAACTCCGTATTCCGGCTCCCCTCCCTCCCCCCCACGATGATCGGATCGGGCAAGTGACTATTTCCAACTTAGTTTGGTTGGGTCTCTAATATGCCTGCCGACAGACCGACGGAAAAGTGATTGGTATATGGCACTTGGCCGGAAGGCAAGTGCCATAAAAATGCACCTCTGGATCAGGTGGAGCTTAGTTTGAATGTGAAAGGGTTACGTAAGGCGTGAAAGGTCCACGTAACGTAAGATACTTGACGTAAGCTTAGCTAACTTAACGTAAGATCTTACGGATTCAATGTGAAAACACCTTTATCGTGCTAAAAGACGGACAGACAGACAGACGGACGGAGGGACAAACTTTACGAAGTCATAGGTATCCCGTCACTAACGTTTTGGGATCTTTGTGATTTTGGGAGTTTTTTTTTATCTGGTGGCGCTAAAAAGAAAGTCAGGTTTTATTATATCAATATTTCGGGCCTTCTCTGCATGGGTCCTCTTCCGGCTCAAACAAGAAAGATAAGCCTGCGACACAGCAAATACAAATTCTAGCGACTATAGATATCCTGTTTTGGGGTCAAACTATATTACATCGTAGTGATTGCGGAGGTGAAATTTGGTGCTGGGGTTTCTTTAACTTCGATGTTGCTGTAATAAAAGGATAATTCCATTCATGTTTCCGGTAGTGACTATCGCTAGAATAACTCTCAGCTGACTTTTCTGTTCAGACTAGTATTCGCAAGTCAATATCATTCTCAAAATATAATTCGCAGTCGGCTTCGCGAAGTGACACGAAAGAATGCTTTTCTTCTATTGGTCCGGACTAATCAGAAACTAAGATCGCTGATTGGAATCTAGGCACCATCACCACTTCCTGAAGGATTTTCTTTCAGAATTTCCGGTCGCAATTGATGAAAAATTACGACATTCGCAAAAAAAAACCTGATTCGCACCATTAGCAGCCACCAGGCGGAGATAACGACGACATGTTTTTCTGATGCTGTTCTCTAATTTTCTATCTCTATAGACAGGGGCTTCAAAGATAACTCACAGTCTCCCAAAGGTCAATAATACTCTTCGATCAACATCCCTGATAAGAAGGAAACGTCCGACGATTATTCTGGATTCAATAATCTATTATTTAGTCCGCCAAGAATTCTCAGCTCACCTCCCAATTCGCTACTGAATTTCTAACAAGTACGCAAGCGCTCAAACGTGGAGTTTGAAAGTAAAATGTTTATCACATCTTTATACGAACAGCGTTAGAACCAAGACATTTCACATGCCCAATACCCAAACAAGTACTGAGCTAACCTTATTTGAAATAATCCCGCTTAAGGAAAGGTGACGATGAAGTTTTGCAGGCAGTTCAAAAGCTTTTAATGTAAACAAACCGCATGTAGATTACCCTACAAGAACATTTTCTGTTTCAGTACTTAATGTCTTGCCAGCCAGTCCAACCCTTTAAACTTCTTTTCAATTAGCGAGGCAACAACAATAAACCAAATCGTAGCAGCCTGAAACCCCCTTCTTCACAACTTATTTAAGAACGGCATATCATCAATCATATGACAAAACCATCCACCAAAATCCACATTTATACATATATATCCACAAGTATACCAGAGTTGAATTTGAGATCCGTCATTCACGAACTTAACTCATGGGAGATATTGGTCCAGTTGCCCATGAACGGAAGGGTGTGTGAGGGGGGAGGGGTTGAGATTAAGACCCATCAAAATGCCTATCTAGTTCAATACATCCTCAGGTATACCATCTTAGAATCGATTCCAGTCACGGGTAAAAACTTAACTAATGGGCAATTTGGGCCCACCCAAGAACGTTGAGAGTGGTTCGACTCCAAATATATATTCCCAACCCTAGGATCTAAAAGCACAAGGGATTTCATCGTCCTATCTCCAGTTACTGTCAAGTTAAAAACATTAAAAACTGGGCAATCTGGGTCCAATTGCCCCTGAACCACGAGGGAGTGGGGTTTGGGACACCTACAAAGCAAAAAGAGACCCCAATGCCCACAAGCCTACCTAGTTTCAACTTGATACCTGTAGGTTCCTGTCTAAGGTCATGAACTTTACTATTGGGCAACCTGAGCCCAGTTGCAAATGAACGGGATGGGTGGGGGAGGTACAACCTTAAAATTATAGTATACACGGAATTTCATCGTCCTATATCCAGCTCTGATCAAGTTATGAACATTATTCACTGGGCAATCTGGGCCCGATTGCTCCTGAACCGGGTGGATGTGGGGGTGGGACCCTAAAAGGCACAACTAGAACCAAATGCCAATACTTATACCAAGTTTGAAACTGATACTTGTAATGATTTGTGAGTTATACCTCTAGAATAAATGGTGAAAACCGCAAACCGGCTACAGGGGACGGTTCACAAATGAACAGTCCACTAACAACCGTAAGTTAAAGAAATATCTACCCTAACCCAGAGTTGACAAGCCACATTTAGGCGTTGCCGATTCCAAACTTTAAAAAAAAAAAAGTTCCTGATTCATTTTCAGGCTGTAAGATGAAACTGGTACAAATTTTTTCCGAAACACGGATTTTCAAGTCGGATACAAATTTCTGACCGACAAGTAAGAGAAGTACATCTCAAGCTAGTTCGTGTACCTCTCTATTCGCCCATCCATAATTTGTCCAAAAATCCACACTTCGCTTACTTTTCCTGACAGTTGGCCAGCCAACATAGGCCGATCATACACATGGCCCACCACCCGCAAACCCGTCAAGTTTTAAGTGTGCCTTCGCACCAATGTATTAGACTTCCCGAAAAAAAGAAGTGTGGTGGCTATGCCAAAACAAGCAAATTTTCTGGCCGGATTTTCGTTCTCAACTCGAAACTATAATCCCACATTTTCCGCTCCTACCAAACGAATCTAGAAGTCACCGTGTGTGGGGGAGGGCTACCATCTGTTACATAAGGCATGTATAAGCATAATGATAACTTAATCACTCCCCCTTTAACTGCAGTTCTGTACCATAATGAGTATAATCAATCTATCAATAATAAGGACATTAAGTTTCACCCTCATCACGCACATAAAAAGTGTTAACCTTATGCAACCGTTCACACAAGCCTCTCGTGCTTTGCCTGTGAACGTCTCACATGTATATCGAAACAATAATAATAATAATAACTCATTTATTTCCTTAATAGCATTTACAACTGCTAGCTGCGGGTCGTCAACATAACAAATTACGAATCACGAGTGATTGATATTTTGACAGTTAAAATTACGAATAAAGTAAGGCACAAACGAAGATAAATACCTTTCGGTTGAGTCTATGGGGGGTTTAAGAAGCCGTGGCTTGTCAGTGTTAGCTAGTCTTCCCCTTGTGTTCGGTCTGGTCTGGTCTGGAGTTTCAAACTCTGGGAAAATAGTCCGGTGGTGGTCAACAATATGTACAATATGTGGTCAATATGTAGTCAACAATATGTAAATCGATGTCTATGCATTGTACGATGTACGTCAAAACCGAACTCTATAAGCTCTCTGTACCTATGTGCCAACTCTCGCTTATGCTGCACTGAATGATGGTTGGCACCTCCCTCCATGAACACATCAAGTTCTTCCCCATCGTCCGGAATTCCCCTAATCCGATCATTATCCGCATTTCCAACACGTTTCATTGCTTTGCCAGGAGACGACTACCAAGGCCCTGCGGCATAGAGAAATAGACTTGGGCGCAGCGTTGCCACCACAATTTTTTTTTTTTAATAGATCTAGTAGGCTAACAAAAATCCGGTAAAATTGGGAGGGTCTAGTACATCGAATCTATTAAAGGAAAAAAATCCCTATTTTTAGTTACTTTACGAAATCAACGGAAAGGGGCAAAAAAAAAGAGTTAGTAGATTTTATCAAATCTAGAAAAAATCTCCAGAGTTTAGTAAATTTAATTTTGGCGGGGAGCTATACTGACTGGGCGTAGCGAATACTTTCTTTCGATACGGACCGATGACATGGTCGAAATAACTTCCAGGCACCGAAAAATACAGACGCGCAAAGAGGTCGGCTGGTCAGGCAGCTTCCGGGAAATGGAACGGTGAAGCGCCCAGGACGTCCTGCTGCAATGTCAGGAGCTTTAGGGGAAAGCTTTTCTGCGAGTAGGTCCATTCTGTTTCCTGGAACCAATACCCCTGATACCCAAAGCTTTAGTAGACTTCGGTTTTTGGTCGCATGATTCGGCATGATTGATTTCATGTCTGAGTAGTCTGAGTCTGACCAAATGTGTCAATTAGTTTCACTATTGGCTTGAATGGCTTAAGTCGTCACAGCTTCAAATGGGTACCTAGAGTAAATTGGGGAAGGTGACAGGAAGGGTGTATGAAAGCAGCCAGATGGTTCGCCGCAGCGGCCAACTGCACCGTCTGGCCAAGGGCAGAGAATAGGAGACCGACCCTGCCAGTGAAGCCTGTCAAGGCTGAAGCTGACACCTTTACCTACTATGTCTGCAATCATGCTTCAATCAATCAATCAAGTTTATTCCGAATAGCTAACAGCTAGAAAAGGAATACAAATTTACAAATACACAGACACACAAGAAACAAATTAACTAATACACTTACAAGAAATTACCAGAAATAAATGATGGGATGAAACTACGTAAAAATTGGGTAGAAGAATTAGCAGGATATGGGGAAAACTGATTGCCAGTATTCCTCTCGGACAGACGCACGGAAGACAGGAGAGGAGGGGGAATAGATGGGCCATCTGGGGACAACACGTTATCTTAGCTCCAAATTTGTTTGAAAGAGTATTTCTACCTACAGATAGTATAGGAATGTCGAGTTTAATGAGAGCCTCTTCGTATGTAATATTATGATCACCCAGAATGATTTTCATGGCTCTCTTTTGGACATTTTCTAGGCGATCAGAGAGCTCTGCAGCAACAGAAGAATGCCAAACCGGTGAAGCATATTCTAAATGAGGACGGATATAAGTTTTAAAATAACAGAGGGGGCATTTAGTATCCAAACCGAAGATTTAAGGGTGGAGAGGGATTTAATTAAAAAGTTGGTTTTACGGATAATATTGTCAACATGGGAATTCCATTTCAGATCATATTCGATTATTACCCCAAGCAATTTAACGGATTCACGCTGCCTGAATGACGATGGATATTCAGCAGTTTCTCTTCTCAGTCTGCTAAACCGCATAACCGAAGACTTACTGTCATTAATTTGCATGCTTCAAGCTCAATAACAAGTAGAAAACTAGGTAAAAGGAGAAACCAATATTGCATGCACATTCTCAAGAACACAGACTGAAAAAGAAATCGAGGCAGAAAATTTACAGATGAAAAAAATTACATAACTAAAACTCACCGATGCTGTGTCTCTCGATACCACTTCTTGTCTTGACAGCCATCTTGTGCCAAGTGAGATGCCATCTGAAAAAAAAAATGCAACAGAACCAGATATGAACAGTATTTTGACTCCGTTTCAACCCAATTTCAGGTTAGTTTCTTCATCGGATGCTCCGGAATGCTGATGCCCGGCTGATGCAAGGAAGAAACTAATCTGAAATGGGGTTAAAAAATATCATTTTGTCTGTTTCGATTTCAGGTGCAAAATTTCTGTATAGGACAAAAGACCTAGCCTACCCCAATATAGTTGACTTCAAATCTTCATTCAAATAATCAATATTTTACTGGGTTAGAGTATGTCTAGCATTAGATTTGACAAAGTCAGAGCATGTTCCACCCTACTTACCGTAGTTACTATGCATGACGTCACAAATTCTGGCTTTCTGCCATCAAGGCTGGAACAATTTTTCTATTTTCCAGCAGAATGTCATGCCAGGGCGAATCCGACCAATCACGTTCCAGAGATGTGTAGTTACTACGCTTACCACTCTCCCGAGCATGGTAAGCAAATAGTAACTATTAGTTACTATTTTGAGAAGGTTGGAACGGTCTGGGTAGTAACTTTTCGTGAGGATGGAAGGAAATAGTAACTAATAGTAACTATTGTTAGAAGGGTGGAACACGCTCTCAGTGTATCTAACATTATGTATAGTAGGTATAGCCTACCGAATGCAAGATGTAGCCTACCTAGAGTTCAGCACTGTGACTGACTTGCCTGGGCTTAGGCCTAGGCCTGGGTTAGGGAAATGCATAGGCTACTACTACTATTTATATTGAACACAATTTATATGAACACAACTTACAAACGATAAATAATAAATGCAATTAAAAAGCCACAGAGCCAGGCTTTACTTTGATATTTTATCCAGAGAATGTTTGAGAAAGAGAGAAGAAAAATTCTAATTTGTAAGAAATGAAATACATCTGTCCAGGATCCATACTTCAGTGCTTATCGTCACTCAGATCCTAGCTAGGGTAGCTACTAAAAAAAAAACTTTCAAATTCTGATCTTTTGGTAATAGGACGATGATTCTTATGAACTTCAGCTTTGGTTTGAGTTCAATACCTCACTAACTTGCTGCTAAGTACCACAATTCTCGATAGAAAATCCACTCATTCCTATTGGAGCACACCTGCAGCATGCTTGCATGTGTTCAAAAATCACATAATTTGGCCGCATAAATATTCTGAGAATGATTGCATCACACAGCGGATATCGGCCAAATGAATGGCGGCTGCCATCTTGTCTTGTAATATTTATTGAAACCTGATTGTAACTGGGTGTTAGTTTTTATCATTGGGAAGGGGAGCCACATCGATTATAAAGGAAACTGGGAATATGAGGCTCAAGTTTGAAGAACAAGTTGACAATGGATATTCAGTCCTTGGTACCAATAAATTCTTTCTAGGAAAGTTCAAGTACTTTTTTTATACCTGAATTTCCATGGAGTTATTAATACGGTAATAAAAGCTAGCTAGGCATATTACCGCAGGCCTCATTAAATCTAAGATTTAGTCCTGAATAAAATAGTGTATTTGAAATATTTAGCAACTCTTTTAGAATGAAAAAACAAGAAAAACAAATATTTTAAATTCCCAGCAATTCATTTTTCATCATGGAAAATCAGCAATTTCTCGCTACTGCCTACTGCTGGTGGCGCTTTTTGTGGCTGTTTCTGGCTACCCTATCCTAGCCCAGTATTATTTTATTTTTATATTCAGAAATAAAATGCAGACATGCATGGGCATTTGGTACTTTTACTAGTGAAACTAAAGGACATTGTACATTTTTAAAAGAGCCAAGCAAGCAGCAGGAGAGGAAAAGGAAAACATATAAACCTTGCTCTTGTTTGCTTTTGAATCTTTCGCCAGTGACTCTTTCTCTTTGCACTGCGCAGCAGGGGTTCCAGCGTTGCCATGGCATGTGATTTGAGAAAACTGTCGGGTAACTGCAAGAAACGAGTGCAGAATCAGGCTTCTGGGCTTCAGGAAAGAGCCCCCGAAGCCGCGTCAAATTTTACTTTGGCGGTGGCTTAGACAATTATGGTCGGAGGAGGCACACCGATTGAGGACGTGCCACCCAGGGGTGGCCCGAAGGGGGGGGTGACTGTTTTTACGAAAAATCGCGGCTCTTCGCGACGATTGAGCTATTTTTTACCGACCGGCCAACAACATTGCCACCCCACCCCATACGTGACGACCCTGTATGCTAGTGTTAAAGCGCATCTGAAAAGTCTTCGTAAAATTCTGAAAAATCATACAACTCGAAAATGATCAAGTTATGATGTTTAAGTTATTATAAAAGCGAACTTCGCGTTCTTCATTTGCTCTGTATTACATCTTCTGTTGCGTATTGAGACTCGGACCTAATTTCGTGGTGAGGTCTCAAATGAAGATTGAGGTAGATATAAACCTTTCAGGTGTGCTTGAATATGCTGCATTGGGAAAAGACATGATGTTTCTATCGGGCGAAAGACGAAAGTTTGTTTCGTTAATGAATCCGGGTTTGCTTTTACACAGAAAGAATCAAATTCTGCAAACCAGTAAGTTGCTATTTTTCCCTGTAGCTTTACCTGCTTTTGTTTTCGTCATGAACGTACAGTGTGTCGAATGACAAATAAAGCGGTACACGGTACTTTCATAACGAAACAAAAGGACATCAAAACTACAGTGAAACTACACCCGGAAAAAAATGCCAACTCAAGTCTTGTCGTCGAACCGGCGTCTTTTTCTATCTGTAAGAGCCTGTCGGGCGAAGACCAAAATGTGTTCCGTACGTCCGTAAACCCGTTTTTTTTTCAAATGCACAGGCAAACCTGTTTTCCTCATTTCGATTCTGAGGAAGCATATTTTTAACGGGAAAATTACTTTTTTTGCTATCAGTTCGGAACAAATCTACTTTATTTTTGATGGGTACTATTTTGTCACCTGTGTGAGGATACATCTAGTATACAAATATATCTTGATCAAAGCTTATTCAACAAGCTCTATCCTCAACTCTCTCTATTTCCGACTAGCTCTAACGCCCACGCTTTTCTCCGACGGAGAGAGTTTATTTCCTTTTCTCCAATCAAAGAACTCTTTTCCCCATCAAGAACCTAGACAAACTCACTCCATTGGTCACCAACCCTTTCATACTGTATAAAGATTTGCTAGGACGTACGAACAGTAACACTATTCGTTATAGCACTCTGTAGTCATTTCCAAGGGCTTAAAAGGACCAACTTCGCAGTTCGGAAGCCAGTTCAGTTCGGATCTCAGTTCGACTTGGGAGTTCGACCTGGGCTCTGTTCTCAGTTCAGTTGACCTCTGAGCAAATTAAGTGACAAGTGTTAACCAACCTATCTTCAATGTAAGTACGAACCTTAATAAATGTGTTTTAGTTATTGACCTACGAACTGAGTATCGCCTTCGAAAAGACTCGGGGTATAACGGTGTATTCGCACCACAAACCAGTCGCCAATATTACCATGCTCGCACGCCACACGCTACTACTATAACAAAACCTCCTTCTACACACACTTTTTCTCTTTATCATATTTGGTGACATGCGCGGTCAATAGCTAAAAAAAAAAACGGACATCCGAAATATTGGTACGATGATATTTAATGCCCATTTGATTTTTAACCATGAATCAATCACCCATGTTTAACGACGATGTTTAAAGACATGATGCAAACCCCAAAACAAACCCATTTTTTCATCGATTACAACTAAACCCATAAATGAACCCATCACAAGTTTTAGGCATAAAACTCGTAACAGATAGGCATTCCTCATGAAGTTTGAACATATTTAATATTCTAATTCCTTTTTTCCCCTGATATAAAATCTGAAAAAATGGCAACAGCCGAAGAACGTTTTTACGGAGCATCCGAAAAAGCTCAAAAAACAAACCTACTTAAAAACATCCCCGAATTTGATGGCGCGACAGACGTATCCGAATTTCTACAAATTCTTGAATACATTATAAACTACACTGGTGGAGACGCAGAATGGGAAAACCTCAAAAACATATTACCACTGAGACTAAAAGGGAATGCACTAAAATATGTAGCCACGATAATGACAGATACCCTGACCTACGGACAGTTCGTTGACCTGTTCAGGAAGAGGTTTAAAGAAACAACCGATTCCGAGAAACTGAAATATGATATCCCAACTTTGCTTCCCCACATGTCAGTCAGAGACTACGCAGATTTAGTCCGACGCAAAACAGCAATAACCTTGGGCGACACTGTTAACGAAACATTCACAAGGGCAGTATTCGAGAACTTCAAGATCGGCTTACCAGAACGACTGTTTAAAATCTGTGTGAGCAGACAAATTCAGAACCTTGAAACAGCAATTGAAACAGTTGAAAATGAGATTTCGATAGAAAATCTGGTAAGAGCCCACCGAAAATTATCAATCAACGCAGCGGGATCAATAGTGGCTCCAGATAATAATAGATCCAGATCCTCATCACCTTCAGTCTGCGAAACCCCAACCAGAGATCGGTCACCTGAAACCCCCAAAAGACCAACCAATGTCCGGCCACGTAGAGTATCTTTCGCGGTAAACTACGAAAATAACCAGTCGACAACGAAACAGAACCCCCAAAACGAACCCAATTTTTCAAACAGAAGGGCAATAATCTGCTATTACTGCAATAAGGAGGGACATATCCAGCGCAATTGCTTTAAACGCGAACGGGACGTCGCTTACCCAGCACCGGTAACTAAATACCCTCATTCCCTGAACCGCTCCCGACCAAACGAATTCTTCCCTTCGATTATCCGTTCCCAGCAGAAATCTCAGGTTTTCCGGAGGCCAAACTGCGATCAATACTTCCCGGGAGCCAGAGCTTTCTCCGGACGCAGCCACTTTGCGGAAAATAGTAATCCTGAATTCCGAACCGGTTATGACCGTTTTCCAAAAAACGAGATTTTCGCTGCTGGACAAATAGCATAGGACAGCAGCGAGGTAGACAGCATAATGCTAATCATAGAGCGTATTATTTGAATGAAGTGTTTGATGAATATTGTGACTTGCCAATTGTAAATAGCTTCACGTTTAATGATATAAGAGCCAAAACATTAGTAGATTCCGGTGCATCATGTTGTTTAATTAGATCAGATGTTTTTGAAAAATTCAAACCTGACGAAAGACGAAAAGTCCGACCAGTAACGCGACAACTTAGCTCAATTACAGGCCACTCTCTCAAAGCTCGTGAATTAGCGTATGTGAACGTTAAATTTCGAGGGAGAACTATGCCTACTGAGTTTTTGATATGTTCTGATATCCCCTACGAGGTTGTCCTTGGTTTCCCGTTTCTGAGAGAAAACAGTATTTTCCTAGATGCGGAGAATAAAACCGTGCACTTCAAATCAGACTTTTCAAAAGAATTTCGAGACCACGCACAGACTGACCGAATCAGCAGCGTGTATACGAGACGAGACAGACCAAAGACCCTAAACAGACCGAAAGACTACCAAAAAACCTTAGTCTTCGTGAATAATGTTTACCGGGAAAATCAGCAAAACCGAAGAAACTTCGAACAAGCAAACCACGACCGACCAAATAACCGAAACTTCCAGCGGACAAATTATCAGGCGCGCTTCGGTCTGCAGAAAGTTTTTCCGCGAACAGACTACGGTCGTTACGGAAACAGCCAGCGAAGGAATTGGCAAATAGGGATCAATACTCGCCAGACGGCAAACGCAATCACAAGGCGAGCGCTAGTGGACGGCCATAAAAATCTTGCACCCTTTTCGACGACCACGCGTTCCAAAATTCCAGATAGAGACACGCAGATACAATCAGTAATTGAAGCACTGAATAGTATTAACCGGCCAAACCCCAAATCTAACCACGAATCGGGAACTGAAATAATAAGCCTAGGACCAAAGTCCGCCCCTTCCGATAAAAGTACCAGTCCGGGACCGAGCTTAGTACTGAACGTCGCAGAAGCTCCAAAAGAAATAGAAAAAGACAGTGACAAATCCCTAAACAGATTGCTTGTAATACTCGAAAAGCGAACCACAATCTCTGCGGGTACAAATGCAACTGTAAGCATAAAGTTAGTACGCGAAGTCTCAGGTACAGATAGTTGTATTTCCGGCGACTTTATAATCGAAGGTTACCCACTTGAGGGGTACACTAAAATTGTCATTGACGACCAATTGATTTCGGCAGTAAATGGACGAGGGAAAATACAAATCCTAAACGGCCAAAACCATCCAATGAAACTGCCGGCAGGACCTATTGGCACAGCTACTATTTTTACCGACGGACAGGACGAAATTTTAATTCCGGACGTGATAGCATCTATCCAGAATAATGAACAAATCGAAACCGAAAATTCAGACGGAGACTACGGAATGTCAAAAGAAGCATTTTTGTCACAATTTGACCTAAACGAAGCAAAAAATGAAAAGGAAAAAGAAGAATTTGGATCTTTACTTTGGGATCACAGATGGAGCTTCGCCAGGGATGAAAAAGATATTGGTTGCACAAATTTGCTAGAAGCCACGATTGATACTGGCGATGCTGACCCCATATCCATAAGACCATATAAGTTACCACACCAACATAAATTTTGGGTCGAAAGCAAAATAAATGAAATGATGGATCTTGATTTGATTGAGGAATCAGCCTCACCTTGGTCTTTTCCGGTGGTACTCGTATCAAAGAAAGATGGCTCGCTACGCATGTGTACAGATTTCCGACGCCTAAATACTGTTTTAAAGGGCAACAGCAACCCAAATCCACTGACGGTAGATAATCTTCAAGCAATGGGAGGTGCTTGCATTTTCAGCACTTTAGATCTGTTCCAAGCCTTCTACCAAATAAAAGTGAGAAAACAAGACAGGCCAAAATTAGCATTTGCTGTACCATTCATGGGACTTTTCCAGTACAAAAGATTACCATTCGGATTGAAAACTTCGCCAGGAATTTTTGTTCAGCTTATGCTAAAAATCTTCCGCGGATTACTGAACAAAAATATCTGCTTATTCATGGATGATATTTGTGCTTTCTCCAAAGACTTCGAAAGCCACAAGGAAGTCATTAAACAAACTCTGACCAAAATCCATGATGCTGGACTGAAACTGAAAGCTTCAAAATGCTTTTTTTTGAAAAGGAAAATATCCTACCTAGGACATGTAATCAGCGAGGGCAAAATTTCGCCAGATCCCGCAAAAATCAGCGCGATAACAAATTTTGACCCAAAATCCATCACGGACATAACCAAACTGCGAGCCTTCCTAGGAATGACGTCATACCTGCGGAAATTCATCCGTAATTATTCTAAACTTGCCTTACCTCTTACCAATATGCTGAAAAAGGGAGCAGAAATCCACATGGGACCGGACCAAATACAGGCTATCGAAGCTCTGAAAATTGCTATAACCTCGGAACCAGTTCTAACCCTCTATCAACCGGAACTAGAAATCGAAATGGCGACGGACGCATCTAAAGATTGTATAGGAGCAATACTTTATCATCCTGATGGGAAAGGTCAGCGAATCATTGAGTACGGATCCCGAACGTTGAATACGGCTCAGACCAATTATTCAGTTCTTGAAAAAGAGTTTTTGGCGATTATTACGTTCATCGAAACCTGGAAGCACTACATTCTGGGGAAAAAGATAAAAATCTACTCGGATCACAAACCACTGCAATATCTCCAATGTCTGCGCGAACCAAAGAACTCAAGAATAACGCGATGGGTCTTAACGCTCAGCCAATACGATTACGAAATCATTTATTTACCAGGAAAGTTCAATCGAGTTCCAGACTTCCTTTCGCGACTATCTATTAATCCGGAACCACCAAAAGAGAAACTTCAGACTTTTTCCCTAACGGAATTGCAAAATATGCTTGATATCTTGGACTCCGAAAAAAGAACTGAAGCAGTACTAGCCATTAATGCGGCTAGACCAAAAATGTCGGCGAAGAAAGATGAAAAAACGACTAAAAACCAAATACAGGCAAAAGAGAAAACTTCTTCTAGAAACCCTTTTCCGGATCCAATCGATCAATACGAAAGCTTTCTCACAGATTTAAATGATGATTCACTTGACATTTCTGTGCTAGAAAAAAGGTCGCCCTTGCGCATAGAAAACCTGCGAAAATTCCAGCAGACCGATTACTTCTGCAAAAACCTAATAGATCGTGTTGAGTCCTCAATTACATTACCGCTCGACTTGAAATCCTTCGAAAAAGACGTGGACCAATTTATTGTTGATGAAAGTGGTGTACTTTGCAAATATTATACGGCACCACAGCCCTACAAATCGGCAGAAATCAAAATGATACCGGTCTTACCACTAATTCTACTCGCTGAAGCTATCAAACAAATCCATGACAAAGATTTAGCTCACTTGGGACTGGCAAAAACCTACCATAAATTCAAGGAAGAATTTTATCGCCCCGGTGCTTATAGCAAGGTAAAAGAATACATTCTAGCTTGCACAGGCTGTAACCTAAGAAAGTTGACTCCCACCAGACCAATCCAAATTCTTGGAAGTGCCCCACTTCCAACTCAACCTTACGAGGTACTAAGCATGGATATATGGAAAGCTGGAACCCCCTCGGAACGTGGGTACAAGGCGGTGCTCACTGTAACCGATATGTTTTCGAAATTCTTATTCGCATTGCCACTTTACGGAGAAAAAGCATCAGATATTGCGGAGGCTTTAGTAGAACAGTTGTTCTGTAAATATGGTTTTCCTTCGGCAATCCTATCAGACAGAGGAACCAACTTCCTACATTCACTGAACGCAGAGCTATTTAAGATCCTCGGTGTCACCCGTTTACTGACAAGCGCGGCAAACCCGAAAGCAAACCCAATAGAAAGATTTCATTCAACACTCGGAGACAGTTTAGCCATAATCTGCCGGGACGATCCAACAAGCTGGGACAAATACCTCCAAATGGTAGTTTTTGCTATAAATACCAGCTACAGGGAATCGCTAGGTGACTCAAGTCATTACGTTTTCTTCCTACGGGAACCCAAAACAGCAATAAATGAAATACTCGGATGCCGAAAATTCTACAATGTAGATACAAATTTTAAATCTGAGATAATAGCACGAATGCGCTACTGCTATGAGACTGTAAGGAAAAATCTCGAAAAGGCCAAAATTAATCATACCGAGTACTACAACAGGAAAGCCCGTAATTTCCATACGTACCAACCTGGTGACCTAGTATTTCTTGAAATTCAAAAAGATGGGAAGCTAGCTGACAGATACAAAGGCCCTTATCGTGTTGAAAAAAGAGAGAAAAACGACCTAACTTACCAACTGAGACACACGGAAACAGGCAAACCTTACGTCGCTCACCACAATCGTCTAAAAAGAGCGTATCAAAAGAGCCCATGGACAACCGAACCCCTACCGGAAACAAAAGAAACCTCATCGCTATTCGAGAAAGGTCCAATATTGGCAAACCGATTAAAGAATATGAAACCGCATCACCTGTTTCTGCCTACCATTTTTGACGATGATGAGTTCAATGATTATGCCAGTTCAGGAGCACCTTTAACTGGGACCAATGTCGCAGTAATGCTGAATAACCAATCACAGATTTCCCAATCACGCGCAAGCTCTCCAGCAGACCCCGACGGTTACCCTAGCTTGCAGTTTGATTCAGATATTGAAATCCCGAGCTACTTACAGCCACAACAAAATCAAATGCAATTCTTCCCTTCGCGCATTTCTAGCCCAAAACGCGGAAGAAATCAACCGGATTTAATGGTAGAAGAAAATGTTTCGCCCATCCATCTCAACCACCCGACGGACATAGGAATTCCCTACTTTCGAACGCCTTCTCCGGAAACTGATTATGAAATACCTGAGGAAGTAAAACCAAAACTAAATTCGTCAAGGCATTTTTACCGCATTTCACCCACTGATGTGTATCCATTGAGTGAGGACGAAGAAGAGAGCAAAACCTTAGACCAGGCTATTTGGCCCACAACCTTACCTTTCGACCAAAAATGGCAGAGTTTTGACACTCCTGCAAATTATGATCATTGGAAGATGAAACCAGAAATAGCAGGTTCTCGAAAATACATGCTAATTTCCCCAACCGAACTGTTGCAGGAATACCGAAGAGATAAACAACAAAGTTTAAACCCATTTGCTCCGGAGTATAAAGTACCGGAATCAGCCTCTAGGGCCCCAGTAATAGCTGAAGAACCGATTCAGTGGCAGGCCATAAATCCATTTGCCCCAAATTATCAAGCCCCAGAAATGATTAGAGAGCCTGAACCACAAACACCGACCGAATACGTATTTAATCCAGATGAGCCAGGGCCCAGTGGACTGCCCTCACAAAACTTTTCGCTCGAAACGTACCAATATACAAACCCTCCAACCTCAGCTGCGGAACAAGCGCGAAAATTGTCTGAAAAGGCTAAGAAAATAAAGCAACGTCAGTTACGTGCTTGGGACGTTATGACCCCATCCTCTTCTAGAGATCCTGATCTAGGAAAACCAAAGAAACGGCTCGTAACGGACAGTTTTGAAAAAAGCGAGAAAGCTCCAAAAAAACAATACGACGAACCCATACCAGGCCCTTCGGAACCGGTCGTCAAGAATCCTAATCAATACCATGGTCAAACTACGGATAAAGTAACCAGTAAAGGGACTGAGGTAGTTCGAACTCGCTCCGGCCGAATATCAAAACCGCCGAAAAGACTAAATCTGTGAATGCAGCAAAGACGGATATCCAATCTGTGTCAAATGGACCGGAAAATAAGCCCCAAAATTGGTTCGGCCAAAGAGACGTAATAAAGCCAAAGCCACCGAATTAGATGAGTAGCAATTCTGATACATTGTATAATAATAAAAGAGGAGCTGGAAGATAAACGACGGACGATGAAATTATCTTATGACAAGAGGTCCAAAATGAAGGAAATAAAAGATCAATATAGAACTCTAACCCGAGTGTCGTAAAATATGAATTCTGACGATTAGCGATTACTAATACCACCTAATTTTGCCACCGAAAAGAATAGAAAATAGAGACAATAATAACGATAATCTTCTAAACCATTTAATAAATTCAGCGGCGCGACAAAGAAAGTTTAAGAAATGGCAACAACGAAAATATTAAAAAGAAGGAATGATCTAAATTTTTAACATTCATTAAAAATCCTGAAAAGAAAACACTAAACTTCTCACAATTTCTGCGAACCCAGTGAGAGGCAGCGTCGCGAACTGTCGCTCTCTTGGTCGTATGAAAAGCGAATCTTCAGTGTAACCTACGGATCAAAATCATATCGTACAGTGACGTCATGCACCGGTAAACCTCGAGTGAGCTCGGTCAATGTTGGTCCCCTTGACTAACTGCACGATTCAAAACAAAATTTGATTTTGTACTAGGATGAATAATATATGAGAAAAAATAAAAAATCCGGGTTAAACTAACCATCCAGGAAAATCTACCGCTCTACGACCCAACAAATCAAGAAACTTCGAATTCCAAAATATTGCTTTATAAATAGGAGGACAACAAGGGTGGCAAAGAAAAAAAAAGGGAGATCACAACAAAGTCGTATAATGATCCATTTCGAAAGTTCCAAAAGGCGCCAGAGGCAACACTATATCAGGAAATAAGTGCTAATGGGCGCTGTGACGAAACAAATAATAGGTGGAAAGACCACAATTTACATATGAGTATAGGCCACGTACTCCAGCTTACTTGCGACTCTGTAATGCTAATATTAGCATTATTAGCATGCAGGTAAAAATCCAATACGAAAAGTATCCAGCTCCAAAATCGGATATGCAACGAGACGAATCAACTCCCAAAAATGACTAGGAGGGACTGCCGAAGAATGGTACCCCTCGTCAGCCAAAGGGACATAAAACTCGTAATAATACCAAATCTTCTGAGGGGAGCACAGACGCGAAGAGACGGGGCAAAATAAATCAATGCTAACGAGAAGACCAGGCTGGCAAAATTTTGCACGAAAGCAAGAAAATAATAAGAATCGGAGCTCAGTACCCGGTATATTCTTCTGCAAAAATGACTTGCTAGGGCAAATAAAGCGCAAGCCATCCCCCAAAGAATAATGACTTGCTCATATAATATTGCTAATAATATTATTCTGAGAAGAGAATGATAATAAATGAATAATGAAGGCGACTAATTTCTTCTCGTCAAAATAAAACTGCTTAACAACGAAATGAGAAACAGGGAAAATACCGAAAAAAACATAATAAACCCTAAAACGAGAAGAAAACAAAATGACTCTTTTCTAATGGAAACGAGCATAGAACGCCAGCAACGTCTATGTGCTGACATGAGGTCGACAACCCATTGACCTACCAGCACCCAGCAGACGTGTTACTTCGTTTGATCGACCTATTAAAGAAGAAGACGTCGGTTCGATTTTAGCCAAAGAACCAAGAAGAAACTCGACGAGTCCCATCTAGATCGAGTGATGATATGACAAAAGTGATTGAAACTTTGAACAGTGGCTGAAACTTTGTGCATTACGGTTAATGGACGGATATAACCGAGTGTGACAGCTCTGTGCCAAGCACTACAGCTAACAGTGGTTACTTCTGATCTTAGCAAGTGTAATCAGGCATAACAGAAACACTTATTTCAGTGAAGTGCAAGCAGTGATCACTAACATGAACAGTGCAAGCAGTGTAAGCAGGCATAACATGAACACTATTTCAGTGAAGTTATACTGCGAGATTGCTAACAGTGATAGACTTACGATCCGGAGAAATGGTAAGCGGTCATTCCCGTAAACACTTATTTTAGTGAAGCATTACCGAGCAACTGCTATAAAGTTGTTCAGAAAGACAATTTGTGAAATATGATTGGAACATTGTACAGTGAAGTCGTCTACTGATGTTTCATTCCGTGTTATTCATATCAAGCTACGTGATAGTTGTATTCACGGTGAGTGTATCAAAAAAAAAAAAACTCACGAAAAATTTAAATAGCAAAAAAAAATAGTTTCAAATGTCAGTAGTAATGAAAAAAATATTGTTAATAACTACATTAATCCCTGTAAATACTATAAACCCGAGTGTAAGCTATCATAAATGATCTGTTTTTCATACCTTAAAGCTTAAAGTTAAAGTGAAAACTAATTTTTCTCGCGGGAGCTCGAATTTTTTCAGAGGGAGGGCGTAATGTGAGGATACATCTAGTATACAAATATATCTTGATCAAAGCTTATTCAACAAGCTCTATCCTCAACTCTCTCTATTTCCGACTAGCTCTAACGCCCACGCTTTTCTCCGACGGAGAGAGTTTATTTCCTTTTCTCCAATCAAAGAACTCTTTTCCCCATCAAGAACCTAGACAAACTCACTCCATTGGTCACCAACCCTTTCATACTGTATAAAGATTTGCTAGGACGTACGAACAGTAACACTATTCGTTATAGCACTCTGTAGTCATTTCCAAGGGCTTAAAAGGACCAACTTCGCAGTTCGGAAGCCAGTTCAGTTCGGATCTCAGTTCGACTTGGGAGTTCGACCTGGGCTCTGTTCTCAGTTCAGTTGACCTCTGAGCAAATTAAGTGACAAGTGTTAACCAACCTATCTTCAATGTAAGTACGAACCTTAATAAATGTGTTTTAGTTATTGACCTACGAACTGAGTATCGCCTTCGAAAAGACTCGGGGTATAACGGTGTATTCGCACCACAAACCAGTCGCCAATATTACCATGCTCGCACGCCACACGCTACTACTATAACAAAACCTCCTTCTACACACACATTTTATGTTTATCATACCTGTTTTTATCGACTGAGTCCTGATTTAATAGCTATTCTTTACTTTAAATTGGATCGCAGAAAGACGGCCTTTACGTCCGTAAATTTGGATTTTTTTTTTTAAATTGACTGGCAAACCTGTTTTCCTCCTTTTGTTTCTTAATAAGCGCGTCTTTAAGGTGAAAATTACTTTTTTGCTATTTATTCGGAACAGATCTACTTTGTGTCTACTTTGTTTTATGGCCACTATTTTTTCACTTTTTCCGACGGACAGATTTGTGATTTCGTAGCTCTTTTTTCCTTTTCAATGAACGAATGAATTTATTACATGCAGCCTAGTAATAAGGCATTTGCACAGTAGATGGGATCGCGAAAAGACGCTCTGCTCCTCGGCGTTTCACAAAATTTTGCCTGTGGCGCATTTCGTTGTATTCTCTATTTAGGGGAACGGTGAGTCATTTACTTGGCGATTAGGCTTGGAATTTTTTAGATTTGAAAAACATTAAAGGCTAGAATCTTTCTAGATAAATGCAGATTAAAAAATTTTGCCTGCTGCTCTTGCTTTAATTTGTCCCGGATACAGGCACTGCAAGCTTTCCGCTTTAGCGAAAGCTGAAATGTAAAGTTGAGGCTACGAAGATACGTATACACAAATTTTGATGACAAGAATAACTTCAGCTGATGTATTGGAGCTAGTTTTACACCGGCTCTATTATTTGTTGGTGGGGAATGTGCGCCATTGCCTCGTAGTGGCAACAGTCCATTTTTGTCGGTACGTGCGAGTCGTATATTACGATCCTGGAGTCTTCGAAATACTGGGCCTCACCCCCCCTGGCCTGAGTGCTTCGGGCCACCCCTGGTGCCACCGGAAGCCTATCGTCGTATGCTGTATTTTTATCGATACTCTAGTTATATTTTCGATTTTCCAATTGTGGACACTGTGGGGGGGGGGAGTCGGAGGGGTCCCCGGAATTTGTTTACACGCAGACCTATGCATTGATAGAAAATTGCACGGTACGAAGGCCATGTGCCTTCCATGCCCAGTTGAGGTTTTGGGGGAGGCGGGAGCCTGGGCATTTTCTGGAAGTTTTGAGATTCCAGTGAAAATTGATCCGGCTTCGGTGGGAGGATTTCAACAGGGAGTATTGAAAGAAGAGCTAAAAGTCTTATGGCATTTGTAAGGGAAGGTTGCATGAATGTTAGCTAAGGGTTAGCTAAAGTCCCATCCGGATCGGATCATGCGTTCAAGAGTTGCGCATGTCACAAGTTACTATATATCCGGTCCAGCTAGAAAAACTTTTTCTAGAGGCTTATTCAGGCCGTTCCCCGAGGACTCCTTTTGAGAGTCCCTTTGTTTTCGTTCGTCCCAGGGACTCACTCCGCGTGTCCTCGCGATTCCCCACGAACGGGGAATGCTTCAATTATCTTCACCATCTTCAAACTCAGAGGGAGGGGTTTTGGTTCAATTTAAATTAATTAAAAACAATCAGAATAAACAAAACCAAAAAGACCAACTCGTCAACAGCATATTTTTTTTTTTCGAACACAATCCATTTTGGAAGCATTCCCCGTGTCCTCGTTGTTTACGTACGCGGAGCCCACGTGGAGTGACTCCCTCACTCCAATAAACGAAACAAAAATAAAGTGGATTCGGACTAATTTCGTCACTGCAAATTTTTGTTTCGAACAAAATCCGTTTTGAAAGCATTCCCCGTACTCTCGCTGTTTTCAGTAAGCGGAATCCGCGTGGGGTGACACCCTCTATTCTCGCCATTCTCCTTGACTCCCCGAAGAGTCCTCAGGGAACGACGAGATACGCCTTAGGACCCATGACTTTTTTTTTTACCGTCCAAGCTGCGTCTCAATACGTTCATATCTGGCTACCCTCGAACTTCCCCGCCATGGCCAGATGCGGTTCGGACAAATTGCGCAACATCTCAGGCGTTTGCTTCTACCACCCATCAAAGGCGTATTCTCGCCGTTCCCCGAGGGCTCCACTTGAGGAGTCCCCGCGTTTTTCTTTGTCCCGGGGACTCACTCCCCGTACTCTCGCGAATCCCCACGGACGGAGAATGCTCTGACTATCATCCCCATCATCAAAAAGGACTCCCTTTCTGATTCGGAGAGGAATCAATTTTTGCTAGTGTTGGTGCAATGTAAAATTAATTAAAACAATTAGAATAAATGAAACAAAAACAAAGTGGATTCGGATTAATTTCGTCAAGTGCAAATTTTTGTTTCGAACAAAATCCGTTTTGAAAGCATTCCCCGTACTCTCGCTGTTTTCTGTAAGCGGAGTCCGCGTGGAGTGACTCACTCTATTCTCGCCGTTCTCTTCGATTCCCCGAGGTACTCCTCGGGGAACGGCGAGAATACGCCTGAAGTTTCACTGGAATCGGATTACCGGTTCGTAACTTACGAAGACTCCGGATTCTCCTCCCTCCACCCCCACACGGACGGTCGGATCCAGAAAAAAAAAGAAAATTTCGTTGAGCATCGGGTTAAATGGCTGCCAGGCTTCATCGTCCAATAGCTTATGTGAAAGTGCCGGAGCTAGCAAAAGTGAGAGAAAGGGACAGACTAACCGACAGACAGGAATCACGATCGCTACATGGCACTTAGAGTCTATACGTATAGAAGGGGGGTCTTGAACTCCAGCAATCAAGGTGATTAAAAAGAATTTTGAGTATTTGGCTACGTCAGGATGTTTTCAGTGAAATTGTGCTTCTGGCCGTAGGGCCGATGACAAGTTTCACCGTCCTGGCTTTGTCCGGAAGTGTCTGCTCGTGTACTTGTCACCAGTAAAAACAGAACTGGAACCTGGAGCCTTTGGAATTTTTAGAGGTTAAAGAGAATATTTAAAATACTTCACCCCAAAAAGTTCAGCAACAGAACTCTCGCCACCAGCACGCCGAATTTATGGAATACCAAATAGGATAAACTATTCCGAACGAAAAAATCATAGGTAAAATCGGGAGTAAATATCACAGCAAAATAAAAAAGAAAAAGAAATAAAAAGAAATAAATGGTAAAATTTACTAGGCAAAATCATGGAAAAATTCATTGGGAAAAATTCACACAATTTCGATCAGACTTCACTTAGAGAATTCAACAGTAAAATTCACGGAGAAATATCTAAGGAAATTTCAAGTTGCCGGCAACTTAAAAAGATAATCAATGATAAAGTTCACTGGGAAATATCAAGGGTGAAATTCACTAGGAAATATCAAAGGTAAAATTTAGTGGAGAATATCAAAGAAGAAGTTCATTGAAAGGAATCAGTGGTAAATTTACTAGGAGAAATCTTGGGGAAAATTCATTGGGAAAAATCAAGGGGCAAATTCATATCAACAGTAAAATTCACGGGAAATATCAAAGGGAAATTTTACATTGCCGGTCCGCTAACTTTAAAAGAGAAATTTGCGGTAGAATTCAGTGAGAAATATCATAGGTAAAATTCATGGGGAAATATGAAGGAGAGAATTCACTTGGAAAAATTACCGATGAATTTTTCCTTCGTTATCCTCCAGTAAATTTACCTTTCATATTTCCTAGTGGATTTCACCCTTGATATTTCCCAGTGAATTTTACCATTGATTTCTCTTTTTAAATTAGCGACAACTTGAAATTTCCCTTTGATACTTCCGTGAATTTTACTGTTGATTTCTTCTCGTGAAATTTTATCGAAATTACGTGAATTTTCCCGTGATTTATTTTCTTCTTCGATCAATACAAGATCCATATCTATTTTATTTGCATCCCCTTGTGATATTTACAACTGATTTTTGGGATCCCAAAACGTAAGTGGAGGGATACCTATAACATCACAAAAGTTGTCCGTCTGTCCGTCTGTTCGTCTGTCCGTCTGTCCGTCCGTCCGTCTGTGCGCACTGTAACTCTCGAAGGGAATGAGATATTTTGATGAAACTTGGTGTGAGGATTCTTTGGGTCAAGAGTAAGGTCAAGTTCGTCGATGGGCTCGTAGCCCCACATTTAGGGGTGGGGGAGGGGGTTTAAATTAAGGGGCAAATTAAATATTTGTAAACAGATACTGTGATAGTCGATTATGGGGAAGAAGTCATGCTGAACACGGCGGTGAAAATCATTTTGTCATCGGACAAGTAGTTCGCCCGGAATCCTGCCAAAACCGGAAAGTTTGTTAAAAGTAAAAGTTTTATTTGAAGTTGATTAGATGTTCGATTTAGAGGTAAGAAGACATGCTGAACACGATGGTGAAAACCATTTTTGTGCCGGACAAGTAGTTGGCCCGGAATCCGGCCAAAACCGGAAAGTCTGTTAAAAGTAGAAGTTTTATTTGAAGTTGATTAGATGTTCGATTTAGGGAAGGAGGACATGCTGAACACGACGGTGAAAACCATTTTCTCTCAGGACAAGTAGTTCGCCCGGAATCCTGCCAAAGCCGGAAAGTTTGTTAAAAGTAAAAGGTTTATTTGGAGTTGCTTAGATGTTCGGTTTAGGGATAAGAAGACATGCTGAACACTTGTGTGAAAACAATTTTCTACCCGGGCAAGTACTTTGCCCGGAGTCCGGCCAAAAATGGAAAAATTTATAGTTTTAGTTTTAGTTGATTAGATATCCGATTTAGGGGTAAGAAGAGATGCTGAGTCCGTGTATGAAAATCATTTTTCGCCCGGACTTATAGTTCGATCGGAATCCGACTGGAGCCGGAAAATTTGTTATAAGTTAAATTTTTACTTGAAGTTGATTAGATATTCAATATTGGTGAAAGAAGATACGCTGAGTTCGTTTTTGAGCTTTTTTTTTGCCGGGCAAGTAGTTCCGGAATTCGGCTGAAACCGGGAAATTGGCAGAAGTGGCAGGAAGCTTTCGTCAAAACAGATATGACTTATAGGGGTAAACACACATGCCAAATCCATATCTGAACTTTGTTTTCTCAGATGATTAGCTATTTTGCCTTAATCTGTTTCTGAGTTTTAATGTATAAGCGTTCAAGGAGTCTGGCGAAGACAAGACCCAATTGTCTGGATCAAATATTGACTTTTTGGGATCCCATCGAAACCTTTGGTCTTGTTACCCATGATGTTTTCGTTCGGAATATTTTGTCCTATTTGGTAATCCGTCTTTGGCCACGGTGACGGACCGATACGTTATTTGTTTATTTACCTCCAACTTTCTGCGCGGCTTAAAAGGCTGGTTATATGGTTAGCTGTTTCGGCCTGAGAGAAACCTTGTGGGAATACTATAATAGTGCTGGGCGACATTCAGATTTTTCGATACATCGATATTTTAATCTTTGATATTAGATATATCTCGGGACCATGTTTCACTCTCATTTAAGTCTTGTTTTTTCGCTAAAATTTAAGAACGTAAATTGTTGTCGAATAGCACAAAAACTAATAATTTTATGACGTAGTTAAGAAAACATAGTAAAATTCATGGGGAAATATGAAAGAGGAAATCACTGTGAAAAATTACCAATGAATTTTTCCTTGATATTCTCCGAATTTTACCTTTCATATTTCCTAGTGAATTTCACCCTTGATATTTCCCAGTGATTTCTTCAGTTGATTTCTCTTTTTAAATTAGCGGCAACGAGAAAATCCCTTTGGTATTTCCCCGTTAATTTTACTGTTGATTTCTTCTCGTGAAATTTGATCGAAATTGCGTGAATTTTCAAGTTGATTCTTCCCTATGAATTTTCCCCAAAAGTTTTAACACTGATTTCTTTTCTTCTTCAATCAATAGCAGATCCATATCTATTTTATTTGCATTCCCTTGTAATATTTACCCATGATTTTTACCCATGATTTTTTCGTTCGGAATATTTTTCCTATTTGGAAAAAAATGCCTATGCATCGAGGGGTGGATCCAGTGAATTTTTTATACCAGAATATGATCAAAATTGTTCACAAGCTCCTGGAAAATCTTTATTGCTTATCCACGTCGATATTTACTTTCCCATATTTGTTCGAAGAAATCGATAGATATCGAATAGCGGTCGTCAAAAAGGTTCTGGCAACAGTGGGCAACCGTGGCGTAACTGGCGTAAGCTACCCAGATAGAAAACAAAGAACGGAAAGTAAATCGAATAGAAAAAAACAGAGTATAAGTAAAGGCTTGAATATAAAGAGAAGAAATTCTGGAAGCTCCATTTAACAACACAAACAACAAACTTTAAATCCTAGATAGCAGAATGAAAAGGTAATCAATTCAGTAAATCCATTTTTGTCGGATATGCACTCTGCTGCTTGTGACCCTGCTGCTCTTTCGTAGTCCTACCCTTTTTCTGTTTAGTTGAAATGCGCATCATTTAAGTGCGGTTTTAAGCTCGGTTTTGGGATTATGCTACATTTAAAAGTAGAAATTGTCTAGGAGTACCGTACTTGAATTTTGCTCGGACTAACAAAATTTTGCATGAGATGCTCAGTTTAGTTCGTCTTGAGTAGGTATGTCATAAGCTGGTACGGAGGCTTGTTTTCTTTGCAGAGAAATGTGATATGAGTGGCATCGTGTAACTCCTGTAAACCTGTTACTTATTTGTTTATTTGACGGTGCAAAACGAATAAGTCAGCTACATTATTATTTGAGCTATATTTAGGCCCTTCTTCGCAAGGGTTGTGTCCAGTCCGAAATATAGCTCTCATAAAAACGTAGCTGACTTATCCTTTTTGCACCGTCAAATATTATTCGCAGTCTGCTTGGGCTGAAGGAATTTGTGTATTATTTTATTACTACAGTGGTATTTTCCATAACATTCTAAAACTCATAACGTTAATATTTCTTGAGCCTGTGTTTTTAGCCACTCTTATGTTTTGAAGTCATCATCTCCCCATGCCCAAGCCCTTCAAACAGCCCCTGTATTCTGCCTGTATTCAGGACCATCCTACTCTTTAAGTTCAACTGAAAAAAAAAAGATATTCCCCCCAAATAAAACAAGTCGTTTAAATAATTTGATTTGTTTATGTCAGAAGAAATCAGGAACACTTGGCTCTTAGCTGATATTGCGTTCTTAATTTACTATTTCCCTGGTTTTAGAGGTGAGAAAAATCCCAAGGTGGTTGTAAGTCTAGTTAGAGAAAAGCTTACAGGACTATACTTCTACTGTATCCAGCCATGTTCAGCAGTTTTCAAGTTGGAACTTAGGGCATTTGTTGGTTTTTAGAGCTCTGGTAGACTATTTTATAAGTAGTGAACTGATAGACAAAAATGCTCCTCAGCCGGGATTTGAACTTGAACCCTCTGCTTACAAGGCAGTCACTCTACCTACTGAGCTACCGAGGGGCTTGTGGTCTGGTAGAAGCCGGCCAGAGGAACAGTGATCCCGCCCGAAGGCAAATTCATCTAACCAGTTCACATCCCCATGTCATGGAAATTAATACATAGATGGCACTTTTACACAAGGGACTTGTACCGTGACCAATAAACCATAATCAATTTTTCAAATATAATTTTGAAGTCTAGGACTTCATTATATTGGTAGCCAATGCCATACAGGGGCATCACGACTGGGGGAGGGGGGAATGCCCCCCCCCCCCAATGCTGTTGGCCAGTCGGTAAAAAATAACCGAGTCGGCGCAAAGTGCCCCGATTTATTTTCGAAATAATTGTTTTTTTACCTGAAAACAGTAGGTTTTTCTGAAAATTGGTCGATTTTTCATCAATAGTCGATTTTTTTTAAATCAGTTGATTTTTTTCAAAACTGTAATTTTTTTTTTTTTTCTGCAGATACAGTCGGTAAAAATTACCAGCCAATCGGTAAATCCCTCCTCCCCCCCCCAAACATACTGGCTAGTAACGCCTCTGGTGCCATAGTCAGTTACAACAAATCCCAAATTTAAGGCTATGATGCAGGCACAGTGCCTCAGTGTTCGTAGTACAGGGAGGGTCCTAAACCTTGAAATCAGCCTCAAAGTGCTAGGGGAGACTTGGGATTTTTCTGACGGGTGTGTGATATGGACAAATAACAAAGCTCCTTTATAGAACTATACAAAAAATTGTTAAAATAATTCCTGTAATAACAGATGCTAAGTATGTTCTACACACAGTGAAAAAACTAGCCCATTTTCGTCGGGAGGCAAGCCCAGATTTTACCGGCAAGATTTAATGATTTACCCACAAAAAGTGCTGATGCCGTCTTTCACGCAAACACATCTTAAAACCGTTGCAATAATAAGTTGTAACACAGGGATTCATCGAGATGGGTTTCTAACAAAAGTTAATGAATTCGCCATTCACTTCCTGGCACCAATGGTTACCACATGGAGCCAGAAACATAATATGCAGTCAATAGTCTTGCAAACCAGAAAAGAAGTGATAAGACACTGCAACAGATTACTTCACTGCTTGAAGATTTACGAGGCTGTCTTTTTCGCTTGTAAACGAAGCGACTTTATGGGGGCCGAAATGTTAGCACATATGGGTTCGTAAAGTTTGTCTGTCCATCTTTTACCATGATAATTCTCACAGGGGCTTCAGTATTTTTTTGAAGTTTGGTATGGATGCGTTGGACCAAAAGTACAGGTGAAGTGAACAGGCAATCTAGTTTTCTGGAAACTTGATGGCTGATGGAAGCAGACTTGCTGCTTCTGTGTTCGAACGAAATCCGAAAACTGAGTGGAACGTTGGGGTCAGAGGATACTCCTCAGAAACCGAATTGGTTCATGGGCCCTAGAAAGTGCATGCATTCGACTGAAAATTGCCCAAGATGTTCAGTTTATCCGCGTCTGAGAACAGTGCTGCAAGGACGTCTCGGAAATATTGTAATGCGGATAGAGTGAGGTGGATAAAACTTGAAAGGTACAAGATTTATGGGACCCAGACACGTAATTTGAGGCCCAAACCGGATCTGTCGTCCGTGGGGTGAAGGCCCCATGTGACCTAGTTGTGTTATTCAGATTCCAACCTCGTTTGACCGAGTTGGTGGGGGTATCACTGATGGGAATTTGAAACTCATAAGTCACTGAATAAAGTAGACCATTTCTTGGACTGATGTACAGCCAGATGAGACAAGAAGCTTCCTGATTACCGACAGAGCTCTGTGGGTATCAGAAACGGTACGAGGAAACTGTTTAATCAGAGCTCTTGCCGGTATTGAAAACGGAATCCATGCACCGTCTCCGCACCGACAGACACTGCCGATTTCCAAACAAGAATTTTACTGATTTACCTAAACAGCTCTTGTCAGTACTGAAAATGGAACCCGTGCACCGACAGACGTTGCCGATTTCCCTACGACTGATTTACCGACAGAGCTATTGTCATTATCAGAAACGAAATGAAGAAAGAGTTAGTCAGAGCTCTTATCGGTACCGGAAACCGAATCCGAGCACCGTCTCCGCACTGAGAAACGCTGCCGATTTCCCAGCAAGAGTTTCCTGGCTTACCGACAGAGCTTTTGTCGGTATCAGAAACGGAATGCTAAAGCGTTCCGACCGACAAACGCTGCCTACTTCCCAACAGAAATTTTCCTGTTTTACCGACAGAGCTTTTATCGGTATACATAATGATAAAAACACTGCCGATTTACCGACAGGATTTTTCGTGTGTGGGGGGGGGGGGGCGGGGGCAGCTGCGCCACTGACTGACTGCGCACTCGGTCAAATCCTGGCTAGAATTCAGCCACAGATTTTTTTTTTAAGGGTTGGATGCAAATTTTGTGCTCAATTTAGAGCCGCGTTCGATTCACTTTTCAAGTTGACTGAGATCGCCAGTCAGACATTTTATTTGCGATTATCAGTTAACTGGGAGCGTTCGATTTAACAAAGTCGACGAAACATTCACGTTCATCGACGGGGAGAAATTGTCAGTTTTCTCATGTTAACCAAGAAAGAAGGCGGAAGTTTCAAATATTGTGAATCATAGACAGATTGCAGCCTACACAACGAATAGAGGCAATCCATTGGAAAGACAGAACAAATATGCAACTGTAGGAAGGAAAGAGAAAGTGATTGACAGTTGTGACTGGGATGCAAGAGATATTTCAAATGCGAAGGGGACATGTAGTAAATGTTGAAGAAAAACAAAATTGATGTCATCATTATCATGAAAATCTGGGGTTAGCTTGACTATGCGGAAGCCCCTGACGTCTGGTAACCTGGAAGGTGAAGTCTGGCTTCTACTTCCATGGAAACTCTTCTGCAAAAATTGAATTATACGATTAAGGAATAGCCCAATTGACATTTCCAGCAAGTCCCTGGCTCAGAATGATGATCAAACGCCGATAATTTAATTTCAAAGTTGAAAGTCCTATACCTCTCAATGTTAAACTTTTTTGTTATGATCCCTTGATGATGGTGTAGCAATATCCGTTTTCTCGGGTAGGGTGCAATCTCTCTATGTAGTATAAAGAGTATATGTCTTCATATTTTTTTGCCAGAAAGCGTTCGATTGGCAATTCTCTGTTGACTTGCTCGGTCGACTTCTTACTAAATAAAATGAAAGCAGAGGAAATAGTCAACTCTGGTGTTGGCTTCCGCTAGTCGAATCGAACGCGGCTTAGATTTGGTGTTCTGTTTTCCTGTGTTTTAGGAGAAAGCAGTTTCAGCCATTAGGAGTGATCTATTGGCTTTGTCCTGGTTATTAAGTTATCGATGTAGGGGAGAGTCGGGTAGTATGACACATTTTTTTGTTTGTTGTTTAATTCCCTGAAATGTGTATGTATGTTGCCAATTTTTTTGCAGCACATACTGGGTTCCCTATAGAATCATTGGTATTTTTTTCATCTTTTTCGTCTCACAATTTTTCAGTAGCCTAAGGCTTAATCCTGGACATGGTCACTGTGTCATACAATCCGCCGTCGAGGGTCACACCCTGGGTTCAGTATGACAAATCTTTAATTTTTGCGTTTTCTTTTTATAGCCTACTTCACTCTAACAAAAAATCCCCAATTCCCTCTCCCTTCACCCCCCACCGGTAACTGACCCCGAAAAACGAAGGTTTCGTACATTTTTATTGCGTCTCAATACTTATAATACTGAAGAAATAACAGAATCATTCATTATTTAGAGGCGAAAGCCTTTTCTCTTGCTTTGTATTATTATTTAGATACAAGAGAAATCTTACATGTCAACACGTCAGTCGGGTGCTATTAAACGTGTCACACAATCTCAGGATTTTCAAGTCCATGATCATTCTTATGTCAAGGGTTCTGCTTATAGATGATCAGAACAAACCCACGAAAAGGCAAATTCTATATTTCGTCCTCTGAATCAGCCTGCAAGTGCCATATGAGCTTCCGGCTCTTGTTAAAAATTACTTCCCAAATCAAAAATTATTTTGTACTTTTTATAATCTTCTCTCTTCATATTTTGTCGACCTTTTTATCTCTACCATTTCATGATTTTCGGCCAAAAGTTATTTGCCCATCTTTGAATGAAAATTAACCCATATTTACAGGCCTGCTGAAGAATATGCCTTGGTTCCGGCAGCAAAGAAGACGAACAATCAACTGGCAGTTGTGTCAGATAGGAACAAGCAAGTTCAACGTTCTGGGCCTCCCCGTACGTCAAGCCTTCAAGCACCAATCATGCTTCTCACTGGCCATGGTGGGGACATCTTCTGTGGAAAGTTTCACCCTGACGGTACCATGTTTGCTAGTGCTGGATTTGATCGACAAATTTTCTTGTGGAATGTCTATGGGGACTGTGAAAACTATGCTGTAATGTCAGGTTTGTAATGTACAACTGCAACAATTTGAATGGCCAGTTGGGGCCTATATCTTTTTATACCTTTTTTCGAACAGGTATGTAATGCATATCCTCCGATGGTCCACGGTCAGTTATATTACAATAATCTTCACACAGAAAGTTATCGGTAGATATGGAAGGATGATATAAGTTATATCAGGCTCCAGAGAGGATGACATAAGTCAAATCAGCTTCCAGAGAAGAAGATATATGTCACCCCTTCCAGAGAGGATGATGAAAGTCATATCAGCCCCCACAGAGGATGGTATAACTCGTAGCCTCCAGAGAGGATGATAAACCTCCATCATCACCTTCATCTCTGTTGATATCGGAATGACAACCTCGCTGGCCATTGACGCCTTCGGCTCCGATAGGTTATTTTCAATGACGGACTCGTTGTTATTTTCCGATATTAACCTCGATATACAGAGGCGTAACGTATGTGGGGGGGGGGGGGGGCGCCCTTCACCGCACCCAATGTTGTTGGCGCGGTACAACAAAGTTCTTACAAACTCCTTAAATACGTTGTAGGAAAAAAACAGTATATTTTACATAACAGTCCATTTGTCATACAAACAACAGTCGATTTTTCCGAAAAACTAGTCGGTAAAAATTACCCGCCAGTCAGGAAATACCCTAGTCCTTCCCGAACAGTAATTCCTAGTAGTCCTAGTAAGAGGTGCTAGCTGCATAGTATCCCTCGAGCCTTACTCATTTTCATCGGGGCCAGACGTCCTGCCCATCCATCCTGTGTGGCATCATTAAAAACAAAAAAAATTCTATGGGTTGTGTATTTGTTATTATTTTTATCTTATTTCCTGTTTTCCATTGTTTCCCTCAACACTTCGCGATTTCAGTCTCCCCACGGTGTAAGGTCACTGTCTTCTTCTGGCCTCGGCGCTTTTCTCGCCGAGTCCCTTGTCGAACTGGGTCACTAGCCCTCCCTTTCCAGGTCACACCGGAGCCATCTTAGATCTACAGTTCAACATCGATGGATCCATGATGGCCACTGCGAGCACTGACAAGATTGTCTCTCTTTGGGATCCTAACACGGGTGCACGTCTTAAAAAGCTTAAAGGGCACACCGCCTTCGTGAATTCGTGCCACTTGTCACGCCGAGGAGTGCAAATGGTGTGCAGCGGTGCAGACGACTGCACTGTCCGCATCTGGGACGCACGACGGAAAGGAGAGTGCCACAACTTGAATGCTAGCTACCCAGTAACCACAGTGAGTTTTAACGACTCCGCAGAGTGTGTTATAACAGCTGGGGTGGATAACGACATCAAAGTTTGGGACTTGAGAAAGAAAGCTGTCCTGTACAAACTACAAGCACATACTGATACAGTAACGGGGATATCCCTAAGCCCGGACGGGAATCTACTGCTTTCGAATTCCATGGATGGTACGCTGCGAATCTGGGACGTAAGACCATATGCCCCCCACGAGCGGTGTTTGAAGACTCTAGGTGGCCATCAGCACAACTTCGAGAAGAATCTACTCCGCTGCTCGTGGTCGCCAGATGGAAGCAAGGTCGCGGCAGGGTCTGCGGATCGCTTAGTGTATGTGTGGGATACATTTGTAAGGAGGGTTCTATACAGGCTGCCGGGACATAACGGTAGTGTGAATGACGTCCAGTTTCACCCGAAAGAACCCATCATTTCGTCGGTCTCAAGTGATAAGAACATTTATTTCGGTGAAATTGAACTGTAAGCAATCTTGATATTTCAGATTTTTGTATAAAAGCTTTATTCGAAAATTAAAAGTTAAAAAAAAAATTAAGTAGGCACTTACGAGTGTATCATGTAGTGGAGTTTGCAGCTTTGTTGGCAGCAAAAAACTAGAATATGAACAAGAAAATATTGTAAGACTGAATTCGCTCTATTATGACAGTCTAATATCTAAATATTCCTTCAGCCTAAGCTGACTGCGAATCATATTGAATGGTGCAAAATCGAGACGTCAGCTGAATTTTATTGGAGCTATATTTCGGCCCTTTTTGGCAAAGGTCCTATTTAGGCTCAAAACCGCTCACGTTGGAAAAACGAACTTGTGGGAAACACTTGGCAATGGTCTAGTGTTTCCCACAAGTTCGTTTTTCCAACTTGAGCGGTTTTGAACATGAAGAGGACCCTTGCAAAGAAAGGCCGAAATATAACTCCAATAAAATTCAGCTGACGTATCCGTTTTGCACTATCAAATATAATAGTCTAATATCTATATATCTTCGTCATTATAAGAGTCTCCAGTGACGCAAACATGTTTCATTTCCCTCCGGGCGTTCTTAGTGAGATCTGCAGTGTCCGCCCCCCCTTAGTGAAAAACATTCTTTAGTGTGCAAAATACTTTGTTTGTAACGATAAAACAATCGGTGTTACATGTACTGTCTGACTTCCACTATTGGATATTCCTTCAGCCCAAGCTGACTGCGAATCATATTTGAACGTTCAAAACGGATAAGTCAACGGATTTAACTACTGATTCTATTGCACTCGAAACATATGCTAGCGGGTGTGGAAGGCATGAGCCGGGGAACAGAAATCCTATTCCTATTGACGGGGTTGGCGCCGGGAAACATGAAAGACGTTGACATTAACTACATTCTACGGTGACATATACTACAAGATCGACGAAAAATCTCATGTGGACGGGGAAAGGCGTCGCCATAATCTGTGGACGCCTGATGAGATTACTACCGAGGATCAAAACAAACCCGAAAACTAACTCGGCCCCTCTCGCCCCCGCGGCTCCCAGATCTGCTAATGGTGTATCTACGACTCGTGTCCTTCCCAATCCATCCACATCAAGCATACTACAAGGTTTCCAGCATCCCCCTCAAGCTCGACCGACAGTGGTTCAAGGAGTCTGGCGAAGATCGAATATCTATCTACAAAACCCATTTGTCTGGATTAGATATTACAGTTTTGGGATCCCATCGAAACCTTTGTCTTGTTCGAAAGCGAATTCGTGAGAACCCTCAAATCTTTCTCAATTTAAGCGCAGCCTGCATGGAACATTTTACTCTGCGCATTGAAATGTCATAATTACTATAACCAAATGTTTTTTTAGAATTTTCTCTTCGTTACCTTATTTTAATTTCCAGATTCAAGGCAAATGCAACCTGCCAGGTGCTAATACGTACTTTAAGAGTAAAATAATAAAGTAGACATAATAACTTCTCACCTTGAGAAGCTTCCATACTTACTTTTCTCAAGCATCCCACTATTTGACCAAAAGCGCTCACAACCTGCAGACGATTCGCCAGCCAATCGGGAAGGGCGCTTCTCACATTCCCACGCTCATAGCGCTGATCTACCAATAGGATGGAAGCATAATCGCTCTGATGCCTTATGGCGCGCCCGATTGACTGATTCACAGCCTTCATACAGAGAGCTTCGTAGAACTGCTGGCCCGCGGAGCGATTGTCACCCCCTTTCGGCTGAAAAATAATTGGTAGATAAGGTAACAGTAAATGACCAGTAGAACAGGAACTAAGCTACCAGACAAATATTCCTTGAGCCCAAGCTGACTTTGAATATAAACGACCAGTTTACAACCTCACTGCCTGGCTGCAAGAAAATCGGCGGAGGCCAACGTGAAACGTTGCTGATCAACATCAAAGAAGACCTCGAACTCATCGAACGTTCCCGCCATCACGCGAGGAGGTTGAGTCCCTCCCGTCTCCAACTCTCAATACCCTTCGTGAGAGAAGACAGTCATGGTACGTGTCAAGTCGGGAGTGGTAAGGCTGTAGTCTATGCAGGAACTGACGGTGGTACGAAAGTATAAACATGTAATGCACACAGTAAGTACAAAGATGTTAAGTATACGCGAATCTGATTTAGTCTGACGTAAAGATGCTTCCGGCTTGTATAAATATGTCAGGCTCTATTCAGGACAAGGCTAGAGGCACGTACTCCGTGGGTGAACCTGTGTCCTGGATCTCTGTGAAGGTAAACAACCCTGATAGTACAACTTGATCCGATAGCTGCAAACGCGGGGGACAGCTGCACAGTTTTCGTCCTGTCACAAGTACAAGTAAGTAAAAGCCGCCTTCGATTTAGCCTTGTCTCGGTCCTGTCACAGTCCTTTCAGCCAAATGCCGTTTTATTTATCTGCATTGTCCCTTAATGCCGTTTTATTTATTTCTGACAACTGACAATTGTCAGTCCCCTAGCAGAGAGAACGCCGAGAATGATGACATGCTCTCGGAGCCAGTTTCGGTCCTGTCTCGGGTGGATTTCTCGACTGTGTTTTATTTGCGGTGCTTGTCCGTTGAGTCATTCCCCAGACAGGGATAAATAAAACGACTTTAAACCGTGACAAGGCAGTAACAAGAAGACAAGAGGCGTATTCTCGCCGTTCCCCGAGGACTCCTCGGGGAATCGAAGGAAACCGCGAGAATAGAGGGACTCGCTCCATGTAGACTACGCATACAGAAAAAGCGAGAACACGGGGAACGCTTCCAAAATGGATTTTCTTCTAAAAATAAATATGTAGTTGAAGAAATTAGTCTAGATCCACTTTGTTTTTGGTTTTGTTTATTCTGACTGTCTTTAATTAATTTTAAATTGCACCAACAGCAAAAACTGATTCCCCTCCGAATCTGGAAGGGAGTCCTTCTTGATGATGATGATGATAGTCAGAGCCTTCCCCGTCCATGGGGACTCGCGAGAATACGGGGAGTGAGGCCCCAGGACAGACAAAAACGCGGGGACTCTTCAAGTCGAGTCCTCGGGGAACGGCAAAGAATCAGCCTAAGGAGGACTCAAATCGAACGCAGCTTAAGTACTGTCCATTCGCTTCACGATTTGGACCTATTTCTCCTCGCGATCCTCCTCGCAATTCTGCTATTTCGCGTTTTTTCTGCTACTGAAATGAAGCAAATTCTCCATTTCATGCGTTTTTGTCAAACAAGAGAACGGGGAAAGCTTCGCAGTTCTTAAGAATCGAAAAGTTGCTTCGATAGTCACTTCTCGATTCTTGTTCTCCATAGTCCTTCCTCATTCGTCAACAAAGGGCGGATGTTCAATACGTATTAACAGGTACTAACATGTGGATAAATTGGTGTTTTTGTCAAAACCGAGACGAGAAAAACGCTAAATTCTGAGAGAGTTAAGAAATTAGAAGCGAGAAGGGGGATCTGGGATAAAACTCAACTATTGCCTCGTCAACGTAAAAGAAATATCTAAAGAGGTAACTCTTCTAATTGAAGTGTCTGGCATGGTCTGTTATAGTCTCGTCTGGTGTGGCCTGTCTAGCCTGGTCTAATATGGTTTCAGCATTCAATGATGTCTAACTATTCGTTAACTGTATCTTCTAGCTTTTGGCGACAAGCCATAGAACGCTTCCACTTTACCGATTTCGAGAAAGAGGAGACTAGGCGCAAAAAATAGACGAATGAAGAACCAAGAAAATGTTAAGAAAGGAGAAAACGTAACTTCAAAAAGGGGGAAATCCAGCTTTACGTTTTTATGGCACTTGCCCTTCGGCCAAGTGCCATATAGCGATTGTAATTTCTGTCCGTCAGTCGGTCTGTCGGTCCCGGTTTTGCTAGTTCGGGCACTTCCAGATAAGCTAGGACGATGAAACTTGGCAGGCATATCAGGGACTGGACCAGATTAAATAAGAAATAGTTGCTTCCCTGATCCGACCATCTGGAGGGGAGTGGAGGGAGGGGGAATACGGAAAAATTAGGAAAACTTAAATATTTTTAGATTACGAACGGGTAATCGGATCTTAATGAAACTTGATATATGGAAGGACGTCATGTCTCAGACGCTCCATTTTAAATTCAGACCGGATCCGGTGACATTGGGGGGAGTTGGAGGGGGAAACCGGAAATTTTTGAAAACACTTAGAGTGAAGGGATCCGGATGAAACTTGGTGGAAAGAACAAGCAGAAGTCCTAGATACGTGACGGATATAACCGGAATGGATCCGCTCACTTTGGGGGAGTTGGGGGGGGGGAGAAGTCCGAATTTCTAGTGATCCCGCGAGTTTGGTGCTTCCTGATGTGCTGGGACGCTGAAGATTGGCAGGCATGTCAGGGACCCGACCAGATTAAATAGGAAATAGACATTTCCCCGATCCGACCATCTGGGAGGGGGAGTGGAGGGAGGGGGAAGCCAAAATTTGAGGTATTTTTATCTTGCGAACGAGTGATCGGATCTTGATGTCTCAGACGTCCTACAATAAATCCGGACCGGATCCGATGACACTGGGGGGAGTTGGAGGAGGGAACCGGAAATCTTGAGAAACGCTTAGAGTAGAGGGATCGGGATGAAACTTGGTGGAAGAACAAGCACAAGTCCTAGATACGTCATTGATATAAGCGGACCAGATCCGGGCACTCTGGGGCAGTTGGGGGGGGGGGTCCGGATTTCTAGCGATCCCGCGAGTTCGGCATACTTCCTGATGTGCTAGGGCGATGAAACTTGGCAGGTATGTCAGGGACCCGAACAGGTTCACTTGAGAACAGCCGTTTCTCCGATCCGACCATAGTGGGGGGGAGAGGATGGATGGGGAGTCCGGAATCTAGTGGCGTGTATAACTTTTGAACGGGTGATCGGATTTGAATGAAACTTGTATGGTGGAAAGAGCTATCGCCTCGGATGTTCAGTGTTAAGTCCGGGTCGGGTCGGGTTATACCTATACCTAGATCCGAATTTGAAGGAGCCAGATGGTTTCGGGGCTCTGTGGGGGGGGGGGGTAGAGGGGGTTTCCTGGAATACCGGTAGTCGGGGGTCAGAATAGTTCCAGAAGTACTAAGACAATGAAACTTTGCAGGCATATTAGCGACCCGACTTAATTGACTTATTTATTTAAACTAGGATACGACCAACTAGGGTCAAACAAATGGGTGATAAGAATCGATGGCCTCGACATGTAAAAGATGCGTTCGAACAAATGCGACCACGGTTGGGGGAATTGGGGGGGGGGGGGGGGACTTTTGACATGCACAGAAAACAAACGAATGGCCCGAATGAGATGCAAGTTCGACAGTGCCGAGTTTATGCGGCCTAGATTTGTTATTTGGCGTCCGGGCCGGATGCGGCCAAGGTAGGGGGGGGGGGGGGGGTACTGGAAACTTGCAGATCGGCTATGCTCCAATTTCAGTGAAACTTGATGGACAGGAAGGGGGAATTAGGAGATATTACGTTTATGTTTTCAAGTCCTGTTCGGCCACAGTGGGGGGAATTGGAGGGAGATTGCCGGAAACTGTGAGGCTCGCATAGGAGTCAAACGAGTGCATCAGTTTAAATGAAACACAGAACTTAGAGAGAGCATATACCCTAGATGACATATTTTGGGCCAGGATCCGGATCCGACAACGTTGGTGGGCGGAGGGGGTACCATAATTTTCCAAAAATGCTCAGATTCGACCGAAACTTGATAGGTGGTGTAAAAGAAGATACTTTAGATGATCCATTTTTTTAGTCCGAACCAGATTCGGCCACGGTAGGGGGAGATGGAGGGAGTACCGGAAATATTGTAGCACGTCTAGGGATCAAGCTAGTGGATTTATTAGGCTGAAACTTGGAAGTTTGAACAGTCATGTGCATTTGATAATCGAGACGATGCCGGAACTGCTCAGAAGTGAGTGAAACAAAATATCCTACTTCTATTTCCGAACCGCATTTTTGGATGGCGAGTTTATTTTGTCACGTTCTCATCTACTTTCTTGTACTGCCTACTCGTGACAAGTGCCATATGAGCTCGTAGCTCTCGTTATTATTTTCTCACTCTGAAATAAGTCAAACACAAGCTGTCATGACTCATGATACACTCTGATCATGCATCTTTCATATCATTCTGAATTTCTGAAAGGGTAAAACTCATACTTTGCACACATGGAATCCGCTAGCAAGGAGCGTCAAGGCATCCAACATGGGTCTACTTCTTCTGGCAGGGTCTACTTCTTGTGGCACGCACAAATTTCGAACGAGTAGTTCTTCCTGAGTGAACCTTGACAGTTGGCAATGTTGGTACTTAGAAGTTCGATGTTTATGTTCGGATAGGATCCGACCACTGTGCGTCGAGCTTGAGGGGGGTGCTGGAAATCTTGTGGTATGCTTGATGTGGATGGATTGGGAAGGACATGAGTCGTAGATACAGCATTAACAGATCTGGGAACTGCGGGGCGAGAGGGGCGGAGGTAGAGGGGGATCCCAGAAATCTTGTAACTCTCGATCCCGATCCGGATGGAGCTTTACAATTAAATGAAATACTTTACACTTAAAGGACCCCTCTTGCTTATTCTGCCATTTATAATATATATAGCTCCCTTACTGAGTTATAAGTTTGTATATTCCCCACCTTTCTCCATTGTTTCTTTTGTCCCCACAAATTTTTAACGTGCCCAGTTTTACCCATCACAGACACAAAGTTTGCCGAAATATCCGACGAGCTCTTTCACACCCAAGGACATGAGTTTTTATGGCACTTGCCCTTCGGCCAAGTGCCATATAGCGATCGCAATTTCTGTCCGTCCGTCGGTCTGTCGGTCTGTCCAGGTTTTGCTAGTTCGGGCACTTCCACATAAGCTAGGACGATAAAACTTGGCAGGCGTATGATTAAGTTGGAAATAGTCACTTCCCCCATCCGAGCACCGTGGGGGGAGTGGAGGGAGGGGGAATCCGGAATCTTGAGGTATTTATAACTTTTGAACGGGTGATCGGATCTCGATGAAACTTGATATTTGGAAAGACCTCATGCCTCAGACAACCCATTTAAAATCCGGACCGGATCCAGTGACTTTTGGGGGGGGGGGAGGGGGCAACCGGAAATCTTGGGAAACGCTATGAGTGGAGGGATCGAGATGAAACTTGGTGGGAAGACATCTAACAAACACTAGATACATCATTGACATAACCGAGCCGAATCGGGTACTGTGGGGGGAGTGGAGGGAGGGGGAATCCGGAATCTTGAGGTATTTATAACTTCTGAACGGGTCATCGGATCTTGATAACTTGATATTTGGAAAGGCCTCATGCCTCAGACGACCCACTTAAAATCCGGACCGGATCCGGTGACTTTTGGGGGGAGCTGGAGGAGGCAACCGGAAATCTTGGGAAACGCTATGAGTGGAGGGATCGAGATGAAACTTGGTGGGAAGACACCTAGAAAACACTAGATACGTCATTGACATGACCGAGCCGATTCGGGCACTGTCGGGGGAGTGGAGGGAGGGGGAATCCGGAATATTGAGGTATTTATAACTTTTGAACGGGTGACCGGATCTCGATGAAACTTGATATTTGGAACGACCTCATGCCTCAGACGACCCACTTAAAATCCGGACCGGATCCGGTGACTTTTGGGGGGAGCTGAAGGGGGCAAACGGAAATCTTGGGAAACGCTATGAGTGGAGGGATCGAGATGAAACTTGGTGGGAAGACACCTAGCAAACACTAGATACATCATTGACATAACCGAGCCGATTCGGGCACTGTGGGGGGAGTGGAGGGAGGGGGAATCCGGAATCTTGAGGTATTTATAACTTTTGAACGGGTGATCGGATCTCGATGGAACTTGATATTTGGAAAGACCTCATGCCCAGACGACCCACTTAAAATCCGGACCGGATCCGGTGACTTTTGGGGGGAGCTGGAGGGGGCAACCGGAAATCTTGGGAAACGCTATGAGTGGAGGGATCGAGATTAAACTTGGTGGGAAGACACCTAGCAAAGACTAGATACATCATTGACATGACCGAGCCGATTCGGGCACTATCGGGGGAGTGGAGGGAGGGGGAATCCGGAATCTTGAGGTATTTATAACTTTTGAACGGGTGACCGGATCTCGATGAAACTTGATATTTGGAAAGACCTCATGCCTCAGACGACCCACTTAAAATTCGGACCGGATCCGGTGACTTTTGGGGGGAGCTGGAGGGGGCAACCGGAAATATTGGAAAACGCTATGAATGAAGGGATCGAGATGAAACTTGGTGGGAAGACACCTAGCAAACACTAGATATATCATTGACTTAACCCAGCCGTGCCTACTCGTAACAAGTGCCATATGAGCTCGTAGCTCTTGTTTCTTCTTTTATTCGCTTATTGCGTATTCTCGCTGTTCCCAGAGGACTCCTCGGAGAATAAAAGGGAACGACGAGAATAGAGGGAGTCACTCCACGCGGACACCGCGGACAGAAACAGCGAGAAAACGGGGAATGCTTCCAACATGGATTTCGTTCGAAAAATAGATATGCAGTTGACGAAATTAGTATGGAGCCAATTTATTTTTGGTGTTATTTATTCTGATTATTTTTAATTAATTTTCCATTGCCCCAGCACCAGCAAAAACTGATTCCCCTCCGAATCTGAAAAGGAGTCCTTTTTTATGATGGTCATGATTATCAGAGCATTCCCCGTCCGTGGGGACTCGCGAGAATACGTCCCCGGGACAAACAAAAACGCTGGGACTCGTCAAGTAGAGTCCGCGGGGAAAGACGAGAGTACGCATTTAGTATTCCCAGTTTTCAAATACTTTGGGCCCAGCTGCCGCGTCGAAGCAGGACGGCTGGATAGAGTTGACAGGCGCCAACAAGAAATCGCTAAATACAGATGGAAAGTAATGGTATTTTCGAAAAAGTTTTTTTCTGATGCATTTCACACTGAAAAGATCATTTCTAGCAAGAGTTGAGCTTTAAAGGACACCTGAATGAAGAGTACCAAGTATCATCCCTATCTGTATGACTTCTGTTAACATTGGCTGCAGAAAACCCAATCCAAATACGAAATAGTGTTTCCGATTCCAAGCTATGATTTTTGCTCCATTTTGCATCTGTCCTTATTTGAGTGCCGAACCATTTTAGAAATGAACAAATATCTCCAATCAACCCTCCTTCTGGAATATTTTTTAACCAGTTAAGCCCAAACGCATATGTAGAAGAAATTCCAATACGATCCTGCCAGCGCTGTACAAGATTTGAATGAATTGCGCTCTTTGTCTTGGAGTCTGCATGATATGATATGATATGATATATTTGCTTAGAGCCCGAGGGCCATCGCATACAAAACAAAATACAAACCAAATAAAAAACAAACATCAACTCTTCTGGTAAATCTTAACTACAAAAACTCTTCTCTATGCTTCCAGCCTATCCGCAAAAACCTTCCAAGCTGCCTAACCCCAAACAAACTTTTATCCTTGAACTTTTCCACCAACCAACCTTCCCCGAAATTTTGCTCCCCAAATATTTCAACTCTCAAATCCTTCAATTCCACACATTCGCACATAAAATGAAACAAATTCTCGTCCACACAACCACACATTGGGCAGAAGTAAAGACCACTAGACCTCCCCTTTACACTTCCCATATATTTTCTCCGAATCCCCAGGGGGAGGCTATCACTACGAGCGCTAACAATCAATTTTAATTCCTCCGAAGATAACCCTCCCTTAAAAAACATTTCTAAACCCCAACACTCTTTGGCCTTGGCGTAAAGGTACATCGATGATTTAGAATCCTTCTCATGGTGCCATTTTTGGATTTCTTGGTCTTGTAGGACCCGTTGAACCACCTTACTTACCTCGCCTTCCGTGGCCCCTGGACCCTCGCCTTCACACCACTTATCAGATATCCCGCATTGGTCAAGGATACTTTTTATCTGGAGTGGCCATGAATCACCTGAAGTGTCTCTAAGAGCCTCTAAATACGCAGCTTTTAAAGGTCTAATTCTAGGTAAACTAATTATTTTTTCCCAAAATCTTACCATCCGGACAAGCCTACTGCTACGTAACGAAAATAATCCTAGATCACCTTTTAAAACTAAATTGCAACTCTTCTCTGATAACCCTATAACTCGTTTAAAATATCTATTTTGTACCACTTCTAACCTAGCACCTGCGTTAAAACCCCACAACTCGGCCCCATAATGCATGCACGATGTGACTTTCGTATTAAAAATTTCTTTATGAAACTTCATGTCCTTAATATCTTTCAAATTACTACGCAGAATACCGTTTACACATCTGTTTCCCTTTACCAAAACACTGGCTACGTGCTTACCAAACTTACCATTCGATGTTAATTTAACCCCCAAATAAATAAATGATTCCTTTATCTCAATATCTTTACCATCCAAACTTACCCTGTCCTTATTAATAATTTTCCCCCCCTTACGGAAAACCATCATTACTGTTTTATCAGCATTTAAAGTTAACTTTTTCTTGCTTAAATATTCATTCACAAATTCCAACAAAGACTGGAGATTTTCCTTTGATTCCGCCACCAAAACTATATCGTCGGCGAAAAGTAACATGCAAAGCTCTACCACATCAACAGAAACCATGGGTGCCATTTTATTTCTCAAAAATACTGACAAATCATTAATATATAAAGAAAAAAGCTTAGGGGAAAGCGTGCATCCCTGCTTCAAACCCATTTTAGACACAAAACTTTTCGACAATTTCCCTGCCACCCGCACTACCAACTTCACGCTTCTATACATTTGAACCAACACAAATACAAATGGGGAGGGGAGGCCCATATCCAATAAACACACCATCAACAATTCTCTGTCGACATTATCGAAAGCTCCCCTAACATCCAAAAAAGCAACGAATAACTTCCCTCCTCTCCGACTTGTATACTTACGAGCAAGAACACTTAAAATAAAAATTTGGTCAATCGTGCTATAACCCTTCCTAAGGGAAGGGAAGGCAAACCTCCAGAAACGAACATCCTTATTTTGAAAACGTCACGCTCAGGAGAAGAATGCTCTCCGTGGCCATGTCTGTAAAGGCATTCTCCATGGTGTATTCAAGTATGGTTTCATTGTTCAGGTGTCCTTTAAATGAAATAAATTGCACTCACCACAGTTCTATCGAGGAATGCCATTTTTTCCTTGAGCTCCGGCGACTCTAAATTCGGGTAGGGCAACCCCACGACTATCACACACCTTCCAAGATCATCACTGAAGTTTATTCCTTCGCTCATTTTTCCTCCGACGACACTCAGAAGGATCGCCCCCGTGAGAGAAGCGTCTGCTTTCGAAGAAGAAGAAGAAGTAATGCATTTGGAGTAGCTGCTCAGAACGGATTCCATTTCAGACGACTTCTTCGGTTCCCGAAATACCTACAAAAGTAAGCCAGTAAGGACTAAGGACACAGAGGGGAAAAGTTGCACCTTCTGACTTTCCCATTTCTCTCATCAACAAATCAATCATTTATTAATACCAAATTATCCACTAGATAGCATAGGCTGACGACAAAGTAATAGTTACACTGTAAAACAAAATCTTGCAGTATTTGCTACTGGGATTAATCTTGTCTTTATTGAGATAAGATTACCCCTAATTCGGATTAATTTTAACCCAGGAGAGATAAGGTTAATCCCAGTAGCAAATACTGCATCCTTATTCGGAGAAACTTTTTACCGTGTATACACAATTGGTTTGCAGTACAGGCGTCTTCTCGCCCATCCCCGGGGAAGGGGGTGACGAGAAAACTCCCAAGACGGAAAACAACGAGAGCATGGGGAATGCCTCCGCATGAATTTCGTAAAAAAAATGTTATCAGTCAACTTTTTTTGTACTTAATTTTTTTTTTTATAGCATAGCCTACATAAAACAAGATTGACTTTGCTCAAATAAGTCTTATCCCATGAAGAAACTCAATAAAAATATCACCATCATCATCAATAAACATCCCAGAGCTTCCTCCCATCCTATAACATCTGATTTTAAAGAGGTTTCGATGGGATCCCAAAGAGGAATATTTACTGGACTTCTTCATCCAGACTATCGGTTCTTATAAATTTTCAGATCCATTAGGTAACTCCTGTCTGACTTTTTTTTTCTTCAGAATTCCCGGTTTTCACCGGATTCCGTGGACAGGAACAACTAAGCAGGAAAATTAGGAGCAAGATTGATTCTTCATGTCAGTTGATCCTACTATCGACACTCTAAGCCGCTTGATCAAGCAATTACCGAAACTCTGGGTTTTGCCGGATTCCGGTCTCATGTCAGTCCGGCAGGAAAACAAGAGCTACGAGCTCATATGGCACTTGTACGAGTAGGCTGTACAAGAAAGTAGATGAGAACGTCACAAAATACACCCGCCATCCAAGGTTCGGAAATAGAAATAGGATATTTAGTTTCACTCATTTCTGAGCAGTTCCGGCATCGTCTCGATTGTCTGTAGCAAATGCACATGACTGTTCAAACTTTCATCCCAATAAATCCATTTGTTTGATCCCTAGACGTGCTACACGATTTCCGGTACTCACTCTATCTCCACCTACCTTTGCCGAATCCGGCCCGGACGCCAAATAACAAATCTAGGCCGCATAAACTCGGCACAGTCGAGTTTGCATCTCATTCGGTCCATCCGTTTGGATTTTGTGCATGTCAAAAGTCCCCCCACCCCCAATTCCCCTAATCGTGGTCGCATATGGTTCGAACGCATGTTTTACATGTCGAGGCCATCGATTCGTATCACCCATGAAGTTTCACTCGAATCAGACCACTCGTTCGCAATTTATAGAAGTCAATTTCCATATTTCTCTTCTCTTGCTCCCCAAAAAATGCTCGGATCTAGGAACGGAAGTTTCCGGGGGTATGTTGTGTCAGGTTCTTAAGTCAAGATAATTCGGGTCGCTAATATGCCTGCAAAGTTTCGTTGTCGTTTTACATCTGGAACTATTCTAACTCACGACTACCGGAATTCCAGGAAACCCTCTCCAACTCCCCCCACAGAACCCCGAAACCATCTGGCTCCGTCAATTTCATCTAGGCCCAATACTTGTTCCATCCATTAAGTTTCGTCCCAATCCCTCTGCTTTTAGAGTTTCTAGAGTTTTCCACCCCCCCCCAATCCCCACAGGTATCGGACCCGACCCGGACGTGACACTGATCGTCCGAGGCGATAGCTCACCAGACAAGTTTCATTCAAATCCGATCCCCCGTTCAAAAGTTATGCACGCCACTAGATTCCGGACTCCCCATCCACCCACTCCCCCCACGATGGTCGGGTCGGGGAAATGGCTGTTCTCAAGTCAATCTGTTCGGATCCCTGACATACCTGCCAAGTTTCATCGCCCTAGGACATCAGGAAGTATGCCGAACTCGCGGGATCGCTAGAAATCCGGACCCCCACCCCAACTCCCCCACAGTGCCCTGATCCTGTCCGGTTATGTCAATGACGTTTCTAGGATTTGTGCTTGTTTTTCCCACCAAGTTTCATCCCGATCCCTCCACTTTAAGCGTTTCTCAAAATATCCGGTTCCCTCCTCCAACTCCCCCCAGTGTCATCGGATCCGGCCCGGATTTAAAGTGAGATGTCTGAGACACGAGTTCATCGTAAATATCAATTTTCATCAAGATCCGATCACCCGTTCGCAAGCTAAAAATACCTCAAATTTTGGCTTCACCCTCCCTCCACTCCCCCCCCCAGATGGTCGAATCGGGGAATTGACGATTTCCTATTTAATCTGGTCAGGTCCCAGACATGCCTGTCAATTTCCATCGTCCCAGCACATCAGGAAGCACGTAACTCGCGGGATCACTAAAAATTTGGACTTCTCCCCCCCCCCCAACTCCCCCAAAGTGAGCGGATCCGTTCCGGCTATATCAGTCACGTATCTAGGACTTTTGCTTGTACTTTCCACCAAGTTTCATCCGGATCCCTCCACTCTAAGTGTTTTCCAAGATTTCCGGTTTCCCCCTCCAACTCCCCCCAGTGTCACCGGATCCGGTCTGGATTTAAAATGGAGGGTCTGAGACACGAAGTCCTTCCATATATCAAGTTTCATTAAGATCCGATCACCCGTTCGTAAGCTAAAAATATCTCATTTTTCCTATTTTTTCCGGATTCCTCCTCCCTCCACTCCCCTCCAGATAGTCAGATCGAGAAAATGACAATTTCTATTTTAATCTGGTCCAGCTCCTGATATGCCTGCCAAGTTTCATCGTCCTAGCTTATCTGGAAGTGCCCGAACTAGCAAAACCGGGACCGACAGACCGACAGACCGACTGACGGACAGAAATTACAATCGCTATATGGCACTTGAGTAAGCTCAAGTGCCATACTAAAGGAAGTATCCTGATTCCAGCGTGTTTTGACCCCTATTTTGACGCTCGAGCCGACATCAGACAAAACCATTGTAAGAAAAAAATCTTTTTTTGGCCGGGTTCCGGACGGACTACTTGCCTGGCACGAAAAAAACTTCAGATATAGATTCAACATGTAGTTCCATCTGTATATCGAATCTCTAATCGACATCATACAAACTTTTACTGCTGCAAAATTTACGGTTTTGACCCGAGTGAGGATGAACTACTTATCTGGCTAAACAACTAAGCTCAAATACGGATTAAGCACATTTCCTTACCTTTTACCGAACCTCTGATCGATTTTACTTCTACCAATTTTTCCGGTTTTAGCCGGATTCCGGACGAACTACTTGTCCGGCAAGAAAAATTAAGTTTCAGATACAGATTCAGCATGTCTCCTTATCCCTAAATCAACTATCCTATTAGCTTCTCAACATATTTCCTCCTTAGTTTGAAACCCCTCCCACATCACTAAATACAGGCCCATCTACGAACTTGACCTGTACTTTGACCCAAAGGATCGTCACACCAAGTTTGAACAAAACAACTCAACCAATTCGAGAGTTGCCGTGCTACCAGACAGACAGACGGACATACGAACTTTACGAAGTCATAGGTATGCCGTCACTAACGTTCTGGAATCCCAAAAAATCTACTACACTAGTAACTCCCCAAAACGACTCCCCGCCGAATATGAAAGTGAGTCTCTTTGTGATGAACGGTGATGGTAATTGGAACATTTCCTGTTCGTGAGGACTAGTGAGAATGGGGGGGAGTGAGTCCCTGGGACACAGAAAAACGCGGGGAACGCCAAGCCATTCCCGGCGGTCCCGCGAAAACAAGTGTGGCACTGTTCATGTGTAAATATTCACAACAAAACTTAACCAGCTCTGATCTCGCACATCCTCGGGCCTTCATTTCTCTCCTCCATATTCACACGATTTTACCCCATGAGAGGTCGCAGCCTAACCGATGGACACGGAAAGGGGCATACACAAAATCATTTAATGTGTTTACTGTGAGACTGAATTATTGACGTTTGGAAACTTTTTCTTGATTGCACAATCTTAATGTCTTAGTAGAGGGGGCATAGACTTGTAGGTATTTTTTACATATCACATTGTTAATCTTTGACAAAAAAAGGAGTCTCGCACCCTAGCTGTCGGGCTCAGCCTACTCTCGGTTTTCGTAACACCACCCCCTTACCCCCCTGTTTATGTGCCAGTACCCCAGTTCAACCCTCATGCACCGAACTACAACCTACCGATCCTTTGTCGTCCCCCTCCGCTGCCAGCTATCAGCAGCCCGAATCCCTATGCTATACTGACCCAAAACCGGTCCCACCCCTCCAAGAGTTGTTCCAGTGAAATCACCTTTCCAGTATTCATTCCCCAAAGTGCTGTTATCGAACGTTCAATCTCTTTCAAATAAACTCGAGGAGTTCAAGCTTTGTTTGATTAACAACTCGATAGATAAAGCGTGCCTTACAGAGACCTGGTCATCCACAACAGCAGTGACGAACTTTGGCGGCTACGACGTGAACTTACTCCCGAGGATGAATAAGGATGGTCACCCACGGTGGAGGGGTAGGGATCGTGTGCCGATCGACGATTCCCAACCGTTCACTGGAAACCCGGGTCCCCCGAAACCATGATTTCGAGGTCTTATGGTTGTGGCCAAGGCCAAGAAACCTTCCCAAAGAAGTTTCATCGATAGTCATTGGAGTCGTTTACTACCCCCCGAGAGGTCCCCACAGAGAAGAACTCATTACCTATCTCCAACAGTGCACGGACTCTATTCGATCCTGCTATCCTTCCGCAGCAATAAACATTCTTGGTGATTTCAATGACATTCGACAAAGCTGGCTTTCTGATTCACTCTCATTGTGTGTGTCTGATTCACTCTCAAGTGTTGCTCTCGCAACACTTTAGTCAGCGAAGCCGAACAAAGGTTGCTGCAACACTTCAAGTTGCCCAGGTAACGTAGGTCTAGTTAATACTATTAATGTGCTAGTGTTTGTGTGTGTATAGGTATTTTAGTATTTTCTTCCTTTCTTTATTGTACTCTATTTGTTTTTGGGATCCCAAAACGTAAGTGGAGGGATACCTATGACATCGTAAAAGTTGTCCGTCTGTCTGTCCGTACGATAACTCTCGAGGGGACTGAGATATTTTGATGAAACTTGGCGGGAGGATCCTTTAGGAGTACAGGTTAAGTTAGACGATATCGGCTCTATAGCCCTATATTTGAGGGTGGGGGAGGGCTTTCAAACTAAGGGGCAAAACAAATATTTTTTAAAAGCTATTGAGATAGTTGATTTACGGGTAAGGAGACATGCTGAATTCGAATATGAAATTTATTTTCTTGCCGAACAAATAATTGACCCGGAATCCGGCCAAAAAAGGGGAATTTGTATTTGATTAAGATGTTCGATTTGCGGGTAAGAAGACATGCTCAATTTGCATATGACAATCATTTTCTCACCGGACGTATAGATCGCTCGGAATCCGGCTGAAACCGGAACATTTGTTAAGTTAAGTTAACAAGTTAAGTTTAATCTGAAGTTGATTAGAGGTAGGATGTAGGGATAAGGAGACATACTGAATTCGCTTTTGAGCTTTAGTTTATTGCCAGATAAGTAGTTTGTCCGGAATCCGGCCGAAACCAGAAGTTGGGCAGAAGTAAGTAAGGAGGAGATACGACGTAGGCTATAGGGTAAACCATATGCTGAATCCATATTTGAATAATTGACAGCGCAAAACGCATATCTGAATGTATCCGAACTTGTTGAAATTTAGCTGGCGTAGGCCTACCCGGTTTGCACTGTCAAATAAGAACTTAGTCTTCAGCGATTATTACCATTGCCCTGAACCTGTTTGTAAATTTTAAAGTAAGAATGTGTCTGTTGAAACCGAATATCTACAAGACCGAATTGTCGGGAGCAAATATTAAATTTTGGGATCTCTATTTTTTCTCTATTTTTATGAATAAAATGAACTGAACTGAACCTTTCGATTATTCCTCTGGAATTTGTGGGTAAGAAACAAATTATTACGATTATTATTGGTCGGTTGTGATTCCAAGTACTCATACCTTTTTCTTTAGACCAATCTTTTCTAGATGTCCGGACTTCGACCAGTGGTTGAAGATCTTCTGTTCGGTTTCATAGCTGGAGAAGAAGACCACGATGCCGCCTGGTATGATATTGGAAACGTTTACAATCAGTTGCCCGAGTTCATCTAGCTGCAAAGAAATACACAATCAACCTTTCTTTCGAGCGACAGAAACAGGCCTGGGAGGCTTCCGACTCCCGGATTCACCAGGTGAAAGCCTTATTTAAAGATAGGGAGTTAATCTTCACTTCTTAAAGTTTAACCAAACAGGGCCGAGTTTGAGACACGAAAGTCTTTACCCATCATTTCTTCACTTGAATAGGCTAGAAGACCCGAGCCTCGTTTTTGGTGCATGCTGCAGGTCCACTTCTCGGCCGACTCCGGACTGATTCTTTCTACATCCGTTTTTGCACTGCAGTGCTTCCGAGGAAGACGGTAGCGCTTCTCGAGAATCACAGACTTGCTCACCGACCAAGTCCGTGCTTCCCTGCAAGGTGCTGCAGCGCTACCACTTCAACCAAGAAGAAAGTGAATCCTAAAACGAATGTTGTGCAAAAGCAAAGAAGTGCTGCAGCAGCGATGCGGCAGCGTTGTTGCAACAAAAACGAGCTCCTATGTAAATGCGTTACTTCGCTAATCCGCTATTCGCGAATAATCAATTTCGTTGCATGAACTTTTTTCTTTCAGATTTGTGGTACCTCTGTGTCCTTCTATCTCTATGCTTAAAATACTTATGGTGTATTGAAACACTGCGTAAAACCCGAGCGTATTTTACGCGCGTATTTGGGCTTGAAAATATCTCTAGCAAATCGAACAAATTTATATACAAAAACGGACCGACTTCTCAAATGCGTCCGTACTGCCAGAGATCTTTTCGAGCTCAAATACGTAGGTAAAATACGCTCTGGTTTCAAAATCATAGCGGATTTACCCAGTGTTTAACTCCTGGGCTCTGACCCAGTCGAGGTTCCATCATCAGCCCCACCATCAATAATAAGAGGGCAATCCCTCCTGGGCTCCCACTCGAGGTGCCATTATCCACTCTACAAGCTCAACCAAGAAGAGGACAATTCCTCCTGGCGATCCCAGTTCAGGTGCCATAACAACATCTCAGGAGAAGATCATCCGGAAGGCGTAAAGGGTCACGCTCCCCAGCTCTTCCGATGCCATTAATGAATAGAAGAAGAAGTGTGTAAATACACCTTAGCAACTACAAAGGTAAAGGATTGCCGATATGGCCGATTTTCAGTCTTCTAGCGAGGAACATGAAATCGATTTCCGTTTCGTAGAAACACTCAAAATTTCCTGAGCTTATTCATTGAAATGCACGCTAATGCTCAAATTCAAATTCTCCGTCTCGGAGTGAGCTTTGTCTTGTCGGTCAGGAGTGCTTATTCTGAACGTCACTACTAGAACCAAGGTGACAAAAATAAGGAAACCCTTAAAGCACAACTGGCACTATTTACTGATTATGTGTCAATATTCAAAACTATTTGAATACTGCAAAACTAGGGTCTGCTGGTAACAAATTATCCACGGCTTTGGCTGGGTTAAACGTTTTCATAGGTCCATTGACTTCTAGCAAAGTCTCTGCGTAATTCAGCTAACCGATTTTACGCATCAGTAGCCTGATACGCGAACAATCTTCAGTAGAATAATGCGCATGGAAAATAGTGAATCATGGTAAGTGCAAATATTAGTGAGGTATCGTTAGCGCGCTTAGACTGTAACATATGAGATTTGGCTCTCCGGGCTTGAGAACACCTCGCAGGGCTTAAGAATGGCAAATCCATTTACGGAAGTAGGCTGGATTGGATCTTTATAACTTCTGAACTACCAAAATTTGAATTTAAAGCCTAACCATTTTTGCATCTCCACGATTGTTGTAGCTAAATTCAAACAACTTCCCAGTTGGTCCTTTCGTCACTATTAGTGGCAAAACTTGCTCCGGCGATATCACGTGACCAAATGTGAATGTTTCTATTCGCTCTCGCAGAATTCCGGCGGCACCGAAAAGTTGGTCCTCAAATTCTGAGATAGGCCGCATCGTACCACCAGCGACGACTACTGACCTCGAGAAAGAAAGACTTCATTAGACCAGATCCGATGACTGTAGGGGGGGGGGGGGGGGGGGGGGGCTAGAACAAGTTGCAAGTGAGAAAGGAATACATGTGGCAGGCGAGTTGGAGTTCTTGCACCCGATGGTAAGTTTATCTCAAAATAGCAGGTGTGAAGTTGTACGAAATTGTAGCATACAGCACGAATTGATGCTACTACATGCTTCTATGTCAAGGCCACCGTGTTACTGCATGCTACTATTAGCAAGACTGGATACTACTGCCTAAGATTGGCCCAGTCTGAGGCACAGTGAATGATAGTATTATTTACTATTGCATATCAAATTATGCAACTTTTTCGTACACTATCATACAGCTACGCAGGATACAAATTTTTCATCGGGCAGGTATGCTAGAACGATTGACGATTCCCAATATAGGAGATTTTTTTTGGCAATGGTAGGTTTCAACTTTTACCGATTGGTCGAAGAACAAGTATCCGTACTTTTATTCATTTTTGGAAAGTTACTCTATCGGTTTAACCATTACGAACCCAACACAGTAATAATTATTGACCACAACAGTTGCGTTTTTGTAGATACCATGGTATCTGATACCACGGTAACTGGATTTGCAATTGGTCGTTTTTGCAGTTATCGTGGTATCTGATAGTACAATTGCTCTGCAAAAAAGACAATTGCCGGATTTGCGCTTTTAGAAATCATCCAAAAAGAAATACTGATATCCACTGACAATAGAGTGACTTAACTTCTTTCCCACCAATTTGACAAAAAACTAGACTCTTTTGAAAGCGATGATGAAAGTAAGATGAATTTTTCAGACACCACGACCAGTTAACACGGTCCGACAGTGGTATCTGAACATCAGATACCACGGTAACTGCAAAAACGCCTTCTGACCGTGGTATCAGATACCACGGTAACTGAGAAAATGACTTTAGACCACGGTATCTGCAAAAAAACGCAACTAATATGAAAGACAACTAATATGAAAGATCTGGTAACTGTTATAAATCAATGAATCAATAAATTTATTTAATTCGTGGTTTACGCATCAGATTATTCAATTATACTAAAACAGGACTAATCTTCAATAACAATTTCAATCATTAAATCCATTCGGCGGCTCGGGCGATAGTACTGCAGACGGAAAACTAGACTCTTGTGTAATCGATGATGAAAGTGAGATGTACTTTTCAGAGACCACGATCAGTTAACACGGTCCGACCGTGGTTTCTGAATATCAGATACTACAGCAAATTGTCAGATACCACGGTAACTGCAAACACGCCTTTTGACCGGTGGTATCAGATAAAAAAGAAAATAAACTTAAGACTCCGGGTCGCTTCTTTAAGCAATAGTTTGGCTACGTTACATTGAAATAGTTGTTATCATTATGAAACATTTAGACGGTCCTCTTCAGGCTCAAGCTAGAAAATGTACTTGAAAAATCGGCTTGAGCCTGAAGAGGACCCTTGCCAAGAAGGACCGAAATATAGCTCTAATAAGATGTAGCTGACCTATCCGTTTTGAATTGTCAAATATGATTCGCAATGAGCTTGGGCTGAAGGAATATCTAAATGTTACTATCGTTATTTTTATTAGTTGTTTGATTCCTTCAAAAATGAAGAGTGACGTAAAAAGCTTTAAACACTCACATACACTTATGTAAACCTTAAACAGCTGACGAAAACCAAAAACACATTAGCCTATTAAACCTACAATCAAATACAAAAGAAAAATAAAGATCGAAACAAACAACCTCATCATGGCAATTTTTTTTTCTAAAAAAGGTTGTTATGAACAAGAATATTGTCATCCTTTTTATGAAAGTTCTGATTTTACTATTCAGAATCCCCAAAGGATTCTTCACTTTAAATTAGAAGTTATGGAAGTGTTACTCGTACAAATAGGGAAACCAAGAAGACATTTAGAGAATTTATAATGAATAACTTTCAACAAAAAAAGTTCAGAAGGACGGAAAGAAGAAAAGAAAAAAGAGGGAAAAAGAATGTGGGGAAGTGCAACAGCCATATAAACTAAGCCAAGAACATCTCTACGATACACCCCCCGTAAACGAATAACAGCACTGAATGCTCTGCTTGTTTTGTCTTGCACATGTTTTACTATTAGCCTACTGTATTAGTGTAAAAGAGAGGGATGAAGATAGATAACGTACCTAGCATCGGAAACAATATCCTTAAATTCTCCGGCTGGATTTAGCAGCAAATACTTCAAACTGGATTCATCCTTCTTGCCCAATTTCTTCAGGACTATCCTGCCGTCACTATGAACACGGCATAGAGCGTTCAGAAACCCGATGACCGACAGAATCGGCGAGCCTTGTATCCTCCTTTCTTCTACAGCTGATCCACCTAGTTCCGTGTCCTTATTAGCCACATCTTTCAGCGAGCCTGTTGTACTCCTATTCTTGTCCATTACTCCTTTCTGCGATCCCGCAGGGTGTTTTTCCTTGTTTCCCGGATTTTGGGATCCGGCAGCATCTTTGTCCTTGTTCAGTAAATCTTTGAGGCTTAGTCTCTGAACTTTGCCAACAGATGCAGGCGGGATGTAGGTTTTCAAACTGTTCAATTTCCGCGCCAGTTGAGAACGTTCTAGAAATTCGAGGATTTGGAAGAGATTAAAGTTGTCAATCCCGGCTTTTACGGCGAATTCGCTAGGCAGAAATACTTGTTGGTCTTTGGAATGGACAAAATTGCTCGTTTGCTTAAGGATTTGAATGAGCTGCCTAAGAGCTAAGAGGTTCCTTGGAGACAGACGGGTGTTGTATTTGTCCAAGTACTGGGCAACCTGGGACTGGGCTTCATCGATCTGCAAGGAATCAGATTTTAGAGATCCTACTGAAATAACTCAGAAATCGAAGTAAAAGATTGAGTTAAAGCTACTAGATATACACTAAAGTTTTTCCGAGTAAAGATTAAGGTTAACTGCAGTATTTGCTACTGGGATTAATCTTATCTCTACTGGGATAACAGTAATCCGAATTAGAGATAATCTTATTTTAGTAGAAACAAGACTAGTCCCAGTTTTTCTATTACACTGCAATCAAGGCGGTATTCATGGACAGTTAGGTGCAGTTCCTTTTTTCACGATTTTTCGGCCGATAGATGGATTGCCAAAAAAAATTTGGATTGGAAACAGCGATTTTTCTTCTTGATACGGACTAGAAATTTGTGCACTAAATACTAAATACAAAAATACAATAAATACACTAAATAATAAATACAAAAATACCCAATTAGTGCACACATTTCTAGTCTACAATCAGAAACCGTCAGGATCGGAGAGAACGAATATTTTTTCGTAATGGTGATACCCAAACAATTTTGGGAAATACTTAAGTAAAAGTACTTTAGTAATTACTCAAGTAACAAATTTCAGAAGTACTTAATACTCGTACTTAAGTAAAAAATTAAAGTACTTGAGGGTACTTAAGTACTCAAGTACTTTCATAGCGGTGAACAGTTTGATTATAACGAGGTTCAGTTCGACGTTTATGGTCTTCGCTGAACTGAATGGACATTAGGGGTCTAGTGATTCTTTCTGTGAGCTCAAAGTGGTTGTTTGAAGAATAGCTAACTATGTAGCTCTTCTTCACCAACTATGTCGCCTACAGCTGACAACATCGTAACTCATTTAACGTGCTAAAGCTGAAAATTTCCGTTCCGTAAATTTGTGGGTGGTCCCCACGCACTAATGGAAAGAGGCTTGGGACAATCCTGACTGCTGGAGAATTTGTCTTCATGATGTTCGACACCGGTATAATAGAGAATACAGGAAAGAAAACTGAGTAGGTGTTATTTTTTTAATAAATGGAACTACCTCAACTCTAAACAGAACAAAATTAAACTTGACATTCCTAAATTATCTGTACGTAGAAATACTCTTTCAAACAAATTTGGAGCTAAGATAGCGTGTTGTCCCCAGATGACCCATCTATTCCCCCCTCCCCTCCCGTCTTCCGTGCGTCGGTCCGAGAGGAATACTGGCAACAAGTTTTCCCCATATCCCGCTAATTCTTCTACCCAATTTTTACGTAGTTTCATTCCATCATTTATTTCTGGTAATTTCTTGTAAGTGTATTACCGTAGTTAAATTGTTTCTTGTGGGTCTGTGTATTTTGTAAATTTGTATTCCTTTTCTAGCTTTTAGCGATTCGGATTAAACTTGATTGATTGATTGAAAAGGACAGCCAATAATCTCAGCTTTTTTCTTGACTTACAACATTTTCTAGAAAATAGTTTTCCAGCAGCATGGTATAACATTCATTTCTCTCTGAGAACAAGACTAAAGGTTTTGGTGAGATCACAAATAGATAAGATCACATCCAGACACGTGACTTCCGGTATTCGCCAGATCGCGTAAATGTTATTTATCCCCACTTAACCCCTTAACCAGATCCCTTAGGCAATCTTTTCTGTCTCGATTGACTGATTTCTTAAACGATCTTTACTTCGAAATACTATCTAATGAGTTTGATAACATGATATTTTCTTTCCAAATTTGTCGGTTTACATCATATTCCAGTCTTCGCCATTTACCCAGCGGGTAACATTTTGTACCGAGTAATTTCCTTGAGTACACGCTGACAGATGGATCAGTCGTTTTATTATCCCTATACCAACGCAAACGAATGGACAAACACATTATTAGAACTAACGAAAATTCTCGTTTTCGCCGGAATTCGGCCGAACTATTAACTTGATGGGAGGATGGACCTTTCCTATGTCTTCTTATCCCTAGTTGTTAACTCGTTCCGTTTGTGACCGTACTTTGTGACAGTAGTATAGACCAGTACGCTCAGCATGCTTATACCACCGATTTTTTTTTCCGGATTCCGGGGCCAGACCAAATTTACACCGTGGATCCAGCATGTTTCTCACTCGTGAATCAAATCTTAGCTTGAAACTCCTTTCCCACCCCTAGATACAGGTTCACAGTGCAATCTACGACTGACCTGTTACTTTTGATGCAAAGGACCAACAGATAGATAGAGCAAGTGCGCCGTAGAAATTATAGTAGTGGTGATTGAATGCTGGTTGTATTTATGTATGTTGATTGTTACTGTATATGGCCATACGGCTTTCAAATACAGATTATCTTATCTTATCATACAAAGTTCGAACAAGATAACCTACCTAACTCCTTCGAGAGTTATCAAGCTAACGGAAAGACAGACGGGCAGACACATACTCGACGAAGTCAAATAAATGTCCCGTCCCTGCGTTTTGGAATCCCAAAAACTTGATTTGATGCAACCCTATCCCCTCACATGTATGGGAAGTAAGTGTTTTGGTGAGATCCGAAGGCTGGGTAGATTCCTGAAGCTATCTATGGCCCACCGTGTACCCCTCCCCACCGTGCTCGGGTCCCATCTGGACCCTAGAATATGCCATCTAAGGCATACTATCTCTAAGTTTCATTCAAATCACTCCACTTGTTTAACCCCTATGCGAACCACAACATTTCCGGACGACTCGGACACACAAACTTCTGCACCTCTAACATCTCTTCCCTGCCATCAAGTTTAACTCAAAACGGAGCATATCTTCAAACTTCCGGTTCACGCTTCATCCTTCTCCTACTTTGGTCGGATCTGGTCTGGACGCCAAATGACAAATCTAGGCCGCATAGACTTGGTGCTGACCAACTTACATCCCATTCGGCCCATCCGTCCCCCCGAAAACGGTCTGATCCAGGAACGGAAGTCTTCCTAGGGCATTGTGTCGGTCCTTAAGTCTATTTGGTCGGATCACTAATATGCCTGCCAAGTTTTATCGTCCTTGGAATATCTGGAAGTATCCTAACTCGCGATCACCGTAATTCCGAGAAATCCCTGCAACTCCCCCCAAAGAGCCCCGATATGATCTGGTCCTATCAAGAACGTATCTAATGCTTATGCTTGTTATTCCATTCCGATCGCTCAACGCTAAGCGTTTTACAAAAATTCCGGTGCGCCCTTCCAACTCCCCTCCCCCCCTCCCCCAAGTATCGGATCCGGTCCGGACTTGACACGGAACATCTAAGACGACACCCCTTTCCACTTGCCAAGTTTAATTCAAATCCGATTGCCCGTTCAAAAGTTATTAGCCACTAGATTCCGGATTCACCATCCCTACACTCTCCAACGATGGCTGGATCATACAAACGACTATTCTCAAGTTGGTTTGTTCGAGTCCCTGATACACCAGCAAACTTTCATCGTCCTAGTACAACAGGAAGTACCAAACTCGCGGGACCACCAGACCGGACCCCCCCCCCCCCACTTTCTCCAGAGTGCCCGAATCCGGTCAAGTTATGTCAATGATGTATCTAGGACTTGCGCTTGCTCTTTCCACCAAGTTTCTTCCCGATCCCTCCACTTGAAGCGTTTTCCAAGATTTCCGGTTCCTCCCTCCAACTCCCCCCGAAGTCACAATTCGGTCGTCTGAGACACGAGGTCTTTCCAAATATCAAATTTTATTAAGATCCGATCACCCGTTCAAAAGTTAAAAAATACCTCGAAATTCCGGATTCCCTCTCCCTCCCCCCCCCCCCCCGATACTCGGATCGGGGAAGTAACTATTTACAACTTAACCTTTTGCGATCCCTCATACACCTGCCAAGTTTCATCGTCCTAGCGTATTTAGAAGTGCACGAACTAGCAAAACCTGGACCGACCGACCAACGGACGGACAGAAATTGCGATCGCTATATGGCACTTGGCCGAATGCCAAGTGCCATAAAAAAACAGGATAAAATCAAAGTGTTACTCTCGCAACACAACTACAACAATACAGATAATGTGGAGTGTAGAATAACAACGGATGGACGAGAAAAAGAAACTCCGCTTCTCTTTGAACGTATCCGAAAGCACCGAAACGAACGAAAATGCTGAATTAATTCAGCATTTTATGCATCATTTCGCTTTCGGACTTAAATTTTCGCTCAATTAATGCAGCATTAATTCAGCATAAAATTCATCGAAAAATTCAGCAAGAATGCTAAATTTTATGCTGAATTTTCAAGAAGAAACTGGGGAGTACGGCGATTCTCTCAGTGTTTTCGGCGGCAAACATAAAAAAATTCAAAAAGACAACTGACAATTCGGCAAACATTCCAAATTCTAAGAGAACTGGCGATCATTGCCAACAAAGAAAGGAAAAGATAAGAAGGTTGGATATCAGTAGCTGATCCATTTTGTCAGCTTTACAGCTAATTCTTTTTTCTTCTTCTTCTTCCTGACTTAAATTCTGGTATTCTAGAAGTGTCAGAGAAGATAAAAGGTACAGCTTTCGGACAAAACAAAGAAAGAAAATGCAACATTAATGCACCAAAAAGCTTTCGGACACGTTCTTTGTCAAAGTTAGTAAACTGGGGGAGGAAGACGGGCACAAAAATCCGCCCTAACGAAAGAATAGCGAAAACAAATTATTTAGGAATCGGCCGAATTCTGATGTAATTTTGTGTTCTATGGGTACCATGATCATCCGAAAGTCCGATGCGAGGTGTCCTTTAAGAAAAAAAAAAAAAATTGAGGGTAAAGTACCTGTCGGGCCGAAACTTCAGCACTGTAAATGCTTGATATGGTTTCCAAGATGTTGTGGGCTTCATCGACGATCACCACTTTGTTCTTGACCTGAATACCACAGGATTCCCGCGTCTGCTTATGAAAGAGCATGTTGTATGGAACCACAATCAGCTAGAATACAAAAGATTCCTGATATTCATGAAAGCAATATTCCGCCATGTTTTGAGCTTGGAATGCTTTAGTTGCCAAGTTCGGTCGGAACTCTCCATGTTTCATACACTGTAGAGTACTAGTTGTACAGTGGAGGCCTATCTGAACTGTTTTAAAGTGAAGGGTATGAAATAAAATGGGTGGTCCGGGGTCAGGATAACGCATCCTCCATGCAAGTCGTGTACTTTGCCAGTCTTACTCCTCTACGTGTTATACACAAAATGGCCATCCATGTTTTGTCAGGTGAAAATCGTAATTTTTATGTCAGTAAGACATCGTTATCAGGAACTTCGGATTTTCTCTTTTGCGGGTATTTGTAAGTTTCACGACGCTTCCAGTTCACGGTTCACAATAAATACTCTATAATGACTAGTCCAAAACACGCCATTGATTCTCAGGAAGAAGGAGTAAACGTCTCCGTAACGACTCAAACTCTCAAATCCTGTGTCAACCAATCACGCGATCTTTGGAAGCAGCTGTGATACCGCTTCCGGCTCCTCCGCTAGTTACCCCGCGATTTTGCATCGGCAAAGGAAGTTAGTCATCAGGAGTATCGTAGCTCTGTGCTTTTCTTCGTATTTTAACCATGAGCCACCTCTCGATCATGAAATTCGTAGT